>OY813000.1:78600089-79200089 GCA_963681545.1 Germaria angustata | reverse complement strand
ACATGGGGCAAGTTCGCCGATGTATGTGCTACGATCACTGCAGATATGGGAATAGTAAATTTGCATTCCAGTGGTTGTCTTGCTAAAGGAAGAAATGGTCTCTGAAAGAAAGATGAAAACGAGAGTTCCCCGTTGAAAGATATTTCTTTCCAACACTTCAGAGAAGTGTTACATGTCGATAACTGCTGTTTGAAAAAAAAAATAGAAAACGTGAATCCCTGGTAGAGTTCTAGCGAAGACTAGTTACTCGATTATGCTAAATGCTCAGACTGTTTCTACTAACAGGGCTTAAATTATATAGGCTTAATTATAATGTCATTCGCAAAAATGTTACTGCTGAACATCCACTTTGCGCAGGACAATGCATTTTATTTGTTAGAAATAAAAAACAATTTGAATCGTTTATTTTAGTAATTTTTTTGTGGGGTTATTTAAATTTCAAGAAAAATTAAATTTTAATAAATCTCTTGATTTATTTTTAAGATTGTCTTAAATGAAATCTTTAGTTACGTAATTTTATGAAACTTTCATCTGTTTTTTTACAGAACTTCAGATAATGATCATTAACCAAAATCATGTCTGCGAAGGAAAACTTTCAAACAACTGACTGACTGTCTATAATTTTCACAACTTCAAACATCAACTTGGAACGTTCGCCACATTAGCAAATTTAATTTCTTCCCCCATACCATGAGCTCTGGGATGGAAATATTGAATGCAAAACAAACGGAAACTAATAAAACAAAAAGCTCTCGACATTTCGCACATTCAAGTTCTTTCGGAGGTGTTAAAGAAGGTGGTAGTAAAGATGCAAATCGTCGTCAAAAACGTTTGAGAAAACACAGTGGAAACTCTTCAGTACAAATAGCTGCAGGCAGAATAACAACACTTCACAAATCACCAAGTTTATTACGGACACTAACATCCAAATTGACAGGTGCAGAAAATAGGGTACGTTACGTGGCCTTAAAACAGTTTGACGTAGAAAGGGGCCCTCAATCGGGTGACAGTAAAATTTCTCAACACTTCATCTGCAGTAATAGTGCAACTCAAAACGGCAGTAGCAGTGACAGTAGCAGCGAAGAGGATTTATTTGCTACAAACTCTAAGCGAAAACACAAACGTAAAATGATTCGCAAGGGCGCCTACTCGATGCGTGAAACCTTTGAAAACAGCAGACAGGTGAGTTGTTCGAATGTAAGTTTCAAGTACATGTTTTGCTCCATCTTCCACTTGATATTCATTAAGTGTAACTTTTTCCTTCTTGGCTTTAAGTTTGCCAAGATGCAAATTGGTTTTACATTTATATGCTTCTGTTTTTAGTTTTCAAGTCAAACTCGTGATAAACTGCAAATTAAGTAATAACACTTAAATGTGCAGTGAAAACACGAACTTTCATTTTAACATTTGTTTCTATTCATGTACATACATATGTATGTAATTGTCCTACTTAAATGGCAAATGATCATAAAGAGTTTTTCAATAAGGGGCAGTCAGCGTTCAAAATCTTGGCTGGATAGAAGCAGGATTAAACTCAATGTCCAAATAATGAAACTCTATTATCAAAATAAATTTTTATGGTTGCAAACATTACACGCAGCTTTATAATGACAAGATTTGGAATGATAAAAATTTCGAAATAAAAATTTTTATTAACAAAATGTTTAGTGATGACATGTACTACGCCTATTTCGATAACAATTTTTAACGAAAATAACTAGGCACAGTCAATGTGCTTCGCTATCTACATAATATAAAATAAATACTTTTTTTAATATTTAATTATTTGTTGTTGGCTTAGCTAGATATGTATGTATATGCCTGCATTTAATTGGCGCTAACAAAATCATCAGTACCCTTTTAGCAAAATCATGATTGAAAGGCATTCAAGCTCGTATACTTATGCCACAGACTGCAAATACTGTATGAGAATTCAAACAGAACTCAATCATATTTTTGTATTTGTAATCAACAAAGAAACAAATGCTGCCAACTAAATAATATAACGACAAATTGTTCAATAATTTTCAAGCGTTTCAGCTGCATTAAAAGAAATTTAAAATCTTTCAACCATCGAGCTGACGACCCGCTCTGTTCCTCTAGAAAATAATATACAGAAATTGGTCACAAAGTGACAAGCAGTAGACGTTCAAACAATTTTACTCCTCAGAAGAATTGAAGTTCTTGGTCATCAGAAGAAAAAGAAGAATATTCACGTATTCTAATGTAGCTGGAACTCGTCGCAAAGAAGAAGACAATAACAATATTTCTAATCAAAAAATTTTTAAGATCTGTTTCGAAGCCCTTGCTGCATTACAAGGATGCAAGTCCAAGTGTGACAAAATCGGAACACTTGGCAGTATTTTTGGTCATGTCGTTTAATCATTCAATATGGCGCCTTAAGGATATGCATTGGAATGCTCAAGGTATAACTAATTCAGGGTCCATTTTAGAATTAGAACATTTTGTAAATGAGAACCAAACACAAGTCATATTTTCTGCAAACAAGTCATAAAATCCAAATTAAAAACGATAAAGTCTATAGAGAAGATCGGTTGGCGCATGGAACAGGTATTCTTATAGCCAAAAAGCATATATTTCCCATAAACGAGTTACTAAATTACAACCTCGGTATTAAAAAACGTTTCAATTTTAGTTAAAGTAAACAACAAACCTATAATATTCAAGTCGCGACTCGTCGGTCTATTGTCAAACATACAAACAAAGCTTCGTTGCTGAATTAGACAAAATAACTGAAGCAACGACTGAGTTCTTTAGCGGGCAACAGTACTATATGTATATATTCTCCTGACACGTTCACAAGATTTAACCAAAGCGTGTAGATATTCAGCTTAAAAACTCGTCTTTAGATATTTCGCAGATCGAAACTATTCCGAATCCCCTCAAATCCGACTATGTACCAATAACTTGCAATATTTTTGGATGAATTATTAGAAATGGAACTCTAATTCCTTTATGAAATTAGGAAACTGAAAAGAAATGGGAAAGTGGGTAAATTACGAGTTAAGAAATAAAAACTTACAAACGGCCATCGCTACAGAATCGATTTTATCATAAACAACTTGTATTCTTAGGGAATCCCGGAAACAAATTCCCATGGGTGAAAGACGAGTTTGGCAAAAAAGCTTTCCCGAATAATAGGATACTAATGACTTAAACAATTAATGGAAAGATCAAATTTTTGACGTAACGTAACGAAGCGTATTGAAAGGTTGGACAATCAAATAATTTTAAGTAAATAGTTTGCAACTATAAACATCGAAAAAGTATGTAAAATTCTATATTACTGCAATTAAAAATTCAAAAGCACCGGGCATAGATGGAGCTCTGGCCATTTTACTAAAAAATATGTCAGACAACTTTTTCAACAATATAATTGCTGTTTTAAAAATTCCAAAACCAGGTAAAGACGTGAAATCTGCGGAAAACTATAGACTTATCAGCTTGTTAAACGTTATAGATAAAGTGTTTGAAAAAATAATATTAGAAAGCCTAAGTAGACTTCTCAGAGAATAACGACATCATACAAAATGAACAATTTGGATTTAGAAAAGAGCATAGATCAATAGATCAAGAGAATTGTAAACTACATGCATTAGAAAATTAGAAAAAAATGCATTAGAAAATTAATAGAAAATGTACAGGAGTGATGTTTAGATAATCAAAAAGCATTCGACTCTATATTCTGCTATCCAATTAAATAGAAAAAGTTTTATAAAGGAAATATCTTTTTTAAAGGGTGATTTTTTAAAAGCCTTCAGAGTTAAAAAAACGAACTCGCTATTCAATCGGGCAATTGTTTCGCGTGCTGTGTTGCCTGCGGCACCGTCTTGTTGCAACCACATGTCAGCCAAGTCCAGCTCTTATAATTTGGGCAAAAAGAATTGTAATCATCACACGGTAGCGCTCGCCATACACAGTAAGCTTCCTGCCTTCATGGTCTTTGAAAAAGTACGATCCAATGATTTCACCGGCCCATAATCCACACAAAACAGTGCATTTTTCGGGATGCAATGCTTCTGGCTGCTCTGCACAACCAAATACGGCAATTTTGTTTGTTCACGTATCAATTCAACCAAAAATGAGTTTCGTCGCTGAACAAATTTTTTCGATATGAAAGTGGACGATACACTTTCTTAACCCAGCATGAATTTTGGTAATACAACTCAATAATCTGCAAGCGTTGTTAGTTTGTAAGTGGATTTATGGTTAAATTGTAGACCAAACTGAACATGTTTAACAGTAACATGTTACACAAAAACATCTGATCTGCCAAAATGAAAGTTGCTAAAAAAAACTTTAGTATGTGTTGACATGATCTCTAATGAACGTAAAATCCCAGCGGGCGTGCCTCAAGGATTAATTTTATCTCCAATTTTAAAATTATTAAAAGATCATACTGTACTACTATATGCAGACGACACTGCTTTACTAACATCGGGAATAGTTTCAGATGCTATTGTGAAAAAAAAAACAATTTTGAAAAATGGAAAATCAAAATTAATGAAGCCAAGACACAAACAATTATATTTCCATTTAACAAATCACCTAAACGGATACCCAATATTTGATTTTTTTCATGCAGTAACATAACCCTTTTAAACACTTGACAATTTTTTAAAAGCTTTATTTATACTTTTTAATCAAAGCCAAAATGTGTATAAGACTTAAAATGACCTACGGATGAAAAATATGGTCAATAAAGTGCACAAAATCCAATTTACCAAGACATTATACTCTAATCCTCTTATATACAAGGAATATCTATTTGAGATAGTAGCTGGAGAAATCACACAAAGATTCTTATTTTAACGTATTTTTAACATAAAGTTTTCACACAATCAGAGAGCCAGATAAGAACAAAATCTTCCATGAAAAAACGGAAAATGGTTTTGCAAAGTTAAACTTTCGACTATAAAGTTTCGAATGACAAAATTTTATTGGGGGAACTTTCACATTGATAAAAAAATTTTCGATGGTGAAATTTCCGATTATTAACTTTCAATAATAAAATTTTTGTTGACATAATTATATCAGGAGAAAAACTTTCAACGAAAGTTTGACAAAATAATAACCAAAGCAAATAATTTTCATGATTAAACTTTTATATATAAAGCTTTCGACGAAATTTAATTTTTAATACAAATTTATATAGCAAAATTTTCATTAATAACCCGCAGTCTCAACTTAAGTTTTGGATACTACTTTCCTGTAGTCTAAATGTAATATTATATGGTGTTGTAAAGGACTTGAACATAAGAATAAATATCTTAAAAATTTTTCAGTGACAAAATTTTCTCTTTCAAACAAATTTCAGATGGAGGACTTCCGATAATATAATCTTTCATTGCAAGACATTAGATGGCAAAATTATCAATGATATAAAATTTGACAACTAAAATTTTCAGGATAAAAGTTTCGACTATAAAGTTTTAAATAACGAAATTTTATTGCGAAAATTGAAAATTTTTCAATAGCATAAGTTTTATCCCACAATTTTGAAGGCATTTTCTTTTAATAGATGAAATGCAAACTATTTGATGTCATAAATTTCTACTGCACAATTCGATGGCTTCTTTAGGGTCTCCAGTATAATATTTTTGATGACAAGACATTTTATATGAATTTAAGACGATTTTCCGTCATCCCACGTCAAATTTGGTTTGTAAACAGACCGGTTTCGGCTTTGTGCCATCTTCAGTGTTCTCTTGAATACTAAATCGTTTTTCTTGCTGTACGTTGTCTTTTGTATGGTTCGTTTTTCCTTTTTTTGACCCCTTTGTGTTTCTCTCTCTCGTCCTTGTATGTCTATGTGTCTCTCTTTCTCTCTCTCTACCTGCTACCTGTTCCTCCCATTTTCCCTATATACCATGTCTGTGCTCCCTGTCTTTATAGCGCGGCGATTATTTAATAGGTGTATTGTCTGTATGCAGGTAGTAATCTATGATTGTGCGTTTTTGGATTGGCCTTTTGTCTTGTACATCTGTTGTTATATTGTTCGGTTTCGTTAAATTATTGTCCTCTTTTGTGTAAAAATATTTTAATGGTTCAAATATTATGTCCGAGGCAGTGTTTATTTGTTCATTTATTATTTTCCCGTCAAAAGTTTTCTGTTTGTATATTTCAATGTTTTCTAATACGTTCAACCGCCGTCCTTTATGCTGTATGTGCAACAGTTAAACCGTTTTTCTAATATGCGCTGGTGTACATTTTTTGTTGAATATGTGGTTCGCGAAATTCGATTCTGGTGTTGTTCCTGGTTCTCTCATTTTTTTGTTGTAGTCTCTCATATGTTCCCGAAATCTGGTTTTATCTTTCGTCCCGTTTGCAAGTTAATTTGTATACTCCTTGTTTATCTAGGCAGTCTGTCTCGTTTGTGCTGTCTTGGAGTATTCTACCCAAATTGTTATTTGTTCGGAATGCTGTGTTAATGTTGTGCTTTCTAAAAAATTTAGCAAGTTTGTATGTTGATGTGCCCATATATGTTAAAGTAGCCCAAGCTTTCTTCTCCTGCTCCTGTTCTTTGTTCCGTTCCCCACTTGTTTTGATATCTCTCCTGATTTTGTCTACCAATTTTTTCCTATACCCGTTGTTTTCCGCTATGCTATAAATTATTTTCAACTCCTTTCTATATGCCTCCCGCGTTAGTGGTATTCGTTCAAGTCTCGTTACTAATTGTCTAATTGCCGCGTTTTTGTGTTGTTGAGGATGGTTTGATGAATTGTGTATTATTGTGTCTGTAGCAGTTGGTTTCCTGTATATTTCGTATTCGATCCTATTTAAGCTCTTGTTTGCCCGAATTGTTAAGTCTAGATAATTTATGCTATTGCCTTCTTCCACCTCCATTGTGAATTTTATGTTTTTGTGTTGTTTGTTCAGTAGATCCAGAATTTGTTCCTCTTTATTTCCTTCCAGTATACATATAATATCATCTACGTATCTCGCATAGAATGTAACCCCGAAATTGGTTTTTAGGTCCTCGATATATTTCTCTCCTAAATTTTGCATAAATACTTCCATTAGGATTGCTGATGTTGGATTACCCATTCCTAGTCCATTGGTTTGTCTATATATGTTATTGTTGAATTTGAAATAATTTTGCTCCAATGTGGCTTTTAGCGTATTTGCGAGTTGCATTGAAAACTCTACGTCTTTTGTTTTGTTTAGCAGTGTTTTATGTACAATATTTATTTTATATGAATAATTTTTAAATATATTAACTTCGACCAGAGGTTTTAGAGAGAAAAGTTTTTAATGGCAAGATATGAAATGATCTAAAAGAAATTGTTTATGATACTTTCGCTGACAAAGTAATCGGTAATAAAATTTTTGATAGCAAAATTATCGCAGGCAACATTTTATATTCCAAAATTTGTGGTGAAAAAATTATAAAAAAATTCGATGACAATATAATCGCGGTTGAGATTTTCGATAACAAAATTTTCACCTCCAATATTTAATATTTATTACATCAATTTTGTCCCTACAAATTTGGTTAGCAAAATGGTAACAAAAACATTTTTAAGAAAAATTCTTAAAAAAATATCGATCACGAAGATTTTTTTATCACTAACAGTTTCCGTTATTTATAAAATTTTCTATTGTTGTTGTAAAAAACAATAGTACAAATATCCAGATTATGATCAAACTTTGTCTTAATCATAATGAGACCCAATTCAAACAACAACATTGTCTACGTGTTTCTTTCTAACAACAATGTTCGTTATTGTTTTTATATACTCGTTATTCCAAACGCATTTGCTACAGTTTATACAACAATGTGTTTGCAAACTTTTTTTTATTATTTTGGCTTAATTTAAGACATTCCAAGCAAGTAAATATGCAAATATTTACACTCAAGCATAAGGAGTAACGAATCTAATGTACAAATAAATACAATTACAAATGCAGATCCACATATTTATGTATATATGTACATAAATATTTGTTCGTATATATTGCTGGAATAATGCTGAAATTATACTGATACGTAACTTTTATTGCGTTTTTGTTGTTTTGTTGCATTTACGAACGTGACTTGAAGTTCATCTACATTTTCAAATGGTTTACGAGTAAAGCTTGGGCTGGTTGTTGGTGCCTTCTATTCATAATTTTCGTGTTTTTGTTGTTTTGTGGAATTGTAATAATTTAAATTTTATTTGATGCATAATTTTTCTTAAAAAGAAATAAATACAAATAAAAAAGCATAAACTTTTATTTGTAATATTTTTTATAAGTCTGTTTGTTACGCATTTAATACGGACGAGCGAGTGGCTTCACCATACTTGATATGAATTTCAAATGAATTAAAATTTTTTAAATCATCAATTTGATAAATAAATGTTTTTTTTTTTTTGATTACTAACATCTAGCAGAGCAAATGAAAATAATTTTGAAGTTCCATTAAAGTTTTATAAAATTCAAACGAATTTTCGGCAATAATTTCCAGACCCAATAACTACGATGTCTGACTTTAAAATATTCTTAGAAAATTATGGAACTGACAGATTATGATGCCATTAAAGTTGCTGCTTAATGGCCGTTGTAGTTATTGATGCTGTTGCCCGTTAAGTGCATTGGATTGTTGCAAAGTAGTGTAGTAGACTGATTTGTTGTTGTCTGTGTTATTGATATTCTTGTTCAGCATAAGGTGTCACTTTGGAACATAAAGACCAACTTGAACTACTAACTATAAAGAGGGAAAATATATTATCGCTATTATTTTTATTTATTTCTGTACTCTATTATTTTTAGAACAAAATGTTCGGAATGAAATGATTTAAAATGAGTTAATTTTGTTACTAATTAAACTTTACTTTACTTTGATAGGCAAATGCTATTAACGTTTTTCAATTAAAAACGACTTAAACATGGATAATGTTCATTAAATTCCAACATACACAGCAGAATACAACAACACTATTTTAGAAGGCAGATCGCCGACTCATCATCGTGAAATTATTTACTAGCTTTTCATGATTTCATGATTTGAAAGCATTAATTTTAGTTATAGTTAAGATATCCAAGTTACACACCAGGTTCATGTCCATGTTCCTCTTTCTTAATTTGTGTTTATACTTTAGTCAAACCGTTTTGCTTTGAGCTTATACTTAACTTTTGTGTGTTGTCATGTAAATTACTGATTGATATGAGCTCTTCATGTATTCACGGAAAAAAAACGTAGTAATGGCAAATGATTTTAACCTTAGCACAAATGGAATTTGCACTCGGATCGTTCCCAATAGCAGTTGCTATTTGTTGCAACTGCTAAAGTGCTGTTAAATTAAATACAACTTACCAAATGCAGAAACCGTTTTGCCAAAGTCAATTGTCATTATCCCAAATACAATTCGGCAAAAACAAAAAACGTATTACCAAATGGAATTGTCTTTGCCCCAAATAAAATTCAACAAATACAGAAATGTTTTACCAAGTGCAATTGCCTTCGTCCCAAATACAATTCATCAAACGCAAAAACCGTTTTTTTTTTAATTTTTCAAAATAGATTTTATGTATAAAAAACACAAAGAGAATAATAAAAATAAAAGTTTTTCATGAATACAATGAATTGATAACTTAACTTTAAACTCACCAACTACGAAAATTTTAGGTTTAATGGTCGACTGCTCTTCCAAGGCAAGTTTCCGTTGCTCGTTCTTTTTTTGAATAAAATCATTTATATTAAATAAGTGGACAATCATATCAATTTGAGCATCAGTTATGGACGGCTTTAAAGTTTTATTTACACGAGGCGGAAGAATTATCGAATGCAACAAGTAAAAAGAATCGTTCAGGAAAGTTGTTATTGAATCTTTATTCTCCTTCATTCGTAGGACTGATGTAGCTTTTCAATGGGTTTGCATATCATTGGGGAAATTATGTGCCAACCATTTTTTTTCGCCTCAACTTTACTGATTTCTAAGGAATTGTCATCGACAAAATCACGTACTTTATATAATTTTTCTGAAGCTCGATTTTCAATATTTTCCCTTTTATTTCTTTGGTTGTAGTACCGGTCATACAATTTGCCAGAAGCGTTCTTCTTTTTAGATCACATTTAGTTGGGGAAAGTTTTGTTATGGAGATTACTATATTTTCCAGAGATTTTGCATCTAATTTAATGTTTTGGAAAATACAATTATTCGAACTATCGAAGTTTGATCCAGCTCGCTAAATGAGCTTTCATATTGAAGTCCGAGTTGGTTGATACAGGCGAGTAAACCCATTCTTGGGTGCTGGTTGAACTTATAAAAGTTCGATCAGACGCACTGCATAATAATGGTTCGTACCAAAATAAAATCAATTTTAAATTAAAATCTTTACTTCTTAATTAAGACACAAAATATGTTTACTGTATTCATAAACAACGCATTCGTTACAACTTTCCGTCGTAAATACAACATTATTTGAAACAACAACTTTTTCTTTGCAACAAATACAAATTTGACAACTGCAAAAGTATTTGTTATAACTGCATTTTTTGTGTATGCCCATACATATTATTGTTGTTGTTAGCTTTTAATTGTAAAACGCAAACCATATTTTCAGAAAATAAACTATGTAATTATTTTTTTTTAATTTTTACAAAATAAATTTTTATGTACATATGTAATTTTTCGTACGTGTTTATACCACATTCCACTAAAATCAATATCGTTTCATCACTTAGACCCCACGCCTTTAATAAAAAAATATTTCTAGTTCCAAGATATTGGCTTGAAAAATTTGCACTTCACTGGAGTGGTCTTCCATTTTTTCGCACGTGTTTTTATTATCACAAACTAAAATCAACTGAACTTTCGTTCATATTTAAACAACAATGCAAAATGAACTGCGAATTGCATTTGAAAAGACAAGCCTACTGTTAAGTCAAAAACAATCCGCATTTGGCGTAAATAATTGCTGTTGACATGCATTTATAAAATCCATTTACATTTGATTATACGAAAATCCAATTTGGATTAAATAATATTGGTCTTGATTTATGCCAAGTGCAATTTTGCTGTTTGCGACCAACTACTTTTAATTAGCGACAAATAGAAATCGTTTAACAGCAAAAACAATGTTTTTTTCTGTGTGTTGAAAATAACATCTTGTAAATAACAGCCACTGTAATTTTTAATAACTCTACCGCATAATATGATCGAATTTTGTCGATTTTTGCACTTGTCAGGACTTTAAATTCCTTGCGAATAATGATGGTTAGTTTTTGTATTTTTTGCATATTTTTTGATTCGAAAGTTTAAAGTTGTTTCCGATTTAATTTTCGTACTACATTTTAAATTATAGACAGCTCAAAGTCAACACATGAAATGACTGTAACTTTTCGTGCTTGATGCCAAGCTCTTCAATTGTAGGCCAAAAAGTCGGTTATCATACGACCATAGCGCTCTAAACTGATGGTAGCACTTCTTTCACCATCGTTTTCGAGCAAATACGACCTAATGACGCCTCCAGACCATAACGCGCACAAAACAGTCATTTTTCCATTGCAATGGCTTGGCGTAACCACTGAGTGAGAAATTAACTTCATCGCTGAAGAAAACTTTGTTCGAAAAGCCTGTTGCTGACTACAGCAACCCAATCAGCATAACAGACTTGTGCAGTTTCCTTTTCTAAAAAAATATTGCCTTAGAATTGAGGAAAATAATTTACATGTTCCCCACACCCTTGTAAAGTTATGCTTTTTGTAGCTCATCATAGAAAAATTATAGTTACTTCAAGTTACATCTACCATTAATGTATGTGTTGTACCTAGGGTTTGGGAATTCCTGGACTTTTTCGCTTCCGGGATTCCCGGGAAAAATTATACATTTCTCAGGATTCCCGGGAATCCCGGGAAACTGTTTTCTGTTAAAAACAAGTAATTTATGGCCTAGGATGTTTTTTTTCGTAAAAGTTAATTTTTATTTAAAATAAATAATAAAGAACAATACAATATCTGCATTGAAAACAAAACCATAACAATAATTCAATAACTTGAGATCATTTTTAGTTTAAAAAGAAATACATTTAAATAAAATTAAAAAATATAAAAAATTAATTTTTATTAAAAAAAAAAAATCGTACATCACTTAGGCCTGAATTCACAGTCTTTAGTTAACAGCTGAAAACGTATTCAGCAATGTTATTTCTTATGGGAGTGTACTAAACTAATGGTTAACTAATGACTGTGAATGCAAGACTTACATGAAAAATAAGTTTTTAATACGACTAAAACATGTAGTAATTCGCCCGAAATCCTATTTCGAATTTTTGTGACAAAGTTCTCAGCAACAGAGAAAACCCGTTCACTATCCACTGATGTTGGCTTTATTATTAACAGAGCATTATATAAATCATCTAAATTTTTTTTCCGAATATTGCTCGCTTCATATAAAGCAAATTCTTTCTTTAACAAATTGGGTTGATTCGGTTTTGGTTTTTTTTGGATTAGCCTTTGCCATGTCTATGGCATTTTTTAGTTTCATTTTGAAACATTTGTCGACTTGGGTTTCAGACATATCACTGTCACTGTTGGACATTTCTGAAATTAATTGATCAAACAGGCGTTTATATATTGGTTCAGCGTACAATTTTAACAAAGTTTTTGGTATTTTAGAATTGGCATAGGGAGTTTTTAAATAATTTATTAATGCTAACATTTTATCATTACGTCTGTGATCAACTTTTTCTCTGATTGACTTAGCCATTTTTATATTGTGAAGAGAAGTGATGTGCCGTATAAAGCCACTGGTGCTTCCCCCTTTGAACAAAAGCTTTTTGAGGCAAATATTACATTGGGCAGCATTTTCTACTTTCTTAAAATATTTCCAAGCTTCTGACATCTTATGCTTGCATTAAAAAAAGAAAACGCAAACTAAAGTAAATAAAATTAATACACATAAATATTAACTTGTATTGCTGCAAAGTTTACTTTAATTTAAAAAATGTTTGTGTTTCTATGATGCTGAAATATGTTTGCATTTTTGACAGATGTTTTTTGTTTTGCTATTTTCTCATATGCTGCTAACTTATTACAACTAAAAAGCGTTCGTTTTTAATAAAAAAAATTTTATGTATAAACATCGTGTTGTAAAAATTAATTTCCTTACGTTTGAAATTATTTAGCCAAAATAATTTGTTTATTATACAAAATGTTTTATTTCAATAAAATTGAAAATAAAAATGTAAAAAAAATAAAAGTTTATCGTATTAAATACTCATAATTTTTTTTAAAAATTTCCCGGGAAGACCCTAGTTGTACCACATTGAGTATAGAATAAAAATTGTGATATATTTACACTGTTCAAGCATCTTATTGCAGATCGATTTTAGCATCACTTATCACTCATAATAATAAAATAAAAATCTCATATTTGTGATTTGATTATATTTGCAATGATTCCTTAATTATGAAATATTTAATGTCCATATATTGAACTTTATTAATTTTTTTATAAACAATTTACATAAAAGCAAATATATATGAAAACGAAAATAAAACAAAAATCTTATTTGTATTTATAATTAAAATAGTGAGCACTATTGAAGAAAAGGTAGCATCTAGCCCTCAGTTCAAAACATGTTACATGTTTATATGTTTTATGTGCAACATGTGTTTCTTCGCATTACTGCACATTTTGTTATAAAGGAAACAAAGAATCGGGAAATGCAAAATTTTTTATAAAACTTTTATTACATTGTAAAGTTAAACCTTGCCATTGCATACATTGTACAATGTAACCAATCTATAGGCATTACTCCTTAAAAAAATTTGGAATATTTTGTTTTTAAAAATAATGCAATAAAGAAGATTTATTCACAAAATTTTAATAATTTATTTTGCATAGTGTCACCTCATTAAAATAGGATTTTACAGTTTTTTCTAATAACGTATCGGGTTAATAAATTTAGTGGTCTCAAAACAGCCGGTCTGGCATGGTTATCAGCTATTAAATATCTGTCATCTACAAGATTGAAGATTGTACCAGTATTATGTAAGTTACTTAAATTAAAATGTTACGTCAACCTGACATTAAAAATAGCACTAAAGTATCCGTGTTTGACAACAATCGAATACTGTTACCACGGGATTATTTTGCAACGACGAAAGGAGTGAAGTGATCATTTCTGGATGAATTTATAAAAAAATATAAATATATCATTCTAATTTAAAAATTTTGTAACTACTTTCAGTACTGCATGCTCTTTCCTAATGTGTTTCCGTTTATTAAGAAACTCTGCGCTCCCTTTTTCTCTTTGGAAGGAGACAAAATATTACATTTTTTCTAGATCAAAAAACGGCATTATACGTAATAACTATAGACAATTGAAGTCAGCCAAATATGAAAAATAGCACTTGAAGAACGCAAATTGTGTGTGGTGTTATTTTTTTTCAAAACTGGTTTACTTCCTTATGCTAGTGTTGCTAATGTCTATCTTCAAATTTCTTTCTTAAAGTGTCAGGGGAGGGAAAATTTTTCTCTAATATAAAAACATATTGTACTCTGGATTGAACAGGTCTGTTCACACTTTCTCTCTATAGAGCAGCTTAAGTGATGCTGAATTAAAGATTTTTTCTTCTCTTCTTGACTTAAACAATAAAACAAATTTGATTTTTATTGTTAAATTATTCCTCTCGTCTTTTTTAAGTTGAAAATTCTTAATTGCTGACATGTGTATGTGTATTACTCCTGTTCTTACGATTTTTGTATTTTAAATAAATATATGAAATCATATTAACTTTTAAGCGGAGATTTTCGGGCCCATAATTGATTTTTATTATTATAAGTTATTTTAAATAAAATTCATTACACTCTAGAACTCATATATGTATTGGTTGACTAGTGTGATTAAACACAAACACGCACATTCGTAAAATTCTTGTCATAAGTAGAAAATTTTAAGTGTCATTTATTTTCGAAAACTAAATTTTTTGGCTTTCGCGAGTTTTTTTTGTTAAATATCAGGTTTTCCAACATTTTATTTTAGTTATTTTAGATTTTTATTTGCGATCAATTTTTTTATTGCGTAGTTGAGACTTAAAAAAATATTTTTTTCTTGGAATATTTTTTTTGGAATTCACAATTTTCATAAAATTTATTATACATAAATTAAACATAGAAACATATTGGGGAAAGAGACAGAGGCATATTTTTTTTGGCCTTACCTCTTTTAGCCTCACTTACGAGCAGATAGAACCTTCTTAAGTTTCTAGTCTTTGCCATTTACTATAAAGCGATAGGACCAAACAGCGCCTAGCACTTGAGAGAAGTTCCCCATCACTCTCAATGGGCATTATCAAGAGGCACTGTATGATCGGTCGTATCTCGTATTTTTCTATTGTGGCTTCTTCGACGAAGATGGAAGAAGTATGTATATTTAGCACATCTTAAGCGACAATTGCCCAATCGCTTTCTTCAGAGCTTCGACTGTCGCGTTGAAGTGCTATTATTAAACTTTTATAAATTTTTCTGATTGATGCTCAGGAGATCGAATTCAAGAATTTATAATGTATACTTAAAGTATTATTAGCACTCAAAATTATGACCTCCGAGTGTATCCCATATGTTCTTCTGCGGACTACTCTGCCAACCTATACATACATCATTGCATTTACTTTCGTATCCGTAAGGATATAAAAAATTCACTGTATGGTAGTTTTACATTATCATGTAACGTCCCATTGCGACTTGGATCAGTGAATGAATAATTAGCAATAGATTTAACATAAGCCAACAAATCAAACTGACCACCATATACTGTCAACATCAACTTACCCTTATTAGAAGTCCTTATGTGAGAATTTTAAAATTACAAAACAAAAATAGTTTTTTATCACTGCCAAAAAGGTTATCAAACTAAAGGAAAGAATCCAATCCTTCAGTTAGGGGAAAATAACCAGCAACGTAGATCCGAAGTTTCATGATACATACATCTAAATTATTAAATATTTTAAGGTGTCAGATTGTTTGTCTAGATTTGTGTCCTGCAAAGAAGAGTTTGTGAACTTAATTAAATAGTTAGAACTTAATTTTGTAAGTATAATATGTTTAAGCAATTTGCTCTGGCAAAAAAGTGATACGTTCTCTAATAAAATCGAAAAAAAAACAATGGATAAAAGCTTTTAGCAAATATTTTTTCAAATAAAACCCTAATGAAAATAGAAAAAAATTATATTATATATTGAAATTTATGTAGTTAATTACTCTCTCAAAAACGCTGTTCGAAAAATTAATCGATTATATGCTGAGAAATTTTCATATGGAATATTAAAGTATTAAAAAGTTGTTACTTAAAGAAAACAATACATCTATATTAAATGTGTGTTTATACATACATATATTTGTTTGTTTCTTGCTTCTTTGATCCCTATAAGGAGTCAAACTACAAGAAAGATCGTCGTAAAATGTTGCAACGTCTTACTGACTATTGGAAAATTAACGGTGTGGATTAAAGTTATATCACATTAGAAAGTAATTATTAATTATTCCTTGGTGAAACTCTCCAAATTTTACTTACGTTAATATAAGAACAAAGTGTATATTCGAGCAAAAGAAGGGCGACACAGGAAATGAAATGCGAGTGCCCCCCATACAAAGTATTTACCAATTCTACTGCAATAATTGAAATATTTATATAGATTACTCTGATAATATATAGCTGTGGCCTCAGCAAGGGATCTGTTTCCTATATTTGCGGACCTACAAAGCTGAGGCATCATATTTTGTGAGAGTGGCTTTTAAGACAAAATGCATAGTCAGGTAGTAACCGACTTGGATAGGGGCGGGAAGACGGCTACACTCTATGTTACGTCATGTAACATTAATAAATTGAACCAACAAGTAACCGAATCGAACAAGTAACCTTATTTACAGTCTTCTCTCAGGAAAGCTCCAGTGAGAAAAGTAATCCTGTTGATTCCTTTGAAAATAATGGCCATAGTAGAAATAAATATTTTATGAGGATGGGTTAGCGAAACACACCGGTTTAGTACTTTATAAAGAAAATAGTATTAATTAATAACTTGAAAGAACCATTTTCTAAAAAATGTGAACGAAAAAGTCTTTTCTATAACTGGTCGAACATTTCTCCTTTTAAAAATTTGTCCTTTTTATTGAAAAATTCTTTGAAACAAAAATATGTTATAATTTTTGACTGCAACAATAATGATGCAGCCACATGTTTTGAAAACGAAATTTCTAGAACAAATTCCTACATAGAAAAGCAATAAAATAGATTAAAAATTCTTTAAAAATTTTTTTATAAAAACTATTTCGATAACTAATCGAAAATGTTTCTATAAAATTTTCACTGTCAACTTATCTAAAATCCTGTTATTAAAATTTTTGCATTAACTGCTTAAATCGCAAACTTATATTGTAAGAAAACAAAAAATTGTCTATAGTTGTTTTATTGTTGGTGACTTATCCAAACAAATATTTGAATCTCTTGCGGTCTACCCCGTGTTAGTTCATCGATTGCTTATGAGAAGACTAAATGATTTCTTTGTATGAGAGGGAGTCTTTCCTAAATAACCGACCAATTCATGAAAATGTCTGTAAATATATGACGATAACTGCCCAATAAAAAAATTAGTTACAAAAAATTCAATAATATCCACAACTTGTGTTTCGGAAGTAGTGAATGACTTTAACATGAACTTGTCATTGCAAGACGTTCCTATTTACTAGATTTCAAATGGTGTTCAAGATGTTATGAAAAAACGATTTTTTGGAAGCACTTCAAATATTATTATGAATTGTGCCGCGTATTAAAATTTGTTTACTGATCATTTTTGTCGACTGGAGACGGAGTCGATATGTTGGTAATATTATTTCATCATGACATATTGGATAGCAAAAGCACTAAGTTAATATATAAGCTGTGAGAGTAAGTGCTTATGGGAGAGATTCAGTAAAAAAAGCTTTTAAAGAAAGCTGAAAGGCAGAGATATAGATCCATTGAACATGTAGCTTTTATAACAAAATGATAATTTCTAACAGCTTTTATTGAATTATAAGATACTTTTAACATATTGAGAACAGCAGATTTTTGCTTTTTCTTCTTCTTATTTTTACGAAAAAGTTATAATGATATATTAAATAAAGAAAAGTGATTTATAATATTAATAGAAATCGAAGTTTAGAAAAATTAAAAACTTGTTAACAGCTGCACTTAATTTATTCTTATATTAAAGTAGTACATAAATTTAAATAAAAAATTTGAGAAAATTACTGTCTGCATGTAAATTGGGAGAAGTAATTAATTCTTATAGACTTTAGCAACTTCTCAACTTATTGAGAAGTCGAAAAGATGCACTAGTGGATACTTTGGAAGCAATTAAAATGCCATTTATCAAGAACATCTTCGATTTTTTTCACTGTCTGATTGTGAAATGTTTTTTAAAGCTTATAGAGATATAAAAAATTGTTTCAATCAAAATTTAATGATTCTAAGGTTTATAAGTTATAAATGTATGAATTAAAAAAAAAAAACTTTCAATAAATATACGTAACAACAGTTTTCTATAAAGAATCGATAAATGTTATTGAGAGTTTTCTAGGAGTAAATTTGTCGAAGCCCAACATGGTGAAACAATTTTACAAGGTGACATTCCTACGACAGGTGACCATTTTTTACTTTGAATTTGGAATGTGTTTTTATGTTTTGTGTATATGAAAGTTTTGTTGTTACTTTTCTCGTATTTCAACAAATTTTTCATTGGTAAAAATTTCGGACAAATTTAGAAAAAATTTTTTGAAAACAAATTAAGAAAAGTGGTGCATGAATTATACATACATACTTATATTAAATTCATTTATTAAAAAGTCAAAATAAAAAGTGAAATTAATTTGAAGAAATTCAAAACTGATAGACAATCAAACCAAATAACTACATTGTTGTATTTGTTATTGAATTAAGGCCACATGGCACACGGCCGATATTAAAAAAAGCTCAAGGCGAAAAATGCAATAATGTTTTCTGATAAAAATCATAAGGAAATATTTAGCAGCTTCTGAATAATATCACGGAATTAGGCTGAAAACTTATTGGATATGAGAATTATTTTTTTGTTTTCCAAAAAAATTAGATTCTTACCGCTTTTTGATCTCAAAGAAAAAAACGATACCACAACTCCAAAAGTGCATTAAAAAATTACAATTATTTTACATCTATTCTTTTTTCCTAAAATTTCGATCGGCAATATGCCATTGTTGTTGGATTTGTGTAATATTTTGTTTAATTTTTCGCATTTATTCGCTATAAGGATAATTGAAATCAATTTCTTGAGAGAACAACTCGCATAATGTTGGTGAATATTTAATAACTTAATATTTTTTAGATGCGAATTTAACTTTTTTCAAAATTTTGTTTCTATTGTCCATTAAGACTCACGGAAGCATGCCAGGCCAAGTTTAGGTGTAGGCACACAGTACGTGCATAATGAAACTAGAAACGTAACGAAACTCTGTAGAAATAATCTTAGAGATGAAGTTTGAAACTTTTGCCGCAAAAAATTCTGGAGATAGGTTTCCACTATAGCTAGAGAGCTGAAATTTTTATATAATACAGGTAGCCCTTAGTGAGCAAGTAATCGGAAGATCTCAAAACGAGAAAAGCAGGATGCTCCTTATTTTATTTTGATTGTAACTCCTCCTGGAAGCACTCTTTTAATTTTAATTCAATTGAATTTTATTGAGCCTTAAAAGATAGATTACAAACGCAGTTAAATAGAGTTGAAAGAAGATAATTTTGTACAGAATAACATTAACGTTAAAATAAGCTTTTTCCCTAAAAGCCGCTGAGTCCGGTAGACTAAGTAGTGCTCAGTCTTCAGGAGTATTTTATTTTTTATCTTATATCTATCTTTTATCCTAACGCTATTCTCTTGGAGTTTCTTTGCAGTTCGAATCATTAAACTGATAAATGAAATTGTCAATGTCGTCAGCATATACGTTCTTGCCGTGGTGTACATCAATATGAAAAGCTTCCCAATACGTGTTTTCAAAAGATGTGTTACATTCAGGTGGAGTAGAAATCAGCTCAAAGTCTAACATTTGAAAATTGGATTTTAGGAAAAATGATTCAAAAACGATGGTACGCTCCCAATCCATTAGTTCGTACCAATTAAGTTCAATTAGTCTGTACTGATCAGGGAGTGGTCCAAAAAGGATGGTACCCCAAAAAAGAAGTGTGTCCTTCGACACAGTCTCAAAGTTTACAATGAAAAGTCCAAACCAATCTCTTGCCGTTTAAGTTATCCGCAAAGGATAGAAAACTTTTTGTTACCTTTAATAGGCGTCATCCCTAATAATAAATGCACCCCTTAAGCTTTTTCTAAAAAAAAGTTTCCTGCACAAAGCACACGTCAACTTTATTTAAATCTAAAATTTTGATAAATTCGTGCGTCTACTTAATTTGACCAACATTCCTAAATTAAATGTAACAAAAAATAAATTAATTTCATCCATATTTAGAAGGGACAACACTCAATAAATTACATATTCCCTCTTATTATGATTGTCGCGTCGACGTCACATCAAATCGACAGTAAAAAAAGACAGCAGTTCTGAACTCGTTGTAGGCAATAATTAACTAATATTGATGGCTAATTGTAATTTTATAAGATATAGTATTAGTAATATCCTATCAATAATATTTAATATTTCTCGATAACGATCCCACAATTGCTAATATATTGATGTCGACTTGGTTTGACGTCGACGTCGACAATCATAATAAGGGCAATTATTTTCTATTGGCAGAGACCTATAATCCTCAAAATTTTCGATTCAAACGATTAGTTATTAGTTATGATCTATCAACTATGTATTTCTCTATAAATTTAGTTATGCTCTTCCATCGTGTGAATGATTATTCTGTCCAAATAAAAATGACAAGCGCATGAAATATTTTCATGGGCAGTGTGAGAGCCTATTACCGCATTAACATTTTATTTTCCATATTAGAAAGGTCATGGTATAAGAAATACATACCATGAGAAAGGTAAAACTATTGCTATTCGCAGTCATCATTTGTGATTTTAGTCAATTAAAAGTGTAGCAACAAAATCACTTTCTCCTCTTCTGTGTGTGTTGATCAGATTTAAGCCAGAAATATTTAAAATATTTGCTTTTTACCAAAAACCATAACGAAACTTCTTCCACTGATGCCACAACAATTTATTACACTAAAAATATCGAGAAAAAAATGTAAAAGTCGCAACTTGAAAAGCAAACTTTTTAATGAACTTTTTCTCGCTTTGCTACACCCTCCTTCCATTGCGGCCAAACCTTGAACGAAAGGTATTGAAAAAATAAACGCTAAAAATCTCCATAACAATATTTCGTATTGAAAACCATAAAAGTTTATTTATGAATAATGGTTTTTTCATTTGTTCTTCAGTTTAAAAATTCACAAAATCCAGTTCACGCTGCAGCCTTAAAGTCAATGTTAATTTGTGCTGCTCAGGCTGGTATGTAGCACGGCAGCGATCTACATTCACTTTGTGCACCAATGGCAATTTAAGATGATAAACGGCTGTAGAGAAATCCAACTCAGATTCTGTTATGCTCAATTGCATTTTATCGGATGGTGTGTCATCATCTGGCAGTAAAATGTCCACAACTAAGTCCTCACAACTGGCAGAGGCATTAGTGCGATTGCCCATTTGTAAAAACACATCTTCAGTGCCGACTGCCTGGCGATAAGTAGTGGTATAAGAGGGACATTTGCGACTATCTAAGATCTCTGCATCCTCTTGCTCGTGTAGTTGTTGCCATTCTTCTACATTTTTCGGTTCTTTAATGCCTGAAGTAGTGGCTCCTAAAGGCTTGTAGGCTGACTTTGAAGATTTTTTCGGCTTGTTGATAGTCTCAGCACCTATTAAGCCTGGATCTACGAGAAAAATTAAATACTTATAAATGTTTCCATGTACAGACATACGTATGTATATATGTACATATGTGTATACATATGTATGTATGTACATACATATGTTTAGAGGCGAAGTACTTACTAAAGTTGTTTTTTACCAATGACTCCCCCTCATCCTCTAAATCAGAGTCATTCTGATCATCCTGTTGAGGGTTGAGTAGATTCCGTAGCAGTAACAAATTTTCCGGGTTTTCAAACAAAGACATGTTCACGCTTGAGGTAGAAATGTATAAAATTAAACGTTTTCCTAAATTTGTTTTCTGACTGCAAAATAATTTATTTGATTGTCATAATAACGTCAGTGCACACTACAGTTGGTACAAAAACTTGTATTGATATGACTCCATCTAAGAATCCTGTGAAAACACTGAGCGGAATCAATCCCTTCATGACAAAACAATTGAGCTAAACATTCTTCATACAACAAATTAATAGAAAAAAAACTTACTCCTGTTAATGTGATGATGAATTTTTGAATAAAGTCTGCTCAATAGTGTATTTCTAAAAGGATTATGTTGAAATACAGGCTCGATTTTGGCAGTGTTCAGGAGTTTGGTGAAGGCAAATGGGCTTGAAAATTGCGAGTTTTATCTCAATTTTAATTATAGAGTATCCAGTCAGTCTTTATACACTCTCTTCCTCCGTTTGTTATTTGTTGTCTAAAACACAAACGATTAAACAAAGTTTCGTCACAATTGGTTTTCATGGCAACGGAAATTTCCATTCATCAGGGGGCAAATCACGGCATTCGATATCGATCGAAATTTCAATACAATTTTGTTTGAAATTTCGATCGATATCGAATGCCGTGATTTGCCCCCAGTTTTATTCTAAGCACCCAATAAACCATAAAATAAACTATGAAAGTGCTATTGGTGCAACTAACCTTGCTTCATCAAAAACTTGAGTTGCACCGAGACAATAATTGTGTGTAAATATCGATTGGCATTAAATGGTTGTTGGTTGCGCCTGTTTTCTAGGTACAATGGGTTTTCATTTGGCTAAATTATAGAGTTGTTTATAATTTATTAGGGAATTTGTAGTCTTTATGGCTTATAATTTTGGGAACAAAGGCCGCATGAAAGGTAATTAAGCCGAAAAGGATTATAGATAATGTTTTGAAATAGGAAGGAAGTGATAGAGGGAGATACATTGAAAAACTTTTTTGACATGGAAAATTTGTCACAAAATTATCTTTGAAAATAATGTTTTTAATGAAATTTTTTTAATAAAATTTTGAAATGGTTCAAGAGCACAAAAAGTGCCACAAAAGAAAATATGTACATGAAAAATCCTTCCTAAGAATTATTTGACAAAAAATATTTTTTAAAATAATTTTTGTTTAAAGATAATTTTTGGAAGACATGCAAGCAAGTTCCTTTGCAAAAATATAACTAAACTGTGTTAAAAAGAACTTGTAAGAAAATTTTTCGAAAAAATACTGAGGAAATGTGTCGCAATATTATTTTTGAAATAAAATTGTTGGGGAATATTCCTATAACCAAACATATTTTTTAATTTTTCTACAAAATAAGATTCATACATATAAACTTTTTATAAAGAACACTTTTGAAAATTTGTAGTTTTTATATAAAAAAAATTATTTTATACTGTACAGAACGTCAAAAATTAAAAATACAGCAAATTTAGAAAATTAGAAATTCCGAGGAAAATTTTTCTGTAAAGAAAAACATATTTTATTTTATATAGATGATATTAAGTAAAATTCTATATAAAGGAAGAAAGTCTATGAAGCGAATTTATGTAGATTAAAAAAATTTAGTAAATTTTTTTTAATTCCAAATTAAGGAATCTATAAACAAAGGTTTCTCCAAAAAAATAATAGGACGAGATCAGATATTATTCGGGAACAAAAAATTTATAAATTAACTTATGTACCAATGATGTCCGAGAGATTAGAAAAATCAGATATTTTTGATAACAGAAACTATAAAATTGCTCATAAAATATATAATACAGTAGGTAAATTATTCACAGAGACCAAAGATAGAGTAGAAAAATTAGACATATCTAATGTCGTTTCTAAGATACCATGTGATGGTAAGAATAATGAGAGATGTGATTAAGTATATATAGGTACAACAAAGAATAAATTGAGGACTAGGTTGGCAGACACAAGTCAGACCAAAAGTATAGGAATGTTTCCACTTCACAAAAGACAGCATTAACGAAACATTGTTGTAACTCTAGTCATAATCCGGACTTTAGCAAAGTATCAGTCTTAGCTATAGAGAAGAACTTTAAACGACGTTATATGTTAGAGATGCTTAACATTATTAATATTCCAAGTAATAAGGTAGTAAATTATAAAACTGATACAGACAATGTTGCTCAATGTTATAGGCATTTAATTCGTAAATTAAACTGACTAATAGGAATGTAAAATATTTTTTGTTGTTATAATATAACTAGCGGACCAGGCGAACTTCGCCTCGCCCCAATTTTAAGCCTTCAGACAAACTTTCTATTTTTTCATTTGAAAAACCATTAAGGAATAATTTCAAACAAAATTTCATACAAAAACTCGATTTTCGATTTTCCAATTTTCCGTCTTTTCCGGAGGGATTTTACAAAATTTTTTCCATAAAAACCTTTTCCTCGAAAATACGAACAACTGACAAAAAGTTTTACAGAAATCGGCCAAGCCGTTCTCATTTTATGAATTATTGGATTTTGCCACGCCCGTCCGCCCACAGACCGAAAATAAAAAATCGGACTTGACAGTGTCACCCACCCGAGTATTCTGAAGGTTCTCTGAAAATTTCGTCAAAATCGGCGCAGCTGTTTTGGAGCCATTACGTTACATACATACATGCACACATCCTATTTTATATACATAGATACTAGCGGACCAGGCGAACTTCGCCTAGCCCCAATTTTAAGCCTTCAGACAAACTTTCTGTTTTTTCATTTGAAAAGCCATACAAAAACTCGATTTTCAACTTTTCCAATTTCCCGACTTTTCCGGAGGGATTTTCCTAAATTTACTTCCATAAAAACCTTCTCCTCGAAAATACGAACAACTGACAAAAAGTTTTACAGAAATCGGCCAAGCCGTTCTCATTTTATGAATTATGGGATGTTGCCACCCCCTCCGCCCACAGACTGAAAATAAAAAATCAGACTTCACAGTGTCACCCGCCCGAGTATTCTGAAGGTTACCTGAAAATTTCGTCAAAATCGGCCCAGCCGTTTTAGAGCCATTACGTTACATACATACATACACACATCCTATTTTATATATATAGATATATAGATTAGTATAAAGGATTTTTCATTTCTTCAAATATAAAAAACATTTTTTGTTTAGTTTCTTGTTTCTTCAAAAAATTTTTTACTTTATTAATTTTTGATTGGTTTATAAAAATTTTTTCAATTTGTTCATGTATGTATGTATGTAAAATAAGTTTTAAAAAAAATGTCATATTAATAAAAAAAATGTTCCTGAAGAAGACGCCCAAGGAGGCGTCGAAATATTGAATAAAAATAATTTTTATAACAAAGACCTAAAGCTCATTTATAAAAATCATATATCATATATGTACATACATACATATATTAAAAAAAGGGTCGAAAATAAATAGTGTTAATTAATTGGAATATTTTTATTGTAGAAAAATGGTTTTGAGGAAAATTAAACAAATTTCTAGGTTTAAGATTTCTCTTTATTTATGAACATTTTTCTTGTTTGTAATTTTTTATTTAAATTTAAATAGGCTACTTAGTTCAATCGTATTTTATAAGCCAAATTACATTTGATAGTTATCAAAGAACAAATTACACTAGTGTTTGTCAGAATAATTTACACATGTGTCTTTGGTGTAATTTGTTCTTTGATAACTATCACATGTAATTTGGCTTATAAAATACGATTGAAATAAGTAGCCTATTTAAATTTAAATAAAAAATTTTAAACAAATTTCATTACCATTGGAAATTTATGCTAACAGTTAGCAGCTTTAGTTAGCATCACATTTTTTATTTCGTGAGTCCAACACTTCCCATGTCATATAATCCTTCTGTTGCTGCCTGGTTTAAATTTTGTAAGCAATTCGCTCGGTTAACATTTTTGTTTGGTTTAGTTGTTTAGTTTATTTTTATTTTTCCACAATGAAACGTGTCTTGGAAAAAAGCAATAAAATTTGTTTATTTCCGGAAAAAAATCTTGCTTTGGTCTGGTGAACAGAAAGGAAGACGTTTTTGTGCGTTTGTCTGCAACAAACTTGAATGTGGTCAAGCTGGTTTTATTTCATTTTGTTTGCAAAGCACTATAGAATGTATGAATGTGTTGCACGATTTCTGCAGTTTGGAAATAAAGAAAATTTGTTCTTCGTACGAATAAAGGGGAGCATAGAAACACTTAAGTACCCCGTTATGTGCAGCAATATTTTACAATACAGGATTGCTCAATTAAATATACAATAAAATGTTGAGGGAAAATGATGCTCGTACAACTGGAGCAGACACAAACACACACACACACACACTCGTAAATAATGATAAAAAAAATTCTGGAAATAGAAGTAAAACCTTCAAATGGAAGATTCTATTGCAGTCTCTATGGAAAACCAGCAGATGAAAAAGATAATCCTAAATAATGCACAGGATCTCAAACATAAAAAAATCACTTATTGTTATCGGAATTTGTACGTTGGAATTCCAGCAGACTTAAATAACGAATCTTTTATTTGATAATTCCTGTTACAGCTTAAATAACAATTTCTCAAGCCAAAGAAACACAAATGTAGTCGAAAGGTTAATAAATTTTGCTTAATTGAGAATATTGTACTATTTTTATTGAAAATTATTCAACAGCTTATTTTTATTATTGGTTTTAAAGCAATTAAAAGTCTATATTGAAAATGATGGAATTTCCACACTCAAAAAAGTTTTACTTTAAGTGAATGTAGTTCATTTTCAAAGTTTTTTTCAAAGTTAATTTTAATGTGCTCGTAAATGTAGTTATTTTAATTGTGATCGAAGTTTAAAATCGAAACAACTCATTGGACATTTTTTTCAAAGTTTTGTACCTTATTTTCTGGCAAAGTTAATAAAGGAAGAATAGTTGGAAAGACATGTTAATTTTTTTATTTGTGAAATTAACAACAAATAAACAAACAGAAAATAGGGTTTCTCTATATCATAATAAACAACAAATAAACTATATTACTTGAGGAAATGTGCGTGGGCTTTCATTAAAGTCAGCATTTCGAACTGATCGTAGGAGAGAGCATGGCGCAATGGTGTATTTACAATGCCTGAAAATGAAAATAATCTCTCAACCGACGCCGAGGACGTCAATGGAGTTTTCGACTTTTTAAATGCTTAGTCTATCAGCGGCAATTCCTTCAATTTATTTAAGTTGTTAAAGAAAGGATCGACAATGTACATAATTAATTTCAATTACAAAATATAATTCCTTGTAATGGAATTTAAAAAATTACTTTTGAAAATAAATATTAACTATTAATAGTAATTGAAAACTCATTTAATTTAAATAAAAATGCAATCGCTCCCGTTTTGAACAAAATTGCATTTGTTGAAGATGCATGTATAAATAAATTGCTTGTTGTTGGCTTAGCTGAGTACACGCCTGCATTTCATTGACGTTACCCAAATCATCAGTACTCTTTAGCCGAATCATGTTTGAAAAGCATTCAAACTCACAACTATACTTATAAAAAACTCAACAAGACAAACATACTTACATTCAAATATTTACAAACTTTATATCTTCATGAAATATATCCAACCTCAAAGAAATTTAATTTTATTTAATTGAAATCCACATTTTGTTTTCCTGAAAAGTGCATTGCAACCACTACAAAAATAAATCCTTAACAGCAAACTACAGAAATTTCATGTAAAATTTTCAAATGATTATGAGCAACGGAGGATATTTTCCTCGTTAATGAAGAAGAAAAAAGATTAATTTCTTAGACCAACAACAAATGGCATCAAGAAAGCTTAATTTACTACAAGAATGTCGAGATTTCTTAAGGATCCATTATGCCAACAAATACAGCATCAAGAACATACAAGCATGAATTACTCTTAAAGTCATGAATGGCCTCTAAATAAGCTAAATTGCGGAGAATGCCTTGGTACTTCAAAATAACGAAGAAAAGCAAAAGAAGGAAGGGAAAACAAAAATAAAAATAGTAAACAGCGTTTTGTTATTAGTAGCACAAGCTGGAATTTGTTGGTAAAAATAAATGAAATATATAATATATTCTTTTATTAATATGTGTAACTGAATAAGCGTTTGCGTAAAAGTAGCGCTCTTCATTGTTAAAAGAAAATTTTCTAAAAAGTACTTTTTGGGAAGGTGCGTTTTTTGAAAAGACACTTTGTTAAATGCTGCTTTTTAGGGAGAACGTTTTTTCGTCTTTTTTTCCAGATGCACTTTTTTGAAAGGTACTATTTTAGAAAAAGCTACTTTTTCATAAAAGATGGTTTTTTAAACAAAGGCTATTTTTATATATTTCCTAAAGGGACTTATATAATATATTTTTCAGTTATAATTACAATGTATTTAGTTTTTCCTGTCGGTACTATTGTACTGTAGTTGTTATTTTTTTGTCAATTCCTTTGGTGTGAAAATCAAGTACCAAACCACGTAACGTGGCGGCACTTAACATTGGCCTTAGGGCAATGTGGCACGAGTGAACAAGTAACTGAAGACTATGAATTCCTTTTCATGAAAATTTGGTCAACTTGTACATTATAATTAAATCAGGCATTAAAAGTGAATTTTTAATGACACACGTATATCCAGAAGATGTACTTATTCGTGTAGTATTTAATTAACAATTGTTAATTAACCCAGAGAGGACTTATGTTTTGTTTTTGTTTGCTACATTTTGGGCAATTTGTCCTAATGGGATTCAACAGAATAAAATGAGTTTTGAATAAAATATTTTGGTTAAATTTTAGAATGAAATGGTAATTGTTTTATGAAAATTTCTTAAGTGAAATAAAAATTTTAAATTTAAGAGCCTTTTTTAATTCAAACGATGTTTTGCGAATTCAAGCTCGAAAAACTATTGTGTGATTTTAGGAGAAAATTTTTTTTGTGGAATAAGGGTGGATATAAGGAGTACATAAGGTGTTTTAGAAGACTTGAATCTTATGTCCTATTCCATTACGACTTTTTTATAGACTTTAGCTTTTAGGAACAAGCATTCCGTATTCAATTTCACTTGCTGCAATTCTGAGAAGAGGGATTATCGTAAGGCTACCAATTAAAGGGTTTTAATTGAGAAGTACTTTTTTGGAAAGCGAGGTAACACGAATGTTGCATCAATAACATGACTCCCAAAATAGCCCATAGACGCATTGTTGAGGTTTCATTTGTATAACCGTCAAATTCTAAACATAACTTTTGAACTTCCAAATTCAATATACATGCTGCCTGAGAGGGTCTAAAGCAGGTGGATTATTCGCGTTATTTGTTATTTTAGGATGCTGTAGTTAAAGAGGACTACGCCTCAACCATATGTTACAAGTAAAAGTTTGGAGATGAATAGCCAAACCTAAATGGAATTTCAGTTTGTTTTGATGTAATACTTACATCTATAATCATCCCCGGACTTTTTACAGCATTTACTTGCTCTGCATAGTTGGTTCCCCCGTCTTGATGTGTATCACACCGACGTTGACTTCCCACGTTACAGATTGTTCTTAACTTCAGTGCTCCCTCCGACCTTACTGTCAATAGAGGCTCTACCAGTAGCTACGCTACCGCGAGCATCACTCTCATGGTCGTTACATATGCTGAGTGTCCTCACCGCTACAAGGTGACTGTAGTTGTTTAATCAATTAAAATACTTATTTAAAAATTAAAACAACTATCTTTATTAAATTTATAATTATTAAAATGAACAATACTAATCAAAATTATATATCAGAATAATAATATTATGAAAGAAGTTTTTTGAAAATATAAAAACATGAAACATGATCAATTCAAAAATATTTAAATTAAAACATAATTTATAACAAGTAAAATGTGCATGTAGTAAGTTGCTACATTAGTCCCCCACCAGTAATAACATCATTGTATTATTGAATATGGAAAGTAATATTTGGGTTTTTAAATGTTTGATATGGTTCTGTTAGTTTTTCAATAAAAGCAGGTTTAAGTAAATCAATGGAACAAGTTCTAATATTATTACCACATTCAACTTTAAAAGTGTTCTTATTCCTCTCTAAAACCTTGTAAGGTCCTTCGTAAGGACATTCTAGCCCATTCGGTCTAAGTATTTTGACAAAATCATATTCACAATTCAATAGATCTTTAGGAACAAAATAAAAAAACTTACTACATGTACATTTTACTTGTTATAAATTATGTTTTAATTTAAATATTTTTGAATTGATCAAGTTTAATTTATTTGTTGTCTCAAGTTCGGATTTATTTGTATGCAGGATCGCCAATGTAGTTGTTTAATCAATTAAAATACTTATTTAAAAATTAAAACAACTATGTTTATTAAATTTATAATTATTAAAATGAACAATACTAATCAAAATTATATATCAGAATAATAATATTATGAAAGAAGTTTTTTGAAAATATAAAAACATGAAACTTGATCAATTCAAAAATATTTAAATTAAAACATAATTTATAACAAGTACAATGTACATGTAGTAAGTTGCTACAGTGACAATCCATCGAGAATCATGGAGAATATCATATGGATACACTCACACACTAACATGGATCTTTATTTGGTAGTTGTCATAAAATTTTTTTTGTTGTAACAATAAGTAAAATTGTGTAAAGTCGTGGTGTTGTTTGCATACGTGCTCTGGTCAGTGTTTTCTAACATCCAAAGTTAAAAATTAAGATTTTTTAAACATCTATTGTTTCTTGTTTTGCTCATAGCGCCAACACACTCTGACTTCAACTTGTAGCCTTAAGGATAGCGAGATTCACAAAATGAGCTTGGGAATGAACGTAGTTGAAGATGTGTGAGTAAATGTAAGTGCTTATGCTTTTGCTGGCTTAAGCAACAGCTAAGTATAAAAAAACTAAATATATATATATATATATATATATATATATATATATATATATATATATATATATATATATATATATATATATAACTAAAATAATATATATGTATATATATATATATATATATATATATATATATATATATATATATATATATATATATATATATATATATACTAGCTGACCCGGGCAAACCTTGTTTTGCCTTAAAATTTGCACTAAATCGACATAGCAATTATTGTTCAAATAAAGGTATCGGGCTAATTAAACCCACTACACGCTAGTTAAGGACCCAACGCCTTCAGCAAAACGCAGCATAGGCTTATCGCGCTAATCTCTATTGGGCAAAACACAAAAAACAAAATATTGGGCCATCTGTCGGACGAACTTCTAACTACACAGAAACACTCCTCACGTCCCATAGAACATGTATATAAAGTTTGGTCAAAATCGGTGCAGTAGTTCTTGAGTTACGGTGCAAAAACACACACACAAAACTAAGTATTGCGCCATCTGTCTGACGAACTTCAAACTACACAGAAACACTCCTCACGGCCCATAGAGCATGCATATAAAATTTGGTCAAAATCGGTCCAGTAGTTTTTGAGTTTAGCGATCACGAACATACACGTAATTTTTATGTACATATATCTGACACCGTCAACTCAAAATATCTTCGGAACTACATAACCGATTTAAGAGTTTGATATCTCGTTTAGAAGAACATGACAACGGCTTTCCAAACAATGTAAAACAAAATAAAAAAAGCACAAAAAATAAATATATGTATATGTCATTGGTGGTGCAATATGAAAACTGCATTTTGCCACGGCCTTCCGCCCACAGACCGAAAATAAAAAATCGGACTTCACAGTGTCACCCGCCCGAGTATTCTGAAGGTTCCCTGAAAATTTCGTCGAAATCGGCCCAGCCGTTTTGGAGCCATTACGTTACATACATACATACATACATACATACACACATCCTATTTTATATATATATATATATATATATATATATATATATATATATATATATATATATATATATATATATATATATATATATATATATATATATATATATATGTACATAATTTTAATTTGAAACGCAGACGAATTTCTATCAGACTCTCAGCCACCAGCTGTGCGCTGGAATCTTAGTCTGAAACAAATTTAATTTATCGGTTGGCCTTACCGATGTCACTAGCCCCCGTATCTGTTTTCTAATTTGAACCACTAGTAAATACAAAACAATTCGCGTTCGGTCTATTTTAAAGTACGCTCTCCACGTAATTTTCATAATAAGGTCCATGCAGACTTTATCAACTACAGCCAAAGCCCTAGTTGTATTATTTGTTTGTACAGTTTCCCTTGACACTGCTTTTGAAAGCCTTTATTTTATTTGCAACTACTGCAGTCACGACTAGAAGTACAATGGTGTTATTGTACTTCTAATATTATCGCTAAAACCACTGCCATCCAAATAATAAAGACTGAAGTGTAGTTTATGTAAAATTAAATTTTGGCCGCTGTAGTTTTGTCATGATTCGTTGCCTACGTGGATCAAAAGGATGTAGATTTGTTAGCAAGGTATTATTTTACTTCTTATTCCTTTAAATTCTAAGAGAACATGCTTGAAAGTGACTCTACTCGTTGTCATAGTTTTCTGTTTTAAATGTTGCAATCCTTGTTAACGATTTAACTACATCCGCAGAAGCAAATAGAAATGCCTCACCATTATTAATGTTTGACACAAAAAGTATTTTTGAGGATAATAGAACAAAAATATGGTTGGAGTATTAGGCTGAATAAAAGATTTATAACTGAAATTTATAAATCATACGTCTGATTAGAGTCTGAAGTAAATTAGTTCAAGATATCAAATGATTAAGTATGTGATCGTTAGAATATTAGTAGAAAAAAAGTGTGAGAAAATCGCAAATAATCTGTGACACTCTGTTCTGGTTTTACAATAAATACCTTTTAACTTTATTCAAAAACTTATGGTGTTTCGTTTTCAGCCATATGTTTGTGTTCTATTCTGAAAAACATGCAACATTAAAAACCAAAGTTGAAATAACGATATCGTAATTGCCTGCAAAGAAATGGAAAAAACAAATCAGAAGATTTTTTCTTTCTTTTTTATTTTAGAAGTTCTTGCACCAAGGAGGTAGAAAGTACAACCATTTTCTAACGATACCAATTATATTTGAATCCTATGAATCATTTCAAAGTCATAAAGTATTCAAAGTTACTAATTTTTCACAAAAATTCCTAATGCTTCCAAATTTAAAGGACTATAATACCGGAACTAGAGGTGCTAACGCAGCACTGGATTATTTATTGTATTATGCGCAGATAAAAGGTCAGTATGAGAACCAATTCTTAAAAACCAGAACGGTTGAATATTCAGCCTAGGACTAAAATTTTTGGGACTATCATGTGAAGTTTATAGGTCTGTTCATTTAGTAAAAGTTTTTTCCAATTGTTACTACTTGCTACTGGAAAATGTTCCAGCACTCCAAAAATTTTCAACACGAAACTTAAAGAATGGCGTAAAAATTTGACAGGCAAAAAACTTTTATAATATTGTTACCAGTAAAATTTTAATTGTAAAGGTAGAGTTAACAAAAACATGTCGTTTAACCCCTAGAACTTTCTGCTGTTTAACTTACGGTATTACTTAGTGAAAACGTATTATCGCTTGGCGTCATCCACTTTCAATATTTAGATTTGCTGCTAAAGTAGCGGATTCACTCGTAGCTAATAACGCAATTAAAACGTTTTCGTTTGTCGGCATATCTGCGGTAAATAAAGTATACAGCGAAGGGCCTAATACGCTTCCCTGAGGTACGCCTGCTTTAATGTTGCCAATTTCTGAGTTTTTCCCATTGATGCTAACAAAAAAGCTACGATCATGTACATAGGCTTGTAAAATTTGTTTTAATTTGAACAGTAGTCCGTTGTGCCAAACTCTATCAAAGGCTTGTTTAACATCAAAAAAAAAAAAAACTGAAGCGCAGTACTCTTTCTTTTCTAAAGAATCTCTAATTTTTTTGACAATTCTATGACACAGCTCAGGAGTTCCATGATTGTGCCGAAATCCAAATTGGTGTTCGGGTATTATTTGAAGAGACTCTAGTACCGGCAGGAATGAAAAAGCTTTTCAAATAACTTAGACAAAGTAGGTAGCAAACTGATAGGTCGATATGATTCAATACAATGTTCTGGCTTTTGAGGTTTGTTAACCATTATAATTTTGGCATGTTTCCACTGGGTGGGAAAATATTACTGCCTTAAAACAGCGTTGAACAAAATCGTAAGAAAAAAAGGCTTTTCACGGCAAATTTTTTAGAACTTTAGCATCTATATTATCATATCCTGCTGATTTCTTTGGATTGAGTTTTTTTATTTCAGCTTTAATTTCACTAACCCTAAAAGGTTTAATGGGTAGACCCAATTGACAAGGAATATCTAAAAAAGAGTTAATTGTGGAAATTTGTTCTTGTGTACAAAACGAAAAAGGAGTAAATATGTCTTCAAGATGGCTTTTAAAAGCAGCAGCCTTACTCTTGTCAGAACGACACCAATCACCATTTATGTCTTTTATAGGAGTATTACGCTTTTGAGCATGTTTTAGATATTTAGTTGCTTTCCAGAGATTGTAATCGTTGTTATTTACTGGACTTAGTTTGATTGATTCATTTTTTAATTCCCGTATCCTTCTTTTTAAATGACTAGCTGCATGATTAAAATTTGTTTTGTTCTCCGGCATCCTTGATCTCATCCAGATTTTTCGCAGTCTTCTTTTAGCTACAATAAGCGACCTTATTTCGATCGATAATCGAAAGTTTGTACCATAATTTAAATTTTTCGGTGTTGCCCTAAACGAAGCGTCATGTATCACTTTTGAAAACATTTCTACAGCTTGGTCAATTTCGTCTCCGGTATTATAGGACGAACTTAGATCAAGTTGGGATTCAATGCAGTAGTGAAAAAGATTAATGCCAATTTCAGCGACGACAAGCCTGGTATTTAACTGCTTTTTCTTACATGCTGTGGTAAAGGTAACAATAATTGGGCTGTGATCAGAGCTGAGATCATTACTAGATATAATATCTAGAGAGGTTTGTGGAATACCTTTGAGTATAAAGAAATCTAAAACATCTGGTATTTTGGTTACATCAGCTGGCCAGTATGTAGGCGATCCCGTTGAAAGCACACTGTATTGATATTTAGTTAAGCATTTAAATAGCTCTTTACCTTTTGGGTTAGTTAGACGTGATCCCCACCACTGTTGCGAATGTCGCATGTCATCAATATCATTTAATTCGCTCAAGAAATTTTTCCAACAAATTTTTATATTAAAAAGCTCTGAAAATTCGTATTAAATTTGATTTATAAAAATTTTTTGACATCCTAATCACACATGTCGTATTGAAATGAAATTTCCTATTTCGAGTCATACTTGGTGCCAGTCGACAAAAATGACACACACAAAATTTATAGTGGAAATAAAATATATTACGTACATATATGTATTCATAAGGATGCGTAATATGCGGATTGGATTTGGAGCACATGAAAAAAACTTTATTTTCTTAACAAGGAAACGTCACTTTGAATCCAATGAAAGACGAGAAGAAGGATGAGCTGATGTTAAAATCATTAGAAGTAATTTGAGTTCGCTCTATTTATTGATCACGTATTCTGAATCCTATAGAAAATCCTCTTACCACTCTGATATGAAATTTTTTAAATGTTATTTCCTCAGCTGTTACTTCAGACCACTTATATATTTCATGGTAATTATCATTATTTGTCTTAAATAGTTTATTCAATTTTCTGTTATGTCCCAATGGTTTTATGTCATTATCTTAACAATTTATATAAAAGTGATTTAACCAAAAAAATGTGTAACAATGTGTAAAATTTACACTCAACGATATAAAATTCTGACATAATGACATGGAACATATTTTATATTTAAACTTTTTTTAATTATAATTACCCAGCAATCATTTGATGAGTCAGAAGATATATGTATATTTAAAATATATTTTAAATATGTGTTGTTTGTTGTGGGTTAAGCTGTTCATATCCGGCATTTCATTGGTTTAGTAATACGGTGGTCTTGCAAGTGCTTCCGACTTTTCCTTCTCCCCTAGATGCAAATTTGCACATATGTGTTAATGCTTTCATATGTACGCGCGAATCATTTGTACAAACGCCTTCCTAACTTGGAGCTTTCAATGATAGTGAAATGCTCTGTCGAACGAAAGTGAGTGAATGTTTTTCGTTCGCTAAAATTTTCCTTTGATATTGAGGAATAGGCTGTTAGGTTTTTTTTACAATTAGTGAAATGTAATTAAGTGAGGAAAGGATTTAAGACACGAATTCATCCTGAATCTTGTCTCGAATTAATACCAAGTAAAACTTCGGATTATTTTTAATTATCTTAGCACATTGGTTTGTCAATGCGATTTAACATCCTGAGAACTTGCAAAAACGCACTGATGGGTTCCAAAAAATCAGCCGTTCCTTAAGAAGGAATTGCATTTTCATTTACTGGGGTGCTGTAAAGCAAATGTTTACAGTCAAAGCTGATGATGGATTTTCACCATTAAGCCAATATTTGCCAATTTGTAGTTGTATTTTGTCTGTGTGTATTAAGGTTTCTTTGGCTTACGTATAATGTTAATATTATGTAAATGCAATTTCACGCATCCAAAATATCAGGATACCCCTTGAGGACTTTCAAGAGAATAGTAGCATAATCAGTGAATCTAAAAGTGTTGTATGACTCCTTGTTGGGATGCGCGAGCATAATAAATTGGGCAATCCTCTTTGCCTGATGGATAGTTATTTGTTGGCATTTTGGCATGATTAAGCGGTATTGCAATTTTTAAAGATTATATTGATTTAATAGACCAAATGTAAACTTGAAGTTTTATATACAAGGTGGCGCAAAAGTAATGTTATAATTCCAAATGGACACCAATTTGTTACGAATGAAAAAATTATCTCTGTTGGCAGCCAATTAAAATTATGACAATATTTTTGGGGCACTCAGTAGTAACTGAAATTATACTTGAAATTCTTGTTAAAAAGTAAACAATTAATTTTATTATATATAATTTTTATAATCAAGCGTTAGGTCTTTTTTTAAAAAATAATAATTTTATTCAATATTTCGACGCCTCTTTGGGCGTCTTCTTCAGGAAATTTTTTATTAATATGACAATTGAAAAAATTTTTTTGAAAACTTATTTTACATACATACATAAATGAACAAATTGAAAAATTTTTATGAACCAATCAAAATTTAATAAAGTAAAAATTTTTTTTTAAAGAAAACAAAAACGTTTAAAATTCTTCTCTATAGCTAAGACTGATACTTTGCTAAAGTCCGGATTATTACTAGAATTACAACAATGTTTCGTTAATGCTGTCTTTTGTGAAGTTGAAACATTCCTATACTTTTGGTCTGACTTGTGTCCTGCCAACCTAGTTTTCAATTTATTCTTTGTTGTACCTATATATACTTTATCACATCTCTCATTATTCTTACCATCACATGGTATCTTATAAACGACATTATATATATCTAATTTTTCTACTTTATCTTTAGTCTTTGTGAATAATTTACCTACTGTATTATATATTTTATGAGCCATTTTATAGTTTCTGTTATCAAAAATATTTGATTTTTCTAATCTCTCGGACATCATTGGTACATAAGTTAACGATTTATAAATTTTTTGTTCCCGAATAATATCTGATCTTGTCCTATATGGATTACCTAAAATCCATAAAGAAAATTTTCCATTGAGACCAATTTGCTCTAGTATAAATTCACCATCATATGAATTATGTAAATACATCACAGATATTTTAAAAAGGTTAACTGTGGAATCAAAATATAATGTAACTAATTCGTTACAATTTAAAAATAGAATTAAACATTTGAAAGTTGGTGCTGATGAAAAATTAGTATCACTTGATGTTGTTTCATTATTTCCAAGTATTCGAGTGGATCTTGCTATTAATATAATAGATGAAAAATGGAATACAATAGAAAGATATACCAATATGAGCAAAAATTTGTTTTTACGGATTATTAGATTTTATATAATAGATAATAGGTATTTTCAGTATAATAATAAGATATATATACAACAGAAAGGACTTCCAATGGGCATCTCCAGCATCTCCTATTGTAGCTGATATTGTATTGTAAGAGTTAAACCAAAGATATTAACAAAATATGTCGATGATTTATTTTGCATTATATCAGAAAGTGATATAGAAATTATGTTATCAACATTTAATTCGTTTCATCCTGATATTAAATTGACAATTGAGAAAGAATGCAACTCAGTACTTCCATATTTAGATTCATTAGTAATAAATAGAGGAAGCACTATATCAATAGATTGGTACCAAAAACCAACATCATCTGGCAGAATTATTAACTATTTTTCTAAACATCCAGAGAAAATTATTATAAATACGGCAAAGAATCTTATAGAGAGAATTTTATCGATAAGTGATATTGAGTTTCATAAGAAGAATAAGGAAAAAATTAGGAATATATTACTTGATAATAGCTTTCCAATTCACCTTATCAATCAATTAATAATACAATATAAAAATAATAGGACAAGATCAGATATTATTCGGGAACAAAAAATTTATAAATCGTTAACTTATGTACCAATGATGTCCGAGAGATTAGAAAAATCAAATACTTTTGATAACAGAAACTATAAAATGGCTCATAAAATATATAATACAGTAGGTAAATTATTCACAAAGACTAAAGATAAAGTAGAAAAATTAGACATATCTAATGTCGTTTATAAGATACCATGCGATGGTAAGAATAGTGAGAGATGTGATAAAGTATATATAGGTACAACAAAGAATAAATTGAAGACTAGGTTGGCAGGACACAAGTCAGACCAAAAGTATAGGAATGTTTCAACTTCACAAAAGACAGCATTAACGAAACATTGTTGTAACTCTAGTCATAATCCGGACTTTAGCAAAGTATCAGTCTTAGCTATAGAGAAGAATTTTAAACGACGTTGTATGTTAGAGATGCTTAACATTATTAATGTTCCAAGTAATAAGGTAGTAAATTATAAAACTGATACAGACAATGTTGCTCAATGTTATAGGCATTTAATTCGTAAATTAAACTGACTAATAGGAATGTAAAATATTTTTTATTGTTATAATATAATTAGTATAAAGGATTTTTCATTTCTTCAGAGGTAAAAAACATTTTTTGTTTTAGTTTTTGTTTTTGTTTTCTTAAAAAAAAAGTTTTTTACTTTATTAAATTTTGATTAGTTCATAAAAATTTTTCAATTTGTTCATTTATGTATGTATGTAAAATAAGTTTTCCAAAAAATTTTTTCAATTGTCATATTAATAAAAAATTTCCTGAAGAAGACGCCCAAAGAGGCGTCGAAATATTGAATAAAATTATTATTTAAAAAAAAAAAAGACCTAACGCTTGATTATAAAAATTATATATATTAAAACAAAAAAGGTCGAAAAAATAGTGTTAATTAATTAATTTTATTAAATAAAATTATTATTATTTAGTAAAAGAAAACTTCAGTACCCGATAAGCTGATTAGTATTATGCCAGAATATCATTTGGAGGATATCTGTTTGGTTTCCAAAAAGACGCTGATGCGTTTCGGTTGAAACGTGTCAGCGCTAATAAAATGATGTTGGTTCAACTTATTACAGCTTTTACGGCTCGATTATGAATGGCAACCGAATCTTAGTTGAGTTGCACAACTGACAACTGTAGTTTCAGCCGCTCATTTCTTTGGTAACTACAAGCTTGTGCCAACCCAATTGACGTTCTGTTGATATCGATAATCGGGCTATTAATAATCAAAAGGAAATCTTTATTTACTTTTTTAACTATAAATTTCATAATCTCTTAAATATCCTTTAACCCTTATCCTGTACTTCAAAAATAAAACGCATATGGTATTAGTGGGTCAATTTTGCCCAATACAAAATAATCAAATATTTATTTAGTCTTTTTGTTTTTTATACATTCATTACATATAACTTTGGTCTCAAAATGCGTTTTTCAAATAAATTTTTGACATTCGCAACATTTATTTGCATATTTGGTGCTGTTGGATCGACTTGGACAAAAGAAACATCGACTCCTTTTTAAGTTTTTTGCTTGCGAAACTTCAGATGAATCCTTTCGAAGACTTTACACGAATGCTTTAGCAGGGCTACTTTGTGGCATATTCGGTCTACGAGATATTTCACCGCTTATTAGATCCATACATGTCTTCCAAGAAAATGCGCCTCTTATACTTTTTATTTTCATTACCGTTTGGATTAATCTTTAGAAAAAGTACGTAAGCATTATTAGCGGATATATCCTGCATATTGTAAAATAGCGCTAGAGGCCATCGGTTAGTTCAATTTTTGCATGTATAAGTTCTTATACCCCCGATTTAGTTTGATTATAAAAGTGAATTATAACTGGCTTTTTGGAGCTTGCTCCAATTTTTTCGTCGTGATGTAATGTGCTAAGCAAAAACACTGATCGTTTTTTTATTAGTTACATATCCCACTAAAATTGTTTTGTTCTCATTGTCGAAGAAGAAATTTGCATAGTTTTCTGGTTTGTTTTTTAATTGCAAAATTTTTTCTGGCAAAAAAGTTTTATTTTTTAGGACAGTACCAACCCTTGTGATACTTCGTTTCAACAACTCAATACCCAGTTCATGTGAGGTGAAAAAATTTTCACAAGTTACATTATGCCCAAGACAACGCGGCACCCTTGATCTTTCTCTGGCTTACAGATCCTGTCTTTTCCAGTGTACACCTGCAAGGACCATGCATAGTTTGTTTCTACATCGCACAACGCCCAAATTTTTATACCATTTTTCCTGGTTTTGAGGGTATGTATTGATTCAATGGGCATCGTCCACGATATGTTACGAGCTGCTCATCCACTGTCACATATTTACAAGGATTAAAGATTTTTCTTAGATTCGTTTCCCAATGGCTCCAAAAATCTCTTATGGGAACAAGTTTATCACGGAATCGTCTTTCGCTTCTTTCTGACTTTTAATCAAACCGAATTACACGTGATATATTTTGAAATGGTGGGTTTGAATAGGGGTCTGCCTTTGCGTTCGTCCCATAGATATTCTAAAGCTTCACCATGAGATTTGCATATGTCAGCCAACAAAAGAAGTCCGACATATGCTTCAATAGTTATATTGTCTACAGTTATCCAATTATTTTCAAATACTGATTGACCTATACGAATTGATTGAATAAAGATTACTCTATAAATACATTATCATTTATAGTCACATTGTAAATTAGTCATATTAGCTACTAATTTCATAAGATCACTAGGCATAAATAACAGAAAAGATGATTTTATGTTATCAGCAATAGCATAACGCGTTGGGGCAGGAGTCAGATTTATTATGTCCTGCTTAGAAAATCTTCCAATATCTTTTATTGTAGATGTTTGTGACCATAAATATTTCGAATTTTTTGATGGATACATTGATACTTCATTTGTAGTTTGATAGAGAATTTCGCAAATATCCGCGCTGGAGCACAACGAGGAGTTGGGGTCATAATCAGATGCAGCTTCAGAAACGAAGTTGGTTTCATCTTCACTTGATGTGTCCTGAGGGTTTTCGCCATCTGAGTCTGATTGCATAAGAAAAGTTCTTATCTTCTCTGGATGCTAGCCATGATGTTGTAAACGCAAAAAAAGTTGTTACTAAGCTCGTATCACATTCGCAAATTGATTTTGTTGCATTGGGCAATTTTGACCCAAGTGTACCATCTGCGTAAGTTTTTTTACACACGGTTTGTGAAACGATCTACAAGAATTATATTTTAAATTTTAATAGTATTCGCTAAAAAAATAATTGTACACAAGTTTAAAAAAATCCGCCGAGTATTTAAGGAATAAATAAGCTATAAAAACCGTTTGGGCAATTTTGACCCATTAATACAGGATAAGGGTTAAATAATGTCTTAAATTTTCTTACTTCCAATTAATTTTCTGTTTATTTTTCTTAAATTTCAATATTTACCACATAAATTCGATGTGATCTTTATCCTTCAATTGCAACATATTCGTAATAGCGAAATATTTTTGGAGAATTTCAATATTTATAAATTATATGTTTACTCTATATGTTTGCTGGGACACACTTAAAAGTTAACATCTGCACACATTGCGTTCAACTTTGTCTTTTGCAAACAAAATGTAACAACAGACGTGGTTGTATGTGCGTTATAGAAAAAAAGATTAACATCTTTCATTATGTCACTTTAAAAACTTCCATGGCTGTCATCAATGAGAACGTTATTATGAACAACAACCATAATAACAAAAAGGACAACAAAAGTACAAATACAACATCATAATGTCATAATTATTAACTTAATACATTGAAACAAGAAGTACAAGAATAAAAGTCCTGAGAGAAAAACTAAAGGCTTAATGAAACAATGGAAATTTAAATATGCAACAAATTTTAAAATCTCTCCACATGATCCTCCCTTCTACAAATTACTTATTATTTAAACATATATCATGAATATAATATATTTTACGTTTTTAAACATGTATCATAATAAAAAATTGAGAAGAAATGTTTATTGTTTAACAATAGTTGTAAATCTTGACGTATGACGAAGGGCTTTAAAGCATTCTATCAGTTCTGCTTTCGAATCGTTTAGTACATTCATGATGTCTACGGTTAATAAAATAATCTGCTTAAAATGCTTTAAAAACATTCACAACAATGCGTGTATTACTTGTGAGATTTGTCAAAGTAAATTTCATAGAGTTTGTGCAAAATTGGATAATGAGTCTGCGGTCAATGCCCTCTGTAATTTCATAAATATTGTTTATAATTGTGACAATTGTTTACAATCATCAAATAATTTTATAAAAAAAAAAAATTAGCAGATTAACTTATGAAGTTGAGCAGCTAAAAATATTATTCTCTGAATTTATGAGTAACAATACTGTTAACAACAATAATAATTCTGTTTCTCTCCTGAATTTGACTGCTCTCAAAACTGGATTGGACAATATCTCTGCTGATAATCATATGCTCACGCCTTCGTCTAACTTATCTTCTCATTGTATAATCTCCACTGCAAATAAGTCTGTTAAATTTAATAATACTGATGTCGTTGTTGGCGCTGATCGATGTAATGCTGATGCTGCTTCTAAAGTTAAGAGAGTCGATCCTGTTACAGATCTCAATGCAGAAGTTGTTGTAACTGCTAATGATAACTTTGTTGCTGCTAACGCAGTGATATTAACCACTAAATCTTCTGATAATTTAGCAGTTCATTCTGGCATAACTATGAGGAAAAAAACCTATTCTCATAAATTGATTCTGGGTGACAATGATAATAATGAACTTGATGTTGTGGCTAAGATGAAATGGGTACATTTATCTTCTTTTAAGCCGTCAGTTACTGAAGATAATATTGTTGCTTATATTCAAAGACATTTGAAAATTGACAAGGCACATTTATCGTGCTTTAAACTTGTAAAAAAAGATGCCTCTCTTGATGAGTTAAGATTTGTTAATTTCAAACTTGGCATTTCACCTTGTTTCTATCAAGAACTGTTTCAGCCTGAACTATGGACCTCTGATGTGATTGTTGATTGTGATTTAAGATTTTTCACAAAAAGCCTGTTACGGAACTGAGGAACTAACCGTCTTGCCGAATTACTTCGAATTATTAAAAATCTATTATCAAAATGTGTCTGGTATGAGGACAAAGGCATCACTGTGCACTCTTTCTTCTGATTGTGAATTTGATATTATTGTTATCACCGAAACTTGGCTAAATTCTGATTTCTATGATGAAGAATTTTTTAATTCCCGCAAATTTGTTGTATATCGTAAAGATAGAGATCCTCTTAAAACTTCCTTTACGAGAGGAGGTGGCGCCCTGATTGCTGTTAAAAAATTTCTTTTTTCTAAAGTTTATACGTTGATCAATAATGACTCATATATTGATCAACTATGCATCTCTATTAAATCTACAACTGGTGATCTCTACATCTGTGTTTCTTACATCCCACCTAAAGGATCTGATGACATATATGCTGCTCATGTATCTAATATTGTTCATCTGTCGAAAAATATCAGCGAATATGATAAAATTTGTATAATTGGTGACTTTAATTTAAGTGAAGTTATTTGGTCTGTAATACCAAATTCAGGTCTATTTCTTCCTAGTAATTTAAATAAGTCTTTTGAAATTAATTTTATTGATTCTATTTATAGTATTGGCTTAGCTCAGATTAATACAGTATTTAATAGTCTCAATAAACTGCTTGATTTAGTATTTGTTAGTTCTGATTTAAAATATAGTGTTAATGAATATCATTTCCCAATTTCACCTATTACTATGCATCATAATGCATTAGAAGTAGTAATTGAGTTTTATGAATACGCCAAGAATTTTACAACAAACGATGTTCATTATAACTACACGGCTTGTGATTATCTTAATTGAAAGTGTAAATTGGTGTAGTGTGTTAGATAAATCTATTGTTTCCATTTGCTATGAATATTTTAAGTAATATTTTAAGTATTTTTCGTGAAAATATTCCATTATACAAACCTAATGCTTATAAATTATCTTGGTACACCAAAGGGTTAAAAAAGTTGAAAAATCTTAGAAACAAGTTCTATAAACAATTTAGAGCATCCATTAGTGAATCGGACAAACGAAATTATCTTCACTATGAACGAGAATTTAATTTTTTAAATAAGCTTCTTTACAATCAATATATTTTGCGTATAAATAATTCCATTAAATTTAATCCTAAATGTTTTTGGACTTGCGTAAACTCCAAAAGAAATAAATCATCAATTCCGGTTACAATGCAATATGATGACATGCGTTCTGATACAGTGAAGGATTCTCTTGATTTATTTGCAAAATTTTTTCAAAGCAATTTCAGCAGTGATCATAATCATACGGATTTTAATCTTGATAATGTTTTAACATTCTTTGACTTTGGTTCATTTCAGATCTCGGAAGGAGATGTTCGCACTGGAATTTTTAAACTCTTGAACTCATATAAGTGTGATATGCATGGTATTTCTGTGTTTCTGTTAAGAAAACTTGTTTTTTCCTTATCACTACCATTACAAATTATATTTAATCTTTCACTAAAGGTAGGTTTCTTTATTCAAAAATGGAAGTCTACTTCAATTGTTCCAGTTATGAAAACTGGGAATAGGAACTTAGTTACAAACTACAGACCAATTGCTAAATTAACAAATATTGCTAAAGTTTTTGAGCATATCGTGTATGACAAAATATTTTTTAATTTGAAAAGATATTTTACTCCATCCCAGCATGGTTTTATTCCTGGTAGATCGACTACTACTAATTTAGCAGTTTTTACACAATTTTGTACATCTCCCTCTGAAAGTGGTGCTCAAATTGACTCTATTTACACTGATTTTGCTAAAGCCTTTGACCGCGTTCCACATGATTTGCTACTACTAAAATTATCGAAAATTGGTTTCCACTCTCAAATGCTTAGATGGTTCCGACATTATCTAATTAATAGACATTGCGTTGTCACTATTAATGGTCTATGCTCTGATCCTTTTATTCCTACTTCCGGTATTCCTCAAGGTAGTGTTTTAGGTCCGTTACTTTTTAACATTTTTATTAATGATATCTTCCACTGTTTCCACTACTCTATATGTCTTCTGTATGCCGATGACTTATTTTTAAGCCCATTTTCTGTATTCGTGATTCTCAGGAATTACAGGAAGATGTTAGTAGAGCTGTAGTCTGGTCTGAATTAAATGGCCTTCCTTTTAATATTAAAAAATGTAGACATATGACTTTTTATAGATGCCGCCATACTTTAAATACTTCTTATCTAATGGACAATCAAAGTATACAAATTGTTAATGAGATCCTTGACCTTGGTGTTGTTTTTGATAATAAATTATCTTTTGTTATCTTTTAATCACCTAAGTTATATAATTCCGAGAGCTTATTCTCTTCTAAGCTTTCTTAAGCGGAATACTTTGAATTTTGATTTTTATACTAAAAAAATTATTTTCTCATCGTTTGTACGATCTTTATTGGAATATGCTTCCTTTGTTTGGAGCCCTAATGCTAAGATACACATATATCGCCTGGAAAAAGTTCAAATTAAGTTTCTAAAATTTGTGTTTTCTTCTTTGTATTTTTCAACTCCTTTAACTTCTTATGAGCATAGATGTATATGGATCTCAATGAAATCCTTAGAAGTCCGCAGAAAAATCTCTGCTCTGTTATTTCTTCATGGAATTGTCAATAGTAATATTGACTGTACTGAGTTACTTGCTAATATAAAAATATCCGTTCCTCAGAGATCTCTTAGGAAATATTACTTTTTTCATATTGAATTTCATAGAACCGATTATGCAATTAATGAGCCAATTAATAAATAACTGAAATTATTTAACAGCTATTGTGAATACTTAGATATATCGCTGCCAAATAGTATCTTTAAATCGCAATTAAATAACTTGTTTTAGTTGTACATTTACTTTAATTTGCTAGTCAGTAAGGATTATTATTGTATCCATTGACTTAAATAAATAAATAAATAAATAAATAAGTAGCTTTGATTCCACAGCACCTGCTTCGCTCTCTATTCTTGCTTCACATCCCAATCATGAGCGAATCAACTTGCTTCGCCATACAAAATTTTGAGAGCGGAGCAGGTGGATCCATATTGAATCTACTTGCGAATCAAGAAAAAATCCTCTTTTCTCTAATTTTTATCCTAAGTTTATCTGCACTAGTTGTCAAAATTAAATATTTTTGTAAACAAAGCAAATTCAAAAGTGAAAAGTTAAAAAATATACATAATTGTTTTTGTGTGTGTTTCCTAGACGTAATAATAAATTTGAAAAGTTAATTTATTTAAATTTGATAAAAGTTAAAAAGCAATGGAGAGAAAAAAAATTATAAAATCGAAGCAGATAGATGAGTCGTGTAAACAGCATGATTCATAACTTGCTTCAGAAAGCGAAACAGGAGATTCAAATTGTCGTGGAAACAAGCTATAAGGAATTAATATTTTTCTATAAAGAGCTGTGCAATATATTCTAACTTCTGCGGATCTATTGTTTATTATTCAGTCTCTGGTTGCGCAACACCCCAATGGAGGCTAAAGATGCCCATGGAATACTTAAGTGGAATCAGATATTCGGAAAGTTATTCCAATAATGATTGATCGAAGTAAAAACAAAATGAGAATAATGGAGGACAAATAACGACTCTTTCTCTGGTTGGCTGAGCTTATACTTTTATTGATGCGCTTTAATATTTCTAAACTGTCTATAGAATTAATAGGCGTTTTCTGAGTCTTCTCTTAACTTTAAATCCATGCCATCTTGCAAAATCCCTGCGAATATTTGAAGGGTATTATATTCCAAGTACAGTGACCCTATAATATGGCAAAAGACTTGATTTGGACCAATACGCGTAGCATAATTTTTATTTGGGTGTTTTGGCTGAACTGATTTGAATATTAAAGCCTGGTCTAATAAGGTCCATGACTCGGCTAGAACACTTAATGCAATTGTACTTATATTTGGAAATCAGATATTAGCCGTTCAAGGAAATTTAATAAAATATAGCATAGGAATATCTTATAGCCTGAATTGACATATAAGATACATGGTAGAGGACTCGGATCGTCTATTTATGGACTATTGGTATAATTCTTGAATATGGATTTTTAATACTCAATTACGCAAAAGCGACTGAACATACTTAAATTAATATTTTTATCTCCAAAAAAATGCGGTGTTTTTGATAACACTATAATTCTAAAGAATATTATAACTCTTTAAATTTTTTCTATTTTTTTATCATGCAGACTTCAAATAAGAAAATTTTTAAGACATATTTTTTCATGTGCAACGCGCGTGCTTGTCTATTCAGTGATTTCGAATCAGGGCTTATGGACCGAAGCTGTTTCAAATCGCAGCGGTTCCACGAGATATACATATAAATAGTAAAATTTAATCTACAAATTACAGAGAGAGGGAGAGAGAGAAAGAGCGCGTGTTGATTCATCGAATCCTAATAAAGAACTTATCCCTAAAGTAGTCATTTATAAAGGGTTTGATAAGCCCCATAGTCAAACTCAGAAAATGGCAGCAGTTCATTTTGGATCTCCTGGATTTCTGCTTCTCAAGAATAACAAGCGTTTCCTGCAGAAGTGTACGAGTATGAGCTTGAAATATGTTTGAATATACGCAAAAAAGGATTAAATAACAATAATAAAAAACTTTTCTACACAAAGTATTGAATTAAATAATTAAATTTGTATATTAATATGTATCTCTATATTTTTTACCTTTTCATAGCAGTTTTGATTAAAATATTATTTAAGCTCAAGGTCTTATTTAGTGTTTAAACAATTCTATTTGTAATTATTGATATTTCGATACTCATTGAGTATCATCTTGAGAAAAATTCTGTTTATTAAACAAACACATCGTTGAATTGTCAATATTGAGTTGTTTCATAGCCGAGTTGCAGCTGACAGCTGCTGTGTGGTTAATTATGTTTTACATTCTAATAAAAAGACAAACTGCACTTACGAAATTTTTAGGTTAGGTTAGGTTGATTGGAGGGGTGTGATAGCCCATGCCATACGACATGCACTTCAGCCAGTGAAGGCTTGTTGTGCGCTCCCTTTAATTATCAAACACAAACTGCCAAAGTTCTGCGGCAGGATTCGAACCTGCGACCTTCGCACTACGAGTCTAGTACACTACCTACTAGTCTACGAAGGCCAGTACGAAATTTTTAAGTTTATTAATTTTTGAATTACATTTTTAAAGTTCATTCGAAATAATATCACGAAATGAGTTTGTCATTTAGCTACAAAGATCGTGCGGTCTAATTCTATTACTGACTTTGAATATATTTTTCTTTATTTTAATTTAGTCTAAGGCTGTGATTCTGCAAAAGAGCAACTTTTGTAAGCCCTCTTTTTCTCCTCCACAAATACCATTATACAAATATTTTAAGATCCTTTAAATGTATCCAGCCATATATTCTACTTATTTATTTGTATATCCAACAATATACATTAGTGTTTAATCTAATTGATATCCTAGATACTCGTATGTCACCGTCAGAGTGGTGTCTTCTTGAAAAAAATTTGCAAAATCGCAAGATAACACTTCTTGTTGTTCGAATGCTTCTATTTGTTTATTACACTTCTATTTCTACTTGTGTCTGTTAAATTAAGTATATTAAGTGCTGACGTGTTAATTACTCGTAAAGTAGTCATTAAAAATGGAAAACACACCCAAAAGCCAGTAAATAAGACCATAAAATACTCATGCATTTATTTGTACAAGTTCCCATGTCTGCTGTAATATTTTCACTAAACGACAGTCGTACACAGTGTTTGGTATTTTGATGCTGTTGACCTTCCTGTGTTGTTGGCCAAGTGTAGTCATGTTAAGGCAATTGCTTGTTAACTTACGCAGGAAAACACGCCCTCAAGTACAGTAACGTTCAAACCATAAATCTGCATACAAAACGATATGACATTTTCACCAATCGTTGCCTAAAAGATGTTCTTTTTCTGTATTTTTGTATATTTTTTTGTACATTAAGAATTGGAAATTTATACTGTATTTCAATGAAGTACGAGTATTTATTAAAAATTATTGAAATATGAAAGGGTAAAATAATTTCAAGCTGAAGCATATTTTAATATGCAATTTATTATTGTTTTATTCAAGAAATCAAAAACTATTTTCTTTTTTTTTTTTTTTTTTCTTTACAGGTAAGTTTGGATATTTTGATATCAATGGGCTTTTTTTATCATACCCTTCCAGTAATAAAAAAAACTCCATATTTTATATGTATATATATTGAACTATACGAGGTCAGTACTTAAAATATCTTTTTGTTTTATATATGTTTTCTGACTAAAAAATATTTTGTAAGCAGGAAAAGAAAATTTATTTATAGACATAAAAAAATATTATTTAGTTCATATAAATTTTGATTATGGTATATAAGTCAATATTAAACTAATGGCGCTTTCTATTCTAAAATAAAGTGTAATACAGTAGAATCTTAGAAAAGTTAACTCTCATAAAAGTTAAACACGCGGATAAGTTAACAGCTTTTCATAATCCACGTGCAGCTCTAAAAAGTTAACTTTTCGGTTAACTTTTTAGAGCATATACATCTAAAGTAAGTTTCTCGAAGGCAGTTAAAAGCATCAATAGCGTTATAAAATGGTTTGAGAGCAACAAGGATGCAAATCATGTGTCAGACGTAATCAATATGCGCACGAAAATGATCAAGAGCTATTATACAAAAGAAAAGAAACAAACAAGCCCTGACTGCTTCTTTAAACCTCTATAAACTATTTTTATGCGAACAAAAAAACTGAGCGGGACTGTGAAATTGAACACCTAGTACAAACGAAACCTAAGTTTCTTTTTTGTAATAATGAAAAGTATTATATGTCTTTTAATAAAAATATAACATTTGGTATCTAAAAAATTTTTTACATATTACATACATACTTTATTTATTCCTTTTTTCGACTAAAAAAAACCGCTTAGAAAAGTTAAAACTTTGAAAAAGTTAATACCCCTTGGGACATTTTGGTTAACTTTTTTAAGATTCTACTGTATTTCTTCCCTTTTCAAAAAGAAACTTAGTGAGCTTTAATACTCGCAAGCTTATTGGAAAGAGAACACTTTTTATAAATGTAAAAAAAAATATGAGGAAAAATGCCGTTTGCTAATTTAAGCTCGAAATAAAATTAAATTTTTTTAACCAATATAATTATTTTGTTGTTGAGTTACATACCAACTCCTCATGTCAATGTTTTATTCTCACATTCAGTATTTCCGTAAATACTCGATTCTAAATATTTACATTGTTGGGGAATGCTTCGCACAGTTATTTAATCGAGATGTTTATGTAGCGGTGAAATTTCATTACACATACTAATACAATTACGCAATAATTGCAACAATGCAAAGATGCAGAAGAAAGTTAAACAAAATTATTATGTATTAGTGCATCGAAAAAGATTGTCTTAATTTAAAAGCTTAAAATTTTCTTATATTTTGAATTTTCTTCAAACAAAATGGTTAATTTCACATCTAAAATCAAATAAATAAATAAGAAAATTTGTAATAATCATCGTCAAATCCTGTATTCTTGAGAAAATATTTTTTTTATTAAATGTGTGTGGATAAAAAATGTGTGTGTATGTGTAATGTTGAAAAATTCCGCAGTGGGGCATTGAATGGCAATTAATTTTATTTGTGTAAAAATAATAATAAAAAAATAGTTTTTTATGATTAGCGATTTGAAAGTTATGTTTCTCATTTCGGAGTAAATACTCTTACTAGTGAACATCGGGAGCCAATCTTTGTGCCGAACTCTATCAAAGGTCGGGAAAAAATCGGTGGAGATAGCTGAACACTATATTTTTTTGTTCAAATGCAGTTCCAACTACATTCTGTGTGTTTGTTCGATGATGCTTAGATTATTACTGATTAGTGATCCGTATTGGGGCCAGCCCTCTTCCAATTAGTTTCTCATACCGCTTTTACATGTTAGATGACTGTATGATTCCACAATTGTGGTCTGTTTCGAGCTCATCGATCATAGTGATCTTCGAGGCCTTCCATTCCGCCGGATAATATCGGAGCCGCAAATAGCATTAAAAATTAAAAGGATAATTTTCTTTTCTATTCTTGACAATTTCACAAGCACTTTGTTACTAATTTTTTCAACACTAGGGCTTTGTTTAACTTTAGGCCAGAATATCAAATCTTAATGGAGTAGCGGCTAGAACAGCATTTTTTGGCAGCTTGACTATATCAGTGAATGTGTTTGGCATAAATACTTTTCCTTAATGCTCAACGAGAAGACTTCCTTTTTCAGTATGAACTCCTGTCCAGTCTCCATTCAGATAACGCAGAGGAGACTTACTTATTGTGGGCCTTTTAAGCCCTCTGGTAGCTCCCCATAGCTGGAGCTGCGTCTAATTCTCGTAGGTATTGTTGTAGCTATTCGGTTTTTTCTTATATTCTAGAAGCTTTTTAAGCTGTTGAGTACATTCATGGGTACTGAGATTCTGAGTGGTCTGAAGATAAATCTAAAGAAGACTCTACTTGAATCATTTTTATGGGTACGACCTTCACTACTCCAAAATTAATAACTTCAGGAATTTGTTGTCGGTCTGTTGACCACTATGTTGGCTCTCCACTGTAAACTACATTAAAATTGTTTACCCCTTCGGGGTAATTAATCGTGATGATAATGTTTCGCATTATAATCCCCAGCTGCCAGAAAACGTGTCCCTAGTGATTCAGTAATTGAAAATCTGAGGGCAATAAATTGACATTCTAGACACTAGATGAGTCTCAGAGGTAACAATTACGTCAATTTGTTTATCCATCAGGAAAAATTCAAATTCACTTTTGTGTTGGCGGGTGCCGTTTGCATTCTAGAAACTTATTTTTAAATTCATGGCCTGCAACAGTGTACATTGCATTTTTAACATTTGCTGTATCACGCTGGACATGTTGTAGGTAAAGGCATTTAATGTCTGGATTAGAGCCTCTATTGAAGCTTCTATGCGAACTAACTTAAAGCTGTGAGTTTCACTTTCTGGTGGTACTTTTTGCGCATTGGTCTTGGTAGACTTTAACACATTAGCGTAGGAAAACTTTAAAACTTTAGCGTGCAAAACCTGACGTGTAGATTGTTGCGCAAACTGTAAATAATTATTGTCCAACATTTAACAATCTGAACTGATGATGAAGTAAATTTTTTGGTCATAGAACGCTTGACGTGCGCGTAAACAGGGTAACCTCTGTAGTTGGCGGTGTTGTTGCCTCCACAATTGCTAAATTTTTTGGTGTGTGAGTTTTCTTTGGGCTTATCGCACTTTGCAGTATCATGAAGCTCCCCATACAAAACGCAAACAGTATTTAACTTACAGTAGGTTTTGTAATGCCCGTATTCCTGAAAGTTGGCGCATTGGATGGATCTAGCCTTGTTTCGCTCTTGTAAATATTAGAACAGAAAAGTTTACGGGGCTCAAAGTTTGTCATTTACTGACAAGATTTAAGTTAGAAAATTATTAATAAGTATGAGCCGTAAAAGTAATTTAAAAGCATTAGGTAAATTAAACCCTTTTTACCACCTCACTTTTATATTAAAATTCAACTAAATTAATATGTATTTGAAGCCCTCCAGTCTACTGAACTTTACGTATTATAGCAGAAACTAAAGGCCAAAGTCATACCTGTTACGCCAAAAAAATAATAAATTATTAATAATAAAAACAAAACAAAAATAGTGTATTAAAAGTCCAATCCAATCCAATTTTCGACCCTTTTCCTGCGAGCGCCGAATGTCTCTCATCGTAATTAACATGATGAATTTTCTAGTGGACGCATGTGGACCTTCCGCAGCTATTGAAATTCAAAATTTTGTCATCTACATATTATTAATATAAATACTTTAATCAAAGTTCATGTTGTTAAATATCCTTAAAAAAATCATTTTCCTTGTGAAGTCATTGTTGCAAATTCTTATGCTCAGTACTAGTCATACCTATAAAATTCCTTACAAAGAGTTTAAAACAGAACAACTCATAAGACTCGAGTACATATCTTGGCTCATCTCCTGACTGATGTAAATATGTAGGGAATATGTCTTTTCACTGGAAATAGCAAAAAAGTAATACAGACTGTTTTGTCGTTGGAAATCTTCTAATGGACTCATATATACAAAACGTTTAATAAGTCAGAAAATATGCTCCCGATACTTGGAAAGAAACTAGCTTGTAGATCGAGCTATAATTTCTTTCTCAAACGAAATCTTTACCATAAACATGGCAACTGTATCTTCATTGAGTTAATAAATTCAAATTGAGTTAACGACCTATACCTAATTTAGATTACTCAATTAACATTCGACAGGTGAAGATTATAATATTGTTAATTTAAAAAAAATCCACCATATTTTACCGGTTATAAAAAATATATTTTAGCAAAATTTTAATACTATGAACAAATGTTCCCAAGTATTGGTCTTTGAATATTTTCCATGACTTATAATTTTGCCATTGTACAGAATTTCCTTCGTACATACATACTTCAGAAGGGTTATTTTGGAAACTTGACTTAATTTATGGCACAATTAATTACTAAATGCGCCCTTAATTACGTAACTTTCTTAAAATGTGCAATTAAGATCCATATCAAAAATTTTTATAAGCTATTTATATTTATTTATTTAATTTCGAAATTTTGCTTAAAATTAATCGCCTCCACAAAGTCAAATTATTATGCTCTAATAGACAGCTAATTTGTCTACTAAATATACAAACGTTCTCTTTGTATTTACGCTCTCTTAATAAATACATTGCATCAACATATACATTTTTTTAGTTTATATAACATACAGTCATTCTTTATCTACATATTGAATATTTTATTATTTTTGGGGAGATTGGAAATACAACAAGTGCTTTTAGGCGCGTTAAAAACAATAACAGGAGCACAGCTTTGCTTCAAAACCAGCGATAGGCAAAACAAGGGCGCCGCGCCAATGCTTACGCTCTTACATCGTGTACATGTGCACACGTATTGCAGAGAAATAAAAAGCATAAATCAGTCTCACTCGAGCACTAAAACACGATAGACGTGTTACGCTTGTTGTTAGAAATTACCGTTGCCATATGCAAAAAATGAGATCCCCAGATATTCATATGAAATTAACACACTAGATGAGTCTCAGAGGTAACAATTACGTCAATTTGTTTATCCATCAGGAAAAATTCAAATTCACTTTTGTGTTGGCGGGTGCCGTTTGCATTCTAGAAACTTATTTTTAAATTCATGGCCTGCAACAGTGTACATTGCATTTTTAACATTTGCTGTATCACGCTGGACATGTTGTAGGTAAAGGCATTTAATGTCTGGATTAGAGCCTCTATTGAAGCTTCTATGCGAACTAACTTAAAGCTGTGAGTTTCACTTTCTGGTGGTACTTTTTGCGCATTGGTCTTGGTAGACTTTAACACATTAGCGTAGGAAAACTTTAAAACTTTAGCGTGCAAAACCTGACGTGTAGATTGTTGCGCAAACTGTAAATAATTATTGTCCAACATTTAACAATCTGAACTGATGATGAAGTAAATTTTTTGGTCATAGAACGCTTGACGTGCGCGTAAACAGGGTAACCTCTGTAGTTGGCGGTGTTGTTGCCTCCACAATTGCTAAATTTTTTGGTGTGTGAGTTTTCTTTGGGCTTATCGCACTTTGCAGTATCATGAAGCTCCCCATACAAAACGCAAACAGTATTTAACTTACAGTAGGTTTTGTAATGCCCGTATTCCTGAAAGTTGGCGCATTGGATGGATCTAGCCTTGTTTCGCTCTTGTAAATATTAGAACAGAAAAGTTTACGGGGCTCAAAGTTTGTCATTTACTGACAAGATTTAAGTTAGAAAATTATTAATAAGTATGAGCCGTAAAAGTAATTTAAAAGCATTAGGTAAATTAAACCCTTTTTACCACCTCACTTTTATATTAAAATTCAACTAAATTAATATGTATTTGAAGCCCTCCAGTCTACTGAACTTTACGTATTATAGCAGAAACTAAAGGCCAAAGTCATACCTGTTACGCCAAAAAAATAATAAATTATTAATAATAAAAACAAAACAAAAATAGTGTATTAAAAGTCCAATCCAATCCAATTTTCGACCCTTTTCCTGCGAGCGCCGAATGTCTCTCATCGTAATTAACATGATGAATTTTCTAGTGGACGCATGTGGACCTTCCGCAGCTATTGAAATTCAAAATTTTGTCATCTACATATTATTAATATAAATACTTTAATCAAAGTTCATGTTGTTAAATATCCTTAAAAAAATCATTTTCCTTGTGAAGTCATTGTTGCAAATTCTTATGCTCAGTACTAGTCATACCTATAAAATTCCTTACAAAGAGTTTAAAACAGAACAACTCATAAGACTCGAGTACATATCTTGGCTCATCTCCTGACTGATGTAAATATGTAGGGAATATGTCTTTTCACTGGAAATAGCAAAAAAGTAATACAGACTGTTTTGTCGTTGGAAATCTTCTAATGGACTCATATATACAAAACGTTTAATAAGTCAGAAAATATGCTCCCGATACTTGGAAAGAAACTAGCTTGTAGATCGAGCTATAATTTCTTTCTCAAACGAAATCTTTACCATAAACATGGCAACTGTATCTTCATTGAGTTAATAAATTCAAATTGAGTTAACGACCTATACCTAATTTAGATTACTCAATTAACATTCGACAGGTGAAGATTATAATATTGTTAATTTAAAAAAAATCCACCATATTTTACCGGTTATAAAAAATATATTTTAGCAAAATTTTAATACTATGAACAAATGTTCCCAAGTATTGGTCTTTGAATATTTTCCATGACTTATAATTTTGCCATTGTACAGAATTTCCTTCGTACATACATACTTCAGAAGGGTTATTTTGGAAACTTGACTTAATTTATGGCACAATTAATTACTAAATGCGCCCTTAATTACGTAACTTTCTTAAAATGTGCAATTAAGATCCATATCAAAAATTTTTATAAGCTATTTATATTTATTTATTTAATTTCGAAATTTTGCTTAAAATTAATCGCCTCCACAAAGTCAAATTATTATGCTCTAATAGACAGCTAATTTGTCTACTAAATATACAAACGTTCTCTTTGTATTTACGCTCTCTTAATAAATACATTGCATCAACATATACATTTTTTTAGTTTATATAACATACAGTCATTCTTTATCTACATATTGAATATTTTATTATTTTTGGGGAGATTGGAAATACAACAAGTGCTTTTAGGCGCGTTAAAAACAATAACAGGAGCACAGCTTTGCTTCAAAACCAGCGATAGGCAAAACAAGGGCGCCGCGCCAATGCTTACGCTCTTACATCGTGTACATGTGCACACGTATTGCAGAGAAATAAAAAGCATAAATCAGTCTCACTCGAGCACTAAAACACGATAGACGTGTTACGCTTGTTGTTAGAAATTACCGTTGCCATATGCAAAAAATGAGATCCCCAGATATTCATATGAAATTAACCTGAGGAAATACTAGTTCTTATGAACAAAATTTTTATGAGGGAATGGAGATTTAAGATTTCAAATTTAGGTATGACATGAAAATGTCAGATCTGGCAATAGTGATTCTTTATGCGTGTTTGTGAGCGCAAACAAAATGTTTATATGAATTTTTGCCTATCCCTGTTCAAAACTCACAATACACACACTTGCATCCTTAGAGAGAGTAAGAGAGAGAGAGAGAGTATTTTGTGTTTGTTAGTTTATTATTTCTCTAGTTATTTATTAAATATTCTTTGTTTTGCTAGGGATGTTCGGATCATTTGCCGGCTTACAAATAAAACTCAAGGAATACGGATGTGTGTGCTGTGTGTGCGTGAGTGTGTGTTTAAATGAATGGACTGTTACCAGTGAGTGTTTTGTTAAAACGATGCAGTTAGTACTCGACTTTATTTTAGTGCATATACGTATGTGCACACATATACAATCATACTTACACACCTACAGGCTCTTAACTGAGTGTACACTGTATATTAATTTGTGTCTTTTTATGTATGTAAGTTTGTATTTTTGTTTGTTGTTTTCTCTAATCGGCTTTTGGTACTTTCGTTGTTGCTGTTTTAGTTAGAGAAGTCAAGTAATTACAATTTTTTCTTCTGTTTTGCTGTCTTTCATAAACATTATAGTGCTTTTTTGTGTAGGTTTTTCTGATTTGTTGTTTTTATTTATTTCACAGAGACGATGTATTTTTTGTTGTAGATGATGATGACGAAGATGATGTTGCTGTTTTAAATTGCACTCTAATTTTACTGCCAGTTGCCGCTAAGAACTCAAACTGTACGGTTGTCTATAGATTTCGTGTGAAATATTTTTCTTTTTTCTATGAAACTCGGGTTAAATAATACGTTTTTTAATTCCGTTTCCTTTAAAGCTCCATTATAAATTTCATTCAACGGTTTTATATTTTATTTTATGGCAAATGCAAGATTATATGTGTGCAATAGAAACTTCTAAAAACATTTTTCTAATAGCCATATTTTTAGAAATTTTGTATTGTTTGTGACTCCTCGTAATCGTTTTATAAAAAGTACGGTTTTGTTCTTATGGTTGGTTGAATAGAGTGCAGCAAAAAAAAAAACGAAAAAGAGCAGTAAAAAGTATTTGACGCCTTTTTGTCTAGAAAGTGTTATACAAGACAAGTCACCACAACTACCACGAAAAAAAAAACTAATAAAAAAATTGTCAAGCAGCAAAAATAAAAAAAAGTTGTACGCGTTTTTTTTGTTGTTGTTGTAATATGTCCTATTTAATGAATGTGTTTTTTTTTGGGCTAAAGTGGGCGAATATATTGCTCAATATATCTTCCTTTCAAAAAATAATAAGAGTACCATGTACAGAGCGCCCTCACCTTGTGCAAAAATTTCGGGTTTAAGTTGTTTGCAAGATCAAGCTTGTTGCAATAGCCCAGTAAAAATTTTATGGATTAAACAATTTATGCAAGAAAAATATTGTTTGTCCTATAAAAATGTTTATATCTAATAAAAATTAAGGACTTATTTAATATTATAATTTTTATTTTATTGTATTAAAAGTTCACAACATGGATCTTAACAGAATGAGAAAATAATATTGATTGAATTCATAAATCGAGATATTATCAAAAGTTGAAATTGAGAATGTTTTATTCTTATGAATTTAATTTTTTGTTTTCCCTAAGAAATACAATCATTGTCACCCGTAAGGCTATTATTGATTGTATTATTGCAGTTATTAAGAAGAATAAAAATTTAATATAAATTGTGTATTGTGCCGTTTGTATTAAGATTTTCTAAAACTATTGCCATTATAGTATCTCTTGTAATTCACAAGAAGAAAAATATAATTAATTTTAATATTTGGGGGATACATAAGCACATTATAAAGTGTACTGACGATTTGGTTAGTGCCAATGGCATATACAAAGCTAATCGCGCAATAAAAAAAAACATTTTAGGATAACAAAACTTTAACAAATTGCGTACACATTCGAATGTTCATGCGTACGTATGAAAAGCTTGACTTTGCTTACCGACGTTATGGAAAAATGAACAAAGATCTAAAATAAATTATATTTCAAACGAAATGTGTGAGTGTATGTGTGTGATGAAGATTATCGAATCTTCTACATCCTCGGTTTCATTATTATTTGATGCGATTTCAGCTTGTGTTTTATATCCTTAATTGGTTTCTTCTAATATTTTTCCTCCGATATTTCAGGTTTTATTCTATTAAGGCAATCGTTGAGCAGAGGTTTGCACAAGGCGGGGACGTACTGTAGTAATAATTATTTTCTAATATTTTATTGTCTTTGAGCAAAAGTTACGTTGTAGCAATGTGTCTTTGGCTTAGGACTATATAATAATAATATTAATTTAAAAAATATATTAAAAAGGGAATGAGTGAATCTAATAAACGGACATATAAACGGAAATTATGTGTAATCAATTTGATGGTCCTGAAATTTAAATCAAAGCTATAGATAAAGATATACAATAATTAAAAGCAACATAAAAAAAGATTTATGAAAAAATAAATAAAATGCAAGCGCAAGTAATGAAGGTAACATTTTTTTATTTAAAAGATCTTCTTGTGTTTTAGTTAAACAAATTTAATAAAAAATTAAATAAATTTCTGAAAAAATTTCCATTATAAAACTAAAATTTAAATTATATTGCCTACCCCAAGGAGCAAAAATTATTGTCCTAATATGTATATTAAATGGATTTTTAGTTCTGCGGAAAGTAGAAATTAGTCTTCCTTCAAACTCCAAATAAAGAAAAAATAAAAGAGATAAAATTTTTTAAACTGATTTAGACTTCAATTTGATTAGCAATAATAACAATGCCCAGCCCAAGCGGTGTGGAAGTGGCAACCTAAAATCGTATATTTGGTACTCTTCGAACTCTATTTATACTATATTACTAGCCATAGAAATTAAATTTTAGTTGTATCACATTCTTCTTTGATATATCAATCTTCAGACCAATTCCTGAAAGGAAGCCAGAGTTGACATAATAGCTCATGCCATAACAGCAATACAATTCAGCGTTGAAAGGCAGTTTCTTCTCTAAAACTTATGTCAAGTGACTTACGCTGAAATTAATCTGTGCGAAAGTTGCATATTAAGAAAGGATTTATGAAACTGAGTTTTAATTAATTTAATAGACATACATATTAATGCATAGACATACACAGACACACATACATATGTGTAAATGTTTTGTTTTAGGTATTTGTTGTTATATCAACCATCGAAAACCACAGAGATCTTTTGTAATTATAAGACCTGAAAATAAAACTATTTTATAATGGTTACGTTAGATAAAACTAAATTAAACAATTTGCAATAGTTGTAAGAAGGCCAATAATAATTTTCTATTTCTATTAAGAAGTAAATAATGTACATACCAGGTCAACGTAAGCCTGGCTCCTAAAAAAATTATTTAAATGTTAAGAATAAAAAAAATTTAATTTAATATTGAAATTTAAGATTTTGGGATATTTTCCCCAACTAATTTTTAAAAGAGTTAGAGTTCAGTGAACAACGAAATGTCGGCATATGAAGAGCTAAAGCCACAACAATCAACAAATTTTGAAATAAATATCCACTAAATTTTTTTTATTGCTTAATTGAGGTTGCAAAATGTTCTGAAAGACTATTTCTGGTATCGAAAAATTTTAATTTAAAAGTTGATAAAAATTCATATTAAAAACTTTGATTGCTTCCTTTAAAGAATTTAATCATGTGGCGATATAAGTGCTTAGAAAAAACTCTTTAGATTCATATTTTTTAATTTGCCTTTTTATATTTTTAGTTTTATAGCTTTGACGTTTTCACACGATATTGACTTTATCAGTTGAGAAAAACTAAATCGAAAAAATAAAATTTTGTTACTGGACGCCAATGTCAAGATCTATTAATTGAATCTTTTGATTGAAATAACAATAACTTCAATTAACGTTTTTCCAATCATGTCAATAAGTTGTAGGTAACTAGCAAGTAAATATTTCATGGTGGTAAGAAATCTCATTAAAAATATTTTATATTTACACAGAAAATTCGGTTAAGAATTGTCACTTTCTACTTTGGATATGGCAAAGTTTTCTAATTTTTAAAAACATATTGTTTTACAATATTTGCGACTAATATCAGTATTGATAGAAAATTAAAGATTTTAATTGTCCACTTAACTTCTAACTTAAAAAAAGAAAAATGAATATAAAAACGATTTTGGCACAAAAAAGCAAGAAACATGAGGAAATACCCCAAACTTAATATGGAAACTGAACTCTATTTCCAACTTAAATCATTCGGTAATCTATCCGAAGAGTATTTATAAGCTAATGTCGGAAAATTTCAATATGAATAGACAATTACATTGAAAACTTTCACTGCACATGTTGTAGTTCAAAGGACGAAATCAAATTGAAGTATAGACGTATAAAATTGCAATTAAAATGTGTATTCATTAATTGTTTTAAGACGTTGCCAATATTTTCAAACTTAGAGGTTTGGGGAAAAATTATTTATAGCATTATAATTTATTTGTTGTTCTTATATGATAAAACAACTTTTACCTGTGACGTCATTAAAGGGTAAACATTTTGTCTCTTCTGTTCGGTAAAATGGCCTGTTCCCCTTTATTTCCAATTACTTAGCGATTTCGCAACGTCGTCTTGTGTCAACATTGTTTTCAACGTGTTTTGCCACTAAAGATATTGAGACGCTTCATTTTGAATCTATTTGCGAAACAGGAAGAAGTTTCTGTCTGTTCTAATTTGTACCACTGCTTTATCTGAAATAAATTAAAAGTATATATATATATATATATATATATATATATATATATATATATATATATTAATTGTGTTAATTTATCGAGTTTGAGGTCTAAAAACAATATATTTATTTTTTATTTTTCAATATATTGTTTTTAGACTCCAACTCGATAAATTAACACAATTAATTAAGAAAGGTCGAATAATATCATTAATTTAGTATATATATATATATATATATATATATATATATATATATATATATATATATATACATATATATATACTCTAAATATATATTAGTACATATAAAATAAATAAAGTAAATACATAATAAATATAATAAAGCGAAACCCGCGCCAACTGTATACAAAGAAATAATTGTCAAACGAAGCACAAATGTGTCGCGCGAGCTGTACAATTCCCATTCGTAATTGAGAGAGCAAAATAATAATAATAATTCGTACAGAAAAATAGATTTAACTTTGAAATGGTGATCTTCACTTTTATACTATTTCATACCACAAATTTATAAGTTGCTTTCAACTCTTCCTCTCGCAATGCTAAAGATCACTCTCATCACAACAAGCGCCAGGAAACTTTACTGTCCGATTGATTTGTTCACTTTTACCCAGTGCATTGGAGTGCGTACGTGCGAAATAATTAGAAACTAAGCGCACGACTGGGCTATTTTGCTGGTACTTTATTCATGAGTGCCGGTGCTTTAGTTAAAAGTATGATGAGCCAAAAGGTGGCAATGTCAACCATCTCAGTGTCCACGTAAATTTAAGAGGTCCTAATATTTACACATCTTTTGTAATGTATTATACTCACAATATTTTGAAAAGAATTCACTAGACGTATGGATATTATTTTAAACAATATTTAATATTGCTTTGAGCCAAAAAGGCGTATGAGTAATATTCAATAAAATTTCAAATATATGTATTCACTTTGGAAACTCCCAAAGAAACACAATTAATTACTCTAATGAATTTTAAATAGTTTTCACATAAAATTAGATCTATTATAAGACATCCACTACGTACATACTCGTATATACTAGTTTATAAAAAGTTTTTCTTCAAATAGTATTAAAAATAGTTGTTCTTGTTTTTCCTTTAAACCAAATGAAAAGTTAAATACTTTGAAGAAGGAAAAAAGCTTTGCCATCAAAGCCATTTACAAATGAACAATCCACAGCTCCCCGACTTGTAAATAAATATTTTACGCTAAAATAAAGTTTGCTTGGCTGATCAAAGTTTTATTTAAGAAAGTAAGAAAATAAAACAAACAGTAAAATGTTTACATTATTAGACTCTCACCTAGAGAAGACTCCAAAAACAAAAATTTTACGGCTCGAATATTTAGAACATTTTGTTCGACAAACTAAACACACCATCACTCAAACTATCAGCTCCAAGAAATACTTTTGTCTATACATTTCAAATTTCAAACTAATGAAAACAAATAAAGAGCTGCAACAAACAGTGGCACATCAAAGAAATGGTTTTGCTAATGAATGCTTTTAATTTTTTATGAATATTAAATATGAAAATAACCCACCTCCCTTAAACGGATGTCAACAATAGTAGAAGTGATAATACAATGGATTTTTTGGCTAATTATTTTTTTATGTTTCCAATCATAATTAGCAGCTTCTGTTTTGCCTAGACCAAGTAACAATTCAATCATGTCCAGGATCTTAATGAACTTAATTTTACAATACTGCAATTGTTTAGTACAAATTTATTTTACTTCTTTTAATTTTCAAATGCAGTTCGCGTTTATAATTAACTCGGAGATAATGAAATGCTTTGTAACTTTCAATCAACTGTAACTGTTGCAAAGTTAAATTAAATAGTTTTAATTTCGTTAGACACAGGGCTGGAGTTAAAAGGGGAATATGTTTGACTTTTACGTTTCGAATCGATTACAGTTTCAGTTTTATAACAAACAATTTCACATAAACGATCAAATAGTAAATGTCGACACTCACTTTCCATTAAATTTTTACTTTGACTACATTCTTTCCTATGATCTCACCTTTTAAACACTCATTCTCTCAACAACATTACTATAGTTTCATTAAATTTTATATACTTCCCGTATATTTTTTTCTCAAGCAGAAAATGAAACAATTAAATGGGGAGCACTTGCAGCTACTGCAGTCGATTTAATTATGGGCTTTGTTTCCCTTATACCAACATGCCTTTTTCAAACCTACTCTAAGTGTAGCATTTAAAAATAATTTTTACTGCAAATAACTCTGTTAATACAACAAAATGGAATATTCAATTTGCACTTCAAGCTAAAGATATAAACATTGGATTTTATTGGAAAATTTTTTTCATGTAGTGGAAAATATTTAAAAATTCTGCACAATCAACAAAGTGCACAATAAAATTCAGAAGAAAAGTTTTAGAAAAAAAAAATTTAAATGTAACTGCCTGTCCAACGTTTGCGGCCACTCTCAGCGACAAACAGTTGGTGGGTGTTCCATATAACAACTTGCAGCACAAAAAGTCGAACGAAAACCAATGCGAACGAAAACGTAAATGTTTCTGTACTAACATGCGTCGCATACTTGTTGTTCGCGTGAACACGGATATCAAAACTAGTCACTTATATAATAATTGTCGACTGAAATGAAATGAACCAAATTCCTTAAATTTATACATGTTAAAAAAATCAGAACATATAAATACGTTAATTTGAATAACGAAATTGCAGCAGCTGCAACCGGCAGTTGAAACATGTAATTTCAAACTAATAAATGGAATACAAAAATTATTTATTTCTGGCTTTATTTCTATACATTAGGTCCGTTCGCTTACTTTCTCAGTAAAGACTTGTAAAGAGTAACGTAAAAATTTTAAAAATTACTCTTGTAAATACTCAAAAGTAAAAAAGTAAATGAACGCTTTACTTCCAACAATATGCAACTGAAGGGACTTCTTAATTCAGCGGCTTTAAACAATTTTTTCGGGTGTCGTTGTTCGTAAATATGTGAAAAATATTCTTCTTCTTTGTTGTTACTCAAAGTTATCACAGAAGAATATGCTTTTAGCCATTTTTTCGTTTAAGGGAGCGTCCCCTGTCCCCGTGTCCTTCATTCTTCCTAGCTTAATTCAAACAGTTTGGCATAACATAGACATTGTATAAGATATTGGTTATGTAAGTGTTCCCCATCGTATGCAATGATTTATTTTCTCATAAAATAAATGCATACTTTTGTTTTTTAAAAACATCCAAATAAAAAAAAACTTCATTTTAATGAATAGACCAATTTTCATTGCTTGTTTGCTTTACTCTACATCTTTTTTATTTTTCATAAAATTCTTTCACTAAAGGATGCGGACTTCTGTTTTTTATCGTACTCCCTGTTAATGCTTGCGTTGTTCCTTTGGAATGTTAATCTGTCGCCGCATCCATTTCAAAATAATCAGGTATCTTACGTTACCAACGTAAGGCTCACGAACAATAGCGGAACGCTCTTTCGAACGAAAATGAGTGCCTGCACCTCGTTGACTCAAGGGGCTGTTAATTTTTATTGAGTGATGTGCATACAATCAATCAAATGCTTTTGATAGAAGCTAATAATTTTTGAAAATATTAAGTTTAATAAATAGAAAGGCCCTAACTCGTATTTTTAGGAAATTGAGTTTTTCAGTAAATCGAATACTTTTCAGTTAAATACAACAAGTCGTCGCAAAAATGTATTGCAATAGTGTAAAAACTAATGCAGTTGTACAAAAAGCCCTAACTTGTTAAAAAAAAAAAATACAAGCCTGTGTTAGATAACACGGGCGCATAGGTCAGACGTAGAATACATTAGTCATTTTGCAATTAAAATATATGAATTAAATATAATTTTTGATAAATGAAAAATGATAGGAAAAACGAAATTGATATAGTGAGCGTAAACATCGCCAATCTTTTGTATTAATGTACATACACACACATTTACACGCTGCTCCCAGAAGTAAACAAACGACAGCAAAGATCTGTAAACTTTCAAGCACACACAAGTGTCCACGCTCCCCTCCCTTCATTTTATGTTCCCCAACAAACGAACTAACAACCGACCGATCCAACAAAACGAAATGTACACACACACATTTACACGCTGCTCGATAAATAAACAAAGCACAGCAAAGCCAAAATCATTTGATTTCACAACACCAACAAAAACAACAGCGGCATGTACAAAAAAAATCTAAAATATGCTCTAAAATATTTATTTCCTTAACTACATAAAACTTTTATACATATATAGACATATAATTTTTTTAATGTAATTCGAAACAAAACATATTACCAAAACTGAGTAACATATAAAAATTGTTAAAATATGTTTTAATATATAAGTAAAAGTGGGTGAAAGTTGACAAACATTTTCTCAACATTTTGTGCTCAAGATCAACACCCCTACCTTACCGTATAACGTATTCTACGTTAAAATTTCTTTTTACAAAAAGCCTTAAGTCATCAAATGTGTGATAAGGAAATTGTATTGAATTTTCATAAATTTTTTGCAAAGTGTTTTCAGGCGATATACAATTTAATGGATTAATGTGGAATTTATGTAGGGAATATCTCCTTTAAATAATAAGTTTCTAATTGTTATTTTTCTTATACAAACATATTAAATTTTCCACTGTAAATAAAGCAAAACGTTTACTTACATATTTTGTTGTTATTGCTCTTTATCAAAGTTATCATCTTCAAAATTACCTGCTTTTTTCTTCTTTACTTTACATTTGTATTCTTTACATACAAAGCATTTTTTATTAGATAAAATTCATGGTGTAATAAGTATACAAGGTGGCCCCATAAGGGCAAATTTTGTTTTTTGTTTTTGTTGTAATGTAGTACTTAACACAATAGAACAAAAACTAGATAATGATTGTCAAAAAATACATGCTTTTGACGTATGATATACACAAAACTAGCACAGCAACAAAATAAAAAGCTGCTAATGATACTGTAAACATGCTGCGAGCTTTGGCATACAATCCTTCAGTACTCATATATTTTAAAACAAATATATGCGAATATGAGCTTCTTCCACATAGAGTTTAGGCTTGCGCTGAACGTACGTCAGCAAGATTTGAAGAAGTTGCTTCCCATGGATTGCCATCATTTTTGTAATACTTTGCCTTACAATATGTGAACAGGCTCTATATTTATGTGTTTATTATATTCTTAAAAAATTATTCATTTTTCACCTTATTTAAATGAAGAATTTTGTATTAATATAATTTAATTTAACTTAGGGCAATAATCCCTAACCCACATTAATGCCCAGAAAGTCAAATCAATAATATAAAAATTAAAAAAATGATCTTAACATTATATTTGCGTTTGATTTTCATTAAAACCTGCATTTAAAAAGTTACATTTTGAATATTACATTTTCTATTATGTTTTTATCTTCTCCTGTAAAATTAAAATTATTCGATAGTAATATAATGTTTGGCCAATATTTTTGGTATTCTGTGTTAAGCTATTTATTTAAGCTAATTGGGCCTGTATTATATAATGTAATAAAAGCAACGTTTTTTTACATTTTATTCCCAACGTTTCGTCAACTATTTTTTGACTTCTTCAGGGGAATATTAAAAATTTAAATAAATTTAAAAATAACAAATTTATATTTTCATTATAGTTAACAACATCTGAAAATATAAATTTGTTATTTTTAAATTTATTTAAATTTTTAATATTCCCCTGAAGAAGTCAAAAAATAATTGACGAAACGTTGGGAATAAAATGTAAAAAAACGTTGCTTTTATTACATTATATAATACAGGCCCAATTAGCTTAAATAAATAGCTTAACACAGAATAAAATTATTCGAGTTAGGACCTTTCTACTTGAGACCAACGATATGAATGAAATTGAAGTCGATTTTGTACATCATAAACCGTAAAGTACGACTTCGTTGCAGTTAAAATTCCTTAAATCGTGAAATATTTAGAGTAATACTTTTAACACAATTTCTTAACAAACGCTTGTTAACCTTGTTGTTGTTGCTAACATATGTACGTGTGTATATTGAAAAAACACTATTAAATGAATACTTAAATAGTCGTTAGTTTGGGTACAGTTTCTTGCTGAATGATATTCAAATATAATTTTTTTCATTTCATCGATTGACAATATTTGTTCATTCAATTAATTTAACTCTTTATTATTTTCCCTGAAGAAGATATGCAAAGAGAGATCGTATTCTTAAATAAAGTTTTTATACAAAAAAGCTGAAAATTATTTAAATATGCAACCGCAATATAGTGCGAAATAGAAGTTATAACCGTTTTATTATTATTTTTTAACAACAAAATTGCATTTTTTGTTAAGAAGTGAATTTGAAAATTGAGTGAGACTTGTTATTTAAAATAATATGGAATATTATTCTTTGAAAAAATAAATTATTGTGCGATTATACTATACATGTTATTCTTAAATAATATGTATCACTCAACTACTTTACTCGATTCATTTTTAATTTTTTTTCTAAAAACTGGTATAATTTTTATATTTCAGTGGGGAACAGAAGTTTTTGAAATATAAAACAGCGTTAGAATAAAAATAATTTTTTTTTGGTAGGCCTATAAAAAATTTATATCCTTGATTCATATATTTATTAATTGTTCCCTTTTTCCGTTCGTTTCTATGTCTCTGCCTAACGATTTTTTGGTGTAGTTGTTTCTAATACATTTTAAAATACTAGATATTTTATTGCTGTTAAATACGTTTATGTGGTATTTATCTTTTTCCCTTCAATTTAATGTCGCTATTTAATTTATAATTACATATTTTGCACAATCGTTTGAAGCAGAGGTTTTGTTTGAATATGCTCTTTTATGCATAATGAATTTACACCAATATCCTTTATCCTTTCAGCACTATTGTATTTTAATTGGACATTCGACAGTCAGCTGTCGGTGTTTGCAAATCTATTTATTGTATGTAAATGTACACATGTATTAGGAGAAGTAAAGGTTGTCGTTATTAAATTAGACTTTTTGCAAAAATTGCGCAGTTGGTTTTGAAGGAAAATATTGTCACATTTACTATATTTGAGGGAGTTGAAATTGAATGTTGTATTTAATGGGGGTAAGAGTTTTCGATTTTATTGTTACATAGAGAACTATAAATTGCATTATTGCACGATCGATTTTCTTTTAAATACAACTTTTATTATCAGTTATATATTGGATTAAATTGCTATAAATTTTGTTTAATGAAATTAGACTTCATACCCTGCTATCAGTTAAATAGTTTACCGACACGACGAATATGTTTTCAAGCTCCAAAAATCAGATTCGCTATCGCTTTTACAAGCATAATAATTTTATAAGAGCTTAAAGAGAACTATTATACCTTTAAAACACTTAATTGTGTTAATACCCCTAAAAGTATGTTTTCAAAGCTAAAATTATTTCAATAAGTCGAGATGAAATCTATGCGGTTTTTGGCCCTAGAAAGTTATATTCTACAATGGATTACGGTCTGTCTAATACCATAAATTTATTTTAAAATCTAAACTTAGTCCCAGCACTCAAATCGAATAAATAAATGCAAAATTCTTTGTGTCTTATACGTTTTTCAGAAAAATAGTTGTTTTTATCCAGTAGAACTGAGAAAAGAATTTCAGAAGAGAATAAAAATACTTAAAAGTTAAACTTGTTTCGAGCTTCAATTTAAAAATTTAAATGCAATTCTGAACACTTGCTATGGATATAAAAGTTTCATAATTGCAAAAGCCAACTGTCCTTGCAATTTAAATCAGTTTAATATTTTAGTGTCGTAAGAGTACAACTTGTGAAATAATTGTGAAGTGTGAAGCTTAAGATCGGTATAAGAGTTTTGTTATGAATAATGCAATTATGTTATACTAGAGCGCCTCAAGGAAATTTGTTTAATTGGTTGATATCTGAAAATTGACATTATTATATTGGAAAATATTTTTGAGACCTACATATGTAGTCTGTTCAAAAGAAAAAGTGAATTTTGAAATTTCTCGGGCTATGTGCATTCGATTACCGATTTTTTTTTATTTTGGCACACTAGTCTCGAACTTATGTTCTCAGTTGAAATTGTTTGTGTTTCGTTTAGTTTGTTTGTGAAAGGCATAACAGTTGGACGCGTTTTGCTTGTTCGGCGGTTTTCTAAAATATTGAGACTGGCATATAGTTATGGTACTCTGAGTCAGAAAAATGTTTAGAAGCGGTACAAGCTTTTCAAAAAAGGTCGAAAGATGTGAATTACGACGCTCATCCTGGAGGCTCCATCACATCAAAAACCGATAAAAATATTGAGGAAGTGCGGAAAATTGTTATGGAGAATCATCGAATCACTATTAGAGAAGTTGCAGAGGATATCAGCATATCGGTTGGCAAATGCTATAAAATTTTGGAAATTTTCGCAAATTTTGGGCATGAAGTGTGTGGCAGCGAAACTCTTTCTGAAACCGCTGAATTTTTAACAAAAAAAACCCATCTCATGGGAACCAGAAAATGTTTAACAACATTAACGTCTATCCAGATTTGCTTAAAAGGGTCATAACTAGTGAAAATCATTGGTATATGATTATGACATCGAAACAAAAGTCTGATCGACCCAACTGGAAGAGCCAAGGAGAGTCAAGACCAAAATCGCCGAACTAAACTCAAACAAAGTCAATAATAAGAACATATGTTCCAGACAAGTATGCCAATATTTGCTCTTCAACAGACCACGTATTTCATAGTAATTAAGACCTTGTGTGCTTTCGCAGCGTCTTAAGACTCTCTTATTTTGCTACCTAAAGTTTTTATAATTATTACATGATACCTATTAATCTTATGGCGTTTTCTTTCCCGAACAAAATAAAACATTTAAAAAATCTATTTAACGCTTTATTTTAAAATTCTAAACTCATATTTGTGCACGAAGTCTCTTTTTCTCTTTCAAAAGGCACACAATTTTACACTTAAAAAAAAGAAAGCGTCATTAATTTTTAGCTCCTACAGTTGCAAATACTACTGAAATTAACTAAAAAATAAACTAAGCACTGTTGTCATTATAAAACCTCATTTTAAGCATGTAAATCAGTTTTTAAGCATATTGTATTAAAAAGTATCATGTCAGGTTAAATCAGGCTTAAATAGTTCTTAAGTGCAATCGATTGCTTTAAATATTATTTCCACTGACTTATTATACTCTTGGCTGCTACAAAATTTTTTGCACCGTTTAAATCCTTGCTGTCCTGCAGTGTCAGCTTTTATCAAAAAATTAAATACCTTAAATAAAATGAGAAAAAAACTCCTAAAAATTAAAAATGCCCAGACGTTGACAAATATTTAATTTATTTTTTAACATCTTCCTCCTAGAAATCTGCCATGTAAATATGAAAATACATAATAACATTGTTATTCCATGGATACTCGTATTTATAATACATGGCCTTTTTTAAGGGTAAATAGATTCCATATACCAAGAACATAAATACGTATACCATGGAAAACTGCCAGTAGAAAAAATGGAAAAAATTGGTTGCCTCTTTTAAGTAGAACAAGGCTTTTTTTAATATTGTGTATTTATTTTGGCAGGTTTTTTTCCCCTTAATATGTTTTTAACGTCTAAATTATGAGCGTTATAGTTATGAGGACAATTTCGTTCAGCATTTCTTTTCCTTTTACTTTTAATCTTAAAAAGAAGTTCCATTTCATTTTCAAGACAGGCAATTGAGTGTGTCCGAGAGTTATGGCTGTTCAAAAAAGTTAAAATTTATTACATATTTCTGGGAGTAGGCATTGCCTTGAGTGAGTTTCAACCATATTTTATCTCCTTAAGTTTGAAAAAAATCCTTTAGAAAAGACACTCGTAATGTTTTATACACATTATTTTTCCATTACTAATCAACATCTGCAAAGGCAATACAGATGGCAAAAGGATTTATTATTACGGTTGTGACGTAAATATTTTTTTATAAATGATTACATTATTAATATCAATTTACGAGTAGTGAGGGCCGATTTGAAAATAAGTTAACAATAGCAAGTTTTTGTGTAAAAAATCTTCTCCTCAGACCACTGCCAATTTTTCTTGAGTGAAAGGCTATTTGTAAATGAAAATTATCGGGATTGTACCCTAAAAAGTATTTGGATAATTATCTTTTCAAATTTGTTTGTTGTAGCTTTAGATGTTAACATGCCGACATTTCATTAGTCGCTAAGCCAAATCATAGTTGAACTTTAAATAGTTTGAAAACATTCAGTCTCACATGTTTATGCCAAGACATTCACATACAATATCAGAATTTTCTATTGTATATGAATATTACAAAATATGTACATAATCATAGCAGGCTTATAAAATAGCACAACAAACAGCCTCTTTTATATTCCTTGCAAACTGGACACAAGTAAACGCTCTGGGTGCCAATGAACAGCTAAAGTTTTTTGGGTGTAACTTTTATCAATTTCAATATTATTTACTACTCAAAATAAAGATTTTGGTTTTCGTTTTTCTAATAAATACAATATTTGTACTGAGAAGCCGGTGTTTAAAATTCCAAAGAGGAAAAGATCCTTCCTGCAAGTCGAAGGCCGTCTATGAAGGAAATTTGTACAAGGCCAAATCGGTATTCGAAACACAATAAGGGATTTTCTCCGTACCTGGCCTCTGGCCTGCCGCAGTTGCTTATTGCTTTGGTGGCTTTTATTTAGCTCTCGTTTTGAGTAAAAATATTTCAATGGCTTGAATATTGTATCTGAAGCAGAATTTATCTGTTTATTTATTATTCTCCCTTTAAATGTTTCCTGTTTGCGCATTTCCACGTATCTACTACGTCGATCGTTATGTTTTAAATGCATCAATTTAGCCGTTCTTCTCAATTGTCCTGGCATTCACCTGTTGTTAATACCGGTGTTGAATTTATATTGATTTTATAAAAAAGCAAACTCTTACATAAGCAAGACACTGGCATTTAATTAAAAAGTTTTCTTGAATTTAAAGGGCTCTCTTGTAGTTTTTCATATACAATAATTAATAATTCTTCGTAATACACTCAGAAAAGGTGAATAGAATAGTAACGCAGCGCAAAACTCTTTTATGCCCTTTGTTGCAAGTATTTGTCGTTGGTTGAATAAAGTTCGGTGTGCGTAACGTATATTTCCACGAAGGACGAATAAATGTGAGCAAAGTGATCGTTTATCTTTTATTTTGTTAAATGTTTTACTAAATAAATCTACTTTATGTGTAAAGAATTAATAAATAATTTACCTTTTTCTGGTTAAATAATATAATTTTCTTTTAAATGGTGTTTGTAATTTTCCCGTCTTCTTTAATCAAACTCTTTTTATTTGTGGTAACGATACACAAGAGAACTTATTAATGCGAATTAATGTGATTTGTCTACGATTTAACCCCAAATAATTATCAGTAAATTGATAATCAAAGAAGTTAAGAAAAATTGGTGTGGCCTTAATTGAGAATCTAAAGATTATTTGAGTCTACAGGTCATGCAAAAAACGTTGGCGAAGATACGTGAAATTTCTAGGCAAAATAAACGAGCTTAAGTAATGGCCAACCGCCGTTCTGGTAGCTTTTGGGAATTCCTCCTAATTTTTTGTCCTTTAGTGTGTCGAATCGATTCTATGAAAGCCAAAGGATTTTTAATATGATTTATAGCCAAAATATTCGGCTGGCTTTCTTAAAGCACCCAGTTTCTTGATAAATAGTTTTAAAATTATTTCTTCTAATTGGTTTGTACTCAAATCAAATAAAATTCAAATTCGAACTGTTATCGACGAACTGGTCATGCTGTACGAAATTCGTCGTTTGTGCCAGTTGCGTTTAATGCGTCACTTGGAATGCATTTCTTGTGGACAGAATAATACAAATACGATGGCGTATAAAAAATTTATTTTACATCACCCATGGGCCTTATTTTTTCAAGTACGAACTTTCATTAGTGAAGAAATAAATTAAAATTGTTTTATTGTACGAATGCTATTGTGATATTTTGATCTATTGAAGATGTAGAAAACATTAAGCGAATATCTCTTGTAAAGTCCCATTAAAGACGCGTTTTTAATTTCACGTGTAAGAACTCTTACACTTCAGAAGATTTGTAAATAATTTAAATGATTCGTTCCATAAAAGTTATTAGTGGTCAAAAATCTCATATCATATCACATTTCATCAATATAAATCACTCATAATTAATAAAAATAATCAATAAAATCGCTTTATAAACGTTTCCTGAAAACTTTAATCAGTGTTTTCCACTTTCGTTTCTTTGTTTCCCAAACAAAACAAAAAAAATAATAATAATAATAAATAAATAAAAAAATAAAAAACCTAAGATTAATCATGGCATAGCATACAAAAACAAGAGCGGAAACTAGAAAATAGTTCTTTGTTTTCCAACAACTATTTTCTAGTTTCCGCTCAAACAATTTGTAGCTGCACAATATGGTAAAGTGTCTTCAAAGAAGATACAAGTATGAAGTAGTTACCTGCAAATTTACTAATTGAATAAAATAAAATAAAAACTACTATTGACTTTTTATAGCGCAACGCGAGCAGGTTGGAACAACCTCAGCAGATGGGCCTGCGCATATGTTCTTTAAATATCGATATATAAAATTTTCTCAAGGAAATTTAATTTTGTCTTGATATTATATTCTCTGGTTTTTTGATCGTTTTGTTTTAATTGAATAATTTAATTTATTTTTAGGATATTTGAAGATGGTACTATTGATTAAGATAAAAATATCGATTGGAAAAATTAAAAAATAACAGACATGAAGCTACAGAAAATAAATTAAATTTATAAATTGCTTTTAATTCATAAAAATTATTTGCGTTATAGCAGTTTCTAACTAGAAAGTATAACAGTTATAAAAACCTAAAAAACCCTGATAAGTTGAAAAATTAAGTTAAAACAATAATTACATCAAATTAATAAAATATGAGATTTTAAGCCTTTCTTAGCATTTTAGAAATAGTGATTCCAAAATTTTTAGGTAATATTACAATATGTAAAATATATGAGAGATTTCATTTTTCTAATGCAACAGTCATTCTCTGTTGACAGCCGGATGGCACTTCTACGTCCTTGAATGTAGTAAACAGTTTTTAAACTATAAGCCCAAAAATTTTTAATTCTATTTGGTTTTTGAATTGCGAAATTGTTCCAAAAATGTTCTAATCCTCTGAAATAATTATTTACCAAACAAATTGCCGCGTAAAATTTGTAATGATTTTTTTCATTAATTCGACTTGGTAAATATTTTGAGAAAAGTGTTTTAAACTTCTATACAAAGAAATACTTAAAATTGCAACGTATAAATTTACAAAAAGTTTAAAATACATTATGTACGTATTTGTTTTATCAACACGAGGTTCAAACTCTTATACATACAATAAAAAGATTTAATTTCCGAATACATAGATTGTTAATAGTTCTTTTATTAATATTTTGATAATATGTTTTATTACAATAAGTTACAACCTAAGATTTAATGACACTTTTTAAAAAAATACATGCTCTTATACATACAAACAGACAAAATCTTCATCAGAAATCTTTAAATTTTTTGGTCAGATCTATAAAATGCTTTTCAAAGCAATAACTCGAACTCTTATATTAACAGATATTAAATTTACTTTAAAGGGCTTCACTGCATAACCCTTTGCTCTATTTCGCTGCCTCTTGGTCTAGTCTTCTCTTGAACTTCTGACACACACACCATGGCATTAAATCCAATTTCACTTTTTTTGTTTTTTGCATTCAACTCTGACATCGCTGACTCCAAGCGCAGTGAATGGAATTTGTGACGGTATAAAAATAACGAGAGTATTAAAAGTTTACAACATGACATGACGCGTCTATAAAACTACAACAACAGCTACAGTAACAGCAACAATAAGCATGCATACTTGAACATATTTATGTCATAAATAGGCTTAATATATGTTACTGGTCACGGTCTCGTGCTTTTCAACATACTCGTATACATACAAAAAACAGATATAAATAAGGATAACAGTATAAAATAAAAGAAATAAGAAAAGTTATGTCAAGAAAATATCTAAAAGAGTGCACGAAGGGCGGCACGAAGTAGATTTCCAGGAAATAGCTCCAAGCAAAATATGAAATAAAAATCCAAAGAAAAGCGCTGGGGCTTTATTCTTTTTTTCGGATCTTGTTAATTTCTATTTCGGGGCCTTATTTCGTGTGAAGTAACGACCTGAAAATCTATAATTGTCCCAAAAAATTTAAAGAAGTATTTTTTATTTCAGAAATAATCCGTATATTTTTTTGAGTGTTACCTTAAGCCGATTTAAATTATTCTATATTCACTTAAATCACTTTTTTCTATTTCCGCGATGTGTACTTTTGTTATTACTTACAAACAAACCCACACGGAAAAGGAAATAAATTTGATAGTGCTGATCATAATCGAAGAACAATTGATTATCGATAAGCTTTTTCCGCTAGAAATACATACGAGTATTACTCCAGAAAGACAACAAACTTGTCAATATTTAAAACACAAATTTTAAATCAAGTTGAAAATATTCACTAGGTTTTATTAGTTACTTAATCGGTGAACAACCAATTGCCTCAAGTAGTAAAAAATAAAATTTTGTATTTTCACTAATATTTTTTAATTATAAAAAATAAAAATTAAATTAAGTTTGGTTCGTGGGAACACAAAAAGTATTTTGTTTCAAATAAGGATTCATTGTAAAAAATTTTACTGTAAAAAAAGTTTATTTCTATGGAGATGGGAACTAAAAAGTTGGCGCTTTAGAACTCGAATAGCTGTATTCACCTTCGAATAGCTGGTTATATGCATGTTGGTTATATCCTGGTTTCATTGTGCAATTCATTGTGTTTTATTGGGTCTGGACAATTGTCGCCTTTTTTCCCAAAATTTTAATTAAATCTCTGAAATCACTTCTTAATACCACTGCTTACAGCACTTCAACAAAACAGATCGCACATTTATCCAGGCGCATAAAAATTTAAAAGCGAAAAAATATTCTGCTGACAATGTACATATGTACAAATTAACAATTAAAATTGTACAATAAAAATAACGTCAATGCAACTTTTACTTGATTGTTTTCGTATGCTTGAGGCAACGCACCAACCAACCATTTAGACGATGCCATCAAGAAATATACAGTGAAAAGTAAAATAAATGCTCCCAAAATATATAATCTAACTATCAATTTGGCCAAGAAGCTTCAAATGGAGCTTTTAATATGTAAAGATGATGGCAAAAGTTATTCTCGATCTTTTTTTAAACACAGATATAAATTTCAACAATGTTCTAAACATGTTCTTAAAAGGCCTGTATAAGCGTTTGAAATTGAAATCACATTTAATATGATGTACATTTGATAAATAATTTTTGATTAATTTTGTTTTTCTGATAAATCCCAACTCCTAAAATAATAGTTATAATTTATTTTCAAATGTTTGAAGCTTCTAGACTCCGAAAAAGTATTGTGTTAAATAAATAGAAGAATATATTATTAAAAACTCTTTTCCATTTTTACCACCAACATTAAAAAAATTTACAAATATCTATGTTGAACAAAACGAAGAGTAAATATTTACATCTTAAGAAATTTTTGCCATTTGTTGAAAATGCTTTAAATCAATCTCAAACGCTTGTTAGATAAAAAAAATTCAAATTCAAATCACTGTTATGCCGCAATTACCGTTTACAACACTTAAATGGTGTGTTGTTTCGGCTACAACACAACTTTAATTTCTTTTCTGATTACGGTTTACAACATCTAGGTGTTGTTTATGTCACAAAGTTGCATTTTATTTGTAGTACATATTTCCGTAAAAATACATACCTGCATTCCAAACACTGTTAGAAAAAGATTGAAGAAGCGTATAATTTGTTAGAAATAAAAAAAGGAACAACGAAAACACATGGAACGTATTCGGAAAAGAATTCGATAAATTCAAATCCTTTGGAACTACCATATATGGAAAAAGTGTGTATAATTTTTATAAAACTAAAAATTTTTACAATGTCTTAATTACAATAACATAATTTATAGTTTTATAAAAATTGTCTACATAAACAAGAATGGGTTCTCGTTTTTGCAACAAAAACTGAGCACTTTTCTATAAACTATATCTCTGCCATTCTTTAATATTTCAAGCGGCTGTCCCGAGCCATTTAATTGTGCAGTAAAATGATCCCATTTGTTCTTGAGCTTCGTTTTGTTATATCCAAATGGCAGCTTGCCTCGGCCAATATCTGGATTAATTTTCATCACTTCAACAAGCTTTGCCATTTGTTTTTTGTCTGTAATTTTGCCAAGAAATATTTATAATCAATTATGTTTTGCAAATCAAATTTTATATGCATACTTAAATTTTTTAATCCATTTTCGATTTTCAACTTATAATGTTAGTAACACAGCACCTAATGAGCTGTTGTAGATTTTTGACAGTGCAAACAACACATAAATATACAGACAACTCAATGTACAACAGTACTGACAACAGTTGTAAACCATTATCGCATTTTAAAAAAATACAACATTAAAATAACAACTGTTGTAAACCATAATCGGGGAACTAATTCTGCTAAGTATATTTCACTTAAAACCTTTATACAGCTGGGGTAGACTCCTTGCAACGGCAGGCATAGGACAACAAAACTCCTAAACTTTAAAATGTCGCATATCGTGTATACAGTCAGTCCAAGAGACTGGTTCACAAAAACAATGATGAAGAAAAAAGGTTAATACATCTTCTAGGAACACCTTTGCCCACTACGTGCAAACGACACTTCAGTAGCCTCTCGGAAAGAAAAGTCTAAGTCTAAGTCTAAGTCTTAGCAGGGCTGTTCTACTTAAATTTCTTACATTAAAGGCATGTCAATCGACCAATAGCTTAATATCAATATTTACTTAAACTTGCGCGTTTGCTGGGTTGTTATGCGTGTGTTTGAAAATGTGCGTGTGTATATCGGCATTCTACTGAATAAATAGATAAAATTTTGCTTAAAGATTTAATTTCTGTTTTCCTACATGTGTTCGTATGACGTTCTAATAAGATGACAGACTTTAGATGAGAGAAATGTTCAAGAGATAAAAAAAGTCTAAGAAAGTACGTAGAAGAACAAAAGAGAAACGTTTTCTAAAATGTTGCTCAATTTCATTCATATGCAAATGATGCACAATAAATTTATTTATTTCAAATTGGAATGGCATTGCGAAATTGATGGTGTGGCCTTTAAGAATGCTGGCTGGTGATGGGTGAATAAGGTCCTTTCTAAGAAAATGTACATATGTATGAGAGAGAGAGAGAGAGAGAGAGCGATATAGAGAGAGTCTAAGGATAGATAATTTAAATGTTCATATTTATGAGTTGGCAACATATTTTATTAGAAAATTTATTTGACAGCTGATAGTTGCTTAAAAATTTTCTAAGTTTTTTAAAAAATTCATAAAATGCATTGTTTGTTTTGGCTTTAGTTCTTCATATGTGTTGTTTGTACAAAAGCATTCTAAGCCTACTACGATTATGTATGTATTTTATTAGAATTTATATACAATATTGAGATCTCATATTGTATTTAATTCGTATGGCATAAACATCCTAGGTTGAATGCTATCAAACTGACGATTTGGTTTAGCGACCAACGAAATGTCGGCTTTTTGCAAACTTTATAGAAATTCTTTGTTTAAAGATACAAAAAATTTCATAAAACTTTTTTGTTTTCTATGGTAAAATACAGACTTCGAAGTTTTGTTTGGTCAACTTAATACCCATTCAGCCAATAGTAATTAAATTCCTTAAAAACAACCTTTTTTGAGAGTAATTAACTTTCATTTATGGATTAATGCTACAAGAAAAATTATGCTTTTCATATGATACTCTAATAACTTGAGCCGATGGGGACCAGAGAATGCAAAGTTGAAAGTTATTTTCAATAAAACTTTTCGACATACATTTTTGAAAATTGTCTTATACTTCAAAAACTCTTCAAGAACTTGGAAAATTAATCTTACCGAAATGTTATGGTTTTATTGCAAACTGTTCTACAGTATGCATAAAACTTTCTTTTTGGTAACACTGTTTCTAGCGGCTCAGCTGTTTTCGTGTTTCGTGTTTTTTTTAACTGCTAAACATGTTCAGTTTGGTCTATAATTTAACCATGAATAGACTTACAAACGAACAACGCTTGCAGATTATTGAGTTGTATTACCAAAATTCATGCTGCGTTAAGAAAGTGTATCGTCCACTTTCATATCGAAAAAATTTGTTCAGCGACGAAACTCATTTTTGGTTGAATTGATACGTGAACAAACAAAATTGCCGTATTTGGTTGTGCAGAGCAGCCAGAAGCATTGCATCCCGAAAAATGCACTGTTTGGTGTGGATTATGGGCCTTTGAATGATATACTTAGATCGTTCTATCGACTCAGATAAAGATTTCACATATTTCTCCAAATTTTATGTTTTTTTTTTTCAAATTAAATCCGAATGCTCTTAAAAAATAGTTTTTTGATTATAAGATCCCTGTGAATTTTCAGGACCGAATTTTCAAATATTTGTAGTTCGTGTTTTAACTAATTTTCACTCAAAAACTTAACGAAAAATTCAATAAATATAATTTGTTAAGGTAAATCAAATATTTATGTTGTGTTTTCAAGCCATCTTAGCCCTTTATTCATTCTATTTTTTGTTAGCACTTTGTCGTTATCTTTGGTACAAACCATTTATGGCGGGTTGGTGATCAATTTCTGGCAATGCTGACTGTCACTAATCGCAACAACGATCATACTCATTTGGAGTGACGCTTACTACATCATAGCGTCGTCTTTTGAAAACCCAACTCGTATATATTACGCGTTAAGAAATTCCATAGAAGAAAATGCCTGTTGTGTTCTTCAAAAACGTCATTCTTTACGTTTTAGTTTAGGAAACGAGCAGATTGAGGTAGGAATTTTGAAAACCTTGACTTGGTAGTTTGTATTTCTTTGGTTCAACGGTGGTCGACGGAAGCTTCGTGTTAATGTCAAAAGCATCTCCATGCCGTTGCCATTAGCTACTGTGAATAAAGAAATTTGTCCCTTAGGTTAGGTTAGGTTAGGTTGATTGGAGGGTTGTGATAGCCCATGTCATACGACATACACTTAAGCCAGTGAAGGCTTGTTGTGCGCTTACTTGGGTTTAACCATAACATATTGACCCAAAGGTCTAGAGAAACTCCGTGACACTCACAAAGTTCCTTAATTTCCTCCAGCATATTCCCCGTAATCGGGTTATGTCCGGTAAGGTAACACTCCCAAGATATCGGGACCTTATTTGTGAGAAGGCTGGGCATTGGCACAAATAGTGTTCCAATGTTTCGCTCTCCTCCCCGCATGCTCTACATTCATCTCCTCCCGCTAATCCCATGCGTTTAAGATATATTATATATATATATATATATATATATATATATATATATATATATATATATATATATATATATATATATATATATATATACAGTAGAATCTTAAAAAAGTTAACTAAAATGTCCCAAAGGGTATTAACTTTTTCGAACTTTTAACTTTTCTAAGCGGTTTTTTTAAGTCGAAAAAAGGAATAAATAAAGTATGTATGTAATATGTAAACAATTTTTTTAGATACCAAATGTTACATTTTTATTAAAAGACTTACATATATAATAGTTTTCATTATTACAAAAAAGAAACTTAGGTTTAGTTTGTACTGGGTGTTCAATTTCACAGTCCCGCTCAGTTTTTTTGTTCGCATAAAAATAGTTTATAGAGGTTTAAAGAAGCAGCCAAGGCTTGTTTGTTTCTTTTCTTTTGTATAATAGCTCTTGACATTTTCGTGCGCATATTGATTAGGTCTGACACATGATTTGCATCATTGTTGCTCTCAAACCATTTTAAAACGCTATTGATGCTTTCAACTGCTTTCGAGAAACCGTCTTTAGATGTATACGCTCTAAAAAGTTAACCGAAAAGTTAACTTTTTAGAGCTGCACGTGGATTATGAACAACTGTTAACTTATCCGCGTGTTTAACTTTTATGAGAGTTAACTTTTCTAAGATTCTACTGTATATACATATATATATATATATATATATATATATATATATATATATATATATATATATATATATATAGATATATATATATATATATATATATATATATATATATATATATATATATATATATGTATATATATATATATATATATACTATATATATATATATATATATATATATATATATATATATATATATATATATACGCTGAATGTTGTAAAGGCAGTCTATCGCACTTGCACGTAATGCCCAATTTGTCCGCCATATTGAAAAGATGTCAGCAAAAATCGAATCTAGCTGCCTTATTCTACTAACAGCCGTTTAGAAAAGTAACCAAGATTGCATCCCATAAACATTTTCATCCAAACCTATAATTTATTTGTTCTCATTTCATTAAATTTCTCGCCATTGATTTCCTATTGGGGTTTGGTGAATGCTTAGTGAACAAATCGATTAAATTTATTTACACAAATATTTTTCTCCCTGAGTAAAACATTTAGAATTGTCAAAGCTGGTTTTCAAAACTATTCGAAAAATGAAGCTTTTATTTATTCTCCCGCATTTTTAAACTTGCTCTACAATTACGACTACTTTTCGTTTTAAGGTCTATCACATTTGAAAGTGTTTTTAATGTCAAATTCTATTTTAATTGAATTGTTTTTTCTATTTTTTCGTGGTCCACTCTTATTCGTAAAGTTTTAACTGTACTTGATTACATTTTCAAACACTTAATTAAGTATGTAAAAAAAGAGAGAAGTTATACTATATTTTTCGACTTAAGAAAAACTTAGGAAGTTCCGCTTTAGTGTACTTTTAGGCATTTTGATCTGCAAATACGAGTTGTTTTCAAATTTACACACTATATGGTAACACAACTCACCCATTTTAAATAGATTTTTATTAAATTATGCGTTGAATTGCAAAGACAAAAATAGATATACGCCACGGTTAGCAGTTATGACCCTTCTAAGCAAATTTGGATCGTCGTTAAAGTTATTTAACATTTCCTGAGGGATTCTTATGTGACGGTTTTTTGTTCAAAATTCTGCAATTTGGGAATGAGTTACGCTGCCACACACTTCATGCCCAAATTTTGCCAAAAAATGTTGTGGCAAGAGTCAACCGATATGCCGACATTCTCTGTAACTTTTCTTTTAGAGATTCGACGATTCTCCACAACAGTTTTCTCGGTTTTTGATATGATGAAGCTTTCAGAATGAGCGTTGTCATTTACATATTTTCGAGCTTCTTTGGAAAGCTCTTACCACTTGTAAAAATTTTTTTGACTCAGTGTACAAGTAACATATGCCACTTTCAAAATTTGACGTGCTTTTGAATACTTAATTCCACTTTTTATAAAAAATTTTACGCAAATTCTTTGATCCATTTTTTTCACAGCATCTTGGCTGTTTTTGGACAAACTTTAAAAAATCGTCCTTTGCTCTGAAGGTAAGGCTCATGTCTTTTATACAGTAAAAATATGTTACAAAATATCGTTCAGGAATCAAAGTTACGATTTTTAAAATTAAAATTTTGCAAGTATCCTTAAGGTGAATTCACCCGTTCGTTCTGCAGGAAACTTTCGTTGAGAGACAATTTTAGTTTACTGAGAGTTTGCTCACAGAAGATTCACCCGCGTCGAACAAATATTCTGTAGAAACAAAGCTACCATATGCAACAACTCTGTAAATGTTGTGTGTTACTTTTACAAGCAGGCAGCACAGTGGCAGATGATTGTAATTTGCTGTGTTCTAAATTAAAAAAAAAAATTTTTAATAAAAATATACAAATGAATAAAAGTCGAGTGCATATTCTAATTGCTATTTTGTTATAAAAAAAATTTTAAAAATTTACAAATATACTCTGTACATTATTATACATACATATGTACATATAATATGATGTGGCAGCTCATTTCAATTTTGCATAAAAAAATGCATATATCTGGCAGCATAGTTCAATTCGTTCGGGACGATAATTAAAATTAAACCAATTCAAGCAAAAATTGTTCCGCATTAAATTTACTCTCTTTCTCTCACTCTCTCAAAAATAGAGACGTCAAACTACATATAAAAAAAATCGTTCGGAACGTTCAGAACGAACAGGTGAATTCACCTTTATTTCGCAAATAAAAATGGAACACGAAGTGATCGAGAAAACTCAAAATTATAATCATACCCATTGGATTTTGACAAACAAGACATGATATACATATAAGAACCCTGCATATTTTTATCTATCATAATTCACTTCACTTCTTATCTATGTCTACACTTGTCTATTTGTATTATCTACATATTGTCTTCCTTTTGCCCGAGCATTACAGACGGACCATGTATACTAAGCTCAAATAAACTGATTGATATCCTCTCTGACAGCGACTTTGCAAGCCTAACCCAACCCGAGGTGACCATAGCCGTTATACTCGTAAATACACCATTGGCAACTACTTCTGTGTATCCAAAAAACTCTCAGACTATCCTGGTCACTGTAGAAAGTGCACTTAAATCCTTTCTTTGAAGGCGGATGATCCAAGGTACTTGGTGCGAAGCTCCGAGATGGGGTAGACAACTTCAGATTCAAAAAAAAAATTGGTCTATTTTGAACCCTTGTTGTAGCAAATGCATTAAACTGCAGTGATTGTTCCTGAAGTTACGACTAGAGTAAAATTTCTTCTAAATGTTAACCGTTTAAGTAATTGGAGTTTTAAAAAATTATTGTTTGTTATGGGTTTAGCTGGGCATATACCGACATTTAATTTTTATTTAATTCCTTTGGCATAAACATATGCGTTTCTAAGATATTAAACTACTCTACTTGCCATAAGAAAAATTCAAGATAAGATTAGGGAAGATGAAGAAGAGAGGATGGTTTAAGTAATTAGATTATTTCATCAGCTAGAAGGTATCGCAATGCGGTGAGTGAGTCATTTTAGAAGAATCTTTCTTAACTTGAATGATCCTGCAAGAAATCAAGGCAATGGATATTAAAAACATTATTCTGTACTTAATTTCGAATGGATGAAAAAGAAAAACCTCCTAAAATTTTACCTTTTAAGAGAGCGCGAAAACGCCTTCAATTATGAGCTCAAAATCAGTGAAGCTCTAAAAGCAGAAGTTCTTAGATTTTCGTCACTTTCAATTCTCTTTGGAATGGCAATTATGTGTTTCGGGTAACTGTCTTTCCCAATGCGTGATCAAAGTAACGTGTTTGAAAAATAAAACTTTCATATTTGATAGTTGGACTTGGCAGGGATGATATAAACACGACCGTGATTTACTCGTAATTTCCTAACAAAATTTTCAATATTGTTAAAGTAAACATTTTATATGAGAGTCATTATCATAATCATAATTACAGAAGGCAACATCAAACATCAGACGTTCGAAGTGGAAAAAAGTTCAATCCGCAAGGTGTTACCACACAAAGTGTAAAAAATAAAACTCTTTGATTTCTGTCGCCTGTCTGCCATTTCTGCAACTTTTGTCCCTGTCTGATGACACCCCTTCCCCAGCAGAATTTCTAAGCAGTCTTTGTTTTAAAACAGTTTACATTTGTTTCTGTGTGCTTTAGCATTAATTTCCCTCAATGTTTTTAATTTTCTCTTTTCTTTCTTCTAAAAACACTTGTTCCTTTTTAAGAAAATTACAAACAATTTTATTGTGAGACTCATTTATAAAAATGAGTGTGAGACTGCGATTGTGCAATTGCGAGTGTGTCTGTGCGAGTGTCTAAGTGTAAGTTGGTTTGCTATGAGAACAAACACTGTGTGCATATGCGTGAGTTGTTTTTAAGTAGATGCAGGAGTGCAGGGAAGGCACAGTGGGAAACACAAACAATAAATAGGAATTGTATAAAACAAGTGGCGTTTTTAGATTGGAAAAATTTACTCCTTTGTTTGAGAGGGTCACACTGTGCGGATTACTTTGGATCCCATAAGAACCCTACAAGAAAATTTCTGAACGGGCCAAATTGAGTGCTCGTGATCATTTGTTATTCAGAAGGTCCAATGTGTTGTACGTATTAAACGACTATTCAAAACTAATACATTTGAAAGTAAATAGGTTTTTGCAAGCATGAAGGAAAAAGTTTTGTTTTATTTAAAAAAATTCCATTATGTTCGGTTCTAGCACTACTGTTCCCACATATATGGTAAACTCTGGCATTATTGAAGATTTAGCATGATATTTTTTTACAAACCGACAAATCTGTATTTACATACTTATAATACTTTAAGGCTGCAAAGATTTACACATACAACGCATCTACTTGTGCATAGAATTGTGCTTAAAAATACATTTTTGTTTCACATTAAATTGTTAATTTATCTTATGACATTCTCGACTTCATTCAAGGCATTGGGTGCTAAAGGGGATTGGATATGAGAATAGAGGCTTGAAGGCGTTGTTAATATTAATTGAAGTTATCTAAAGAAATTTGGATCTGAAAATACACGCGTATTTGCTTTATCACAATTGACTATTGGAAGAAAAATGATATATGTTATTTCAGTATTTGTGAGCCTTTTTGTGCCAATATTTGAAAACTTTAGTCAAGTTTTCTTACCACAAGCAGTACTACCAGACTTTTTTTCTCTAAAATCTTGAAATTTTTGATGTAAGTTGATGAAAACTTTTGTCTTACAAAACAAAATTGTCTTCTATCGAACTGGCCACAATGGCTGAAGAACTTTTTATTTTCGATAAAATTACGTATTTTGTGAGGCAGACGGCCGAAAATAACTATCACAGCTGTTAATTTACAGAAATCGTTATTTTGATAAATTCCTTTGGAAATAATGTCAAAATATCGCCAAATCGTCACGTCCAATATCTCTGCCTGCGAGCATGATCTTATAAGAGAATAAGTAGGAGATATGCACAGGTCATTTGGACGGCTTGATACTTATTTTGATGGTATCAAATCATACTCTCGAGGTAGGCATTTAACACTTCCATTCCACAAAATTGACATTACATCAACAATTTTTCTAATGTATTAGCTGTATCGCATTATGTATGTCATGAGTGGTTGTTTCGCCAGAATTGCCATACCTGCAAATCCAACGCCTTCCAAAGTGCCTATATAGCGCTTCTTGTTAACCGTAAAGTTTTAACCATAATTTTTGCAAACACATCAACTAATTAATTGTCTTATAAAACGCAGTAAACGATGGTTTTTTATGGATAAAGTCGCGTTTCAGGAACGGTTTGTAGCCTGTCATCTTTCTCAATATTCCGAATTCAGTTAACTTATAAAGCCATTTAAAGTTTGCTTCATTACACTGTCATATAGTGCACACTGGCATGCATCGAGTTTAATCACATCTTTTCACATAAATTCATGGTTAAAGACTGATTCAAACTTGTCCGAACTCTGAGTATGTACTTCTGCTTTACATCACATAAAAAACTTGGTTCAGTATCCAAAAAAATTTTTGTTCACTCTATAATAAATAAAAAAATACTTTTGTAATATACATACATATATAAGTGAAAACCATCTAATTTATTTCTCCTTGAATGAATTTTATTGAAACTTAGTTCTTAATTGCTTTTTCTTTTCTTTTAAGTTCATAGAAATATTTTTAAAATAATAAATTAAAAAATGAATGAAAATGAGGCTAATGTTCTACAGCCCATTAATTTAAGTGTTGTTCAAGGAAATTTCGTGTGTGTGAATAAATCAAGGACTTAATGTTTTATGAAATGAAAATCCAAGCTTCCAACTATTTTTATGCTACATATTTATAGTGACATGTTTCGCGCGGCATGGGAAATATTATCGCAAAAGTGCAGCTCAGACTGTGAAACTATCGCGTAGACAGGCAATGGTGACCATATCTAGAATTCATCACAATATTAAAGCGTTTGGAAATGACACGTCAAATGTGAAAAACTGTACACACATTGCAAAACAGGAGCGATATTTTTTCCGAAAACTACGTACAAAAAAAAAAATATTAAGGATCATTCTTAAGTAATGACATATGAAACATACATTAGTACACTTCTTTAATTTCTTCGAAAGATAAATTTACGAAATCTGGATAAAAAATGGAATGACATAAAATGTAAAATTTTCTATAATTTTAGCCTGGTTTGACCAATGTGTCACTAAATGCTGAATTTGAAAATATTTATTTATCGATTTCGTATTATTGGCTACAAAAAAAAAAACTCTCGTGGAACTAATTTGCAGTATGCACAATCGCTATTATAGTCGGATATACATAAAATGCTCGACTGTTGATAATTCGTATCTTAATATTTGAAGTTTTACATTTACGACTATACAAGTACTGTAATCAAATATAATTAAGTATACATATATTATTATTATAAATAACAAATAACAAGGCAATTAAGTCCTTTGCTAGTCGTGGCAAATCGAAGCAATATTGTCTTTTAAAATATTTAACACGAGTATTACAGCCGAATACGTATTTAGATAAGCGAATAATCGATTTTTCGATAATTCGTATCATATTAACCGAACAAATTTTTTCTCAAGTACGCACCACATGAAACTTAACCTTAAAAATAACATATGTGTTGTTGTACATCTTTTTTTTCCAAAAAAAAAAAAAAATAAATAAATAAATAAAAAATAAAAAAAAATGCCAAAAAGAAAATTCCAAGTACTAATTATTTCACTTTATTTAGTAGTATTGCTCTGATGGCTCATGCTGTTCGTCCGAATTATAATTCAGTTTGTACAGAGCCACTGAATGCTGTCAGCGGCAATGCCTGCCCGCATTGCGATACTAGCGCAACAGAAACAGCCACATAATATATATTTTGACAGAAGTATAATTTTTTCAAAATATTTGGACATAAGAAGGGTAAAAATTTATTTATTACTAATAAAAAGGGGTATAAAGTAAAAATTCATGAGTCGTATTTCAGTTCATATGGGCCACAAGCTTCTCCACCTTTTATGATTTTTTTCGAGATTCCTTCAAACATAGTTTGACCAAATAGAGTCTTCTGCATGTAAATCTTGTCTGGTTTTCCTTCGGCCGGTCCATCAAGGATTCTTGGGGTTACATCAGCTCCAAGAACTAGGAAAAATTGGTGGAAGTTCCACCAGTAAGGGTCGGCCAAATGTTCTGCTCATCTATTTAGATGGAGGCAGTCATCGCACACAACATCAGAACGGAAAATGTACTCCTCGAAGGAACATTGTAGGGATACCCGTTTGTGGTCACACAAGCGATGCCCTAAGCGATGTCCAAGTGCGATTTTGAACAATGTTGCATGCCATTCTCTAGCGAATGGTGCGTGAATCGATGAGCGAGCAGCATTTGGGTTGAGCTTAAGGCATGCAGAGATATAGCGAGCTGATTCTTGATGGATATATACCCTTGCTTCGATGGTCATTGCAACCCACACATGGCCATGCTCTAAGGGGTGCAAAAAGTGTGTTATGATTCTCTGTCATCTTTTGAAGCGATCAACGCTGTGGCAATCACGTATAACATGCAACGAAGCCAAACAACTTTTGCAGAGCTCAATTTCCAAGACCATTCGCCTCTTGAGCTCAACTCTCATCGTGAGGAATCAGGTGCATTGGAAAATTGCATGGAGCCGATAACACAATGGACACCCATAGTTGGTATTGAACCACTTCTCTTCGATCATATTATGCTACTTGAGAAAAAGAGAGAGAAAGAAACGAAAGCTAATTTACAAAAAGGAACGGGAGGATGGCATTTAGAACCAACATTCTACGACATACTTTCATGAGACAAAAGAATAAACTTATGAATAGATCTAGTAATAACGCCATTTTCGATTTTCATATCGACTACACGTACTCGTTTGTCAGTACCAGGGTAAATTTTAACAATACGGCCTAAGCGCCATTCAATGGGACAAAGGGTTTCATGTCAAAGAGCCACTAAGTCATTTTCCTTGAGGTTGGGTTGAGGCGATTTCCATTTATGTCTTTTGTGCAGTTTTTTCAAATACTCATCCTTCCAGCGGCGACAAATTTCATGCTGCATAGCTTTAACGTTACGCCACCCATTCATAATGCTAATCGCAGAATTGAGTCCTTCCAGTACGGCCAGCAACACAGAACCAATAAGAAAATAACCCGGTGTAAGAATGGATACATCCTCAACAACCTTTGACAAAGGGCCTAGTGGAGGGGAATTAAGACAGGCCAGCAGAATTGTGAATTCTTCGAAGGTGTATTTTAACTGACCACGCATCTTAAAGTGCCGCTGGAATAAGTTGCCAATTTAAGCGTTGGTGGCCGTATTTTTCAACTACAGTGTCACGAAATTCCTTGATGTGCTTTTCGAAATTTCCGTCTATCTGTTTCCCTGCGCCAACAAAGTTTCGGCCATTATCCGCGTAAATGCAGTTAGGGGAGCATATGTAAATATGCTGACTCGTAGATCCGGTTCGAACAACCAAATTTTGATGAACACCTTTCTTTCCAAAAAAAAAAAAAAAAAAAAAAATCAAATGGCAAAAAGATAACTCCAAGTAATAATTATTTCACTTTATTTAGTAGTATTGTTTTGATGGCTCCTGCTGTTCGTACAAGAAGAACCAAAAAAGCCAAAATCGAGAGGTACATTTCTGTTTGTACAGAGCCACGGAATGCTGACGGCGACAATGCTCTGCGCTTCAAAATTGATAAAATCAACCGCTCGCGAAGTGCCACGCGGTTACACCTGTTATATTCATTTCGCAATACGAACAATATGAATATTACAATTGATGTTTGAATAATAATGATCTAATAATTCAAAATTTTTTACACCAAAGAAATAATCAATATTTCTTGTACGAAACTTATTAAGAACATTTTGCTTCAAATACTGAAATTATCAATACTAGACTGACTGTTTCATGCCTCATGGCAGCAATAAGCTTTGTAAGTGAGAACAATTTTGAGATTATCTTTCTCTATTTATTTCTAATATTTGTTATTTATTTAAGCTTAAAAACACTTATTAAAATATTGTGTTGTTTACTTGTGATTTTATTCGATTCAAGTATTATTACTTGTGGAAAAAAATTTTAAAATTTTTTCATTCATTTCTTAGTCTTTATATAAGTCAGATTCATTAATTTTGTAACTTTTAACCACTTTCGCGTTATAAATATATTCTCTTTTGTTAAACTAAAACAAATTGCTTTCTATATGTGTATGCATGCCCCTAAAGTAAGCATGCCCCTAAGAAGCTCACAACTGTTATAAATTAGATATGAAATGGTTTTGTTTTTAAGGAATTTTAAATAAAGTATTTGCACAATTTTTGTTTTTAAGTTAAAAATTATTTATTGACTTTAAAAATAACTACAGTTGAATTCAAATAAGGTTCTTAACTATTGTTGTTAATTAAGTTCAAAGCGCCTTATTTCATTTTGAACTAATTCACTTAAGCGAGAAAGCGTTTAAAAGAACCACATTTTGCTTGCAAAAATGCGGGAATGCGACGAAATATACGAGTATACAATGCCGACTCAGTTGAATCGTACATTCAAAATCAGCATATGTAATTTCTTTCTTTGGTCCAAAAAAGAGTTATAAGTTCTTAAGTGAAAAACAATTGATTAAACTTTCTTTTTACACTTTGTCCGAATCGTACATATATTGAAAAAGAATTATTACATGAAGGACCTGCACAGTAGCCGCCTAAGAGTATGCCTTGAATAATAATACTCTCCTATTAGTAAGTTTTCTTAATCCTCTAACAGGTAAGACCGTCTCAAGACGGTCTTTAATTTTTGAGCTCCAGTGTTGTGTTATTAATTATTTATGCTTTAAAATAGTGAAAAACGTATTTATACAACACTAGTTTTACATTTGTTATACACCCCAACACATTCTAACAAGTCGTTTGTGAGGTGTGATCAGTCGAGTGCATGAAGTCAACAAATAAGCACTGAAAATTTTTTTGCAAATATAATTTTTTTCAACAGTTAAAAAACCAAATTTAAAATAAAGTGATCGACTTTAAAATTTTGCGGTAAGTACATTACATTATATATCTAAGTTTTACAATGTATTTAAAATGAAAAAAAAAGAAAAAGTATGCTTCGAAAGCGAAATGGTCAAGGCTGTCTCAAGACGGTCTTGCCGGTTTGTATGTACAAAAAGTTCCCCTCTATTTTATTCTTGTTTTCATCTTTTGTTGCTGAAAACACGATTGTTCGGTTGTTGTTCTATTATTTTCATACTTTTATTTTGCTGTTTAGTAAGATGGATCTTACTAAACGTCCATATAAGAAAAAAATCAATTTGGAGGAAATGTCTGATGAACAATTTATCGAGTTCATGGATTCTGTAGAGAGCGCAGATGAGAGCTTCGAAAGCGACGATAGTGTTAGTGATCCAGCTTATGTTTTCGATAATATCGAGGCTGATCCATTGCCAGAAAATATAGAACTTGACATAGCAGAATGTGTTCACAACATGGGTGTAGCTGAGACCACGAATACATTTATAGATGCAATAAATTTAAGCATATTGGACATACCATTGGCTAATTCAACTTCCGTTGAAGAGGTCGAAACTGTTGCAACACAAGAACCATCAACATCAAGTGCAACCACAGCAAAAGCGTCTTTCAAATGCAAAAGAGCTCGGTCTCCATTGCCGACACCTGAAGTTACTGGACCATCAGTTCAACCTAATCGTGGTGGTTTCATTGGAGGTTTGACAATATTTAGCATATTTTATGGTATCAATTTTATATTATTTATAAACAGCTCTGGATGAAATATCTAAAAATTGGAAAGAGCTGCCCAGGCTAGTATGGCTTAATCGGTCGATGTGCTTGCATGTAAACGAGGTAGCCTTTCGAGGCGACTCGTCACTTCCATTGACTGTGAAAGACTTCAAAACACCAATGGAATTCTTTAACTATTTTTTTACTGACGATATAATTGAACTGATCGTTGTAGAGACAAATCGTTGTGCTGTGGATAAAAATATAAACACAACATTTAGTACGAATTCAACTGAAATCAGGCATTATATCGGCATAATGTTGTACATGTCAGTATACCGCTATCCTAATTTAGAAAGCTATTGGGGGAAGAACGCCTTCTTGCCAATTCAAAAGTGTATGGCATCCAAACAGTTTTTTGAAATCAAGAAATATTTATCGTTTCAAGATGAATCACAGCGAAAGAAGAAAGGAGAACCTGGCTATGACCCTTTGTTTCGCATTCGCACTTTGGCCAACAAAATAAACGAACGATTCGATTCAATCCCAAAAACGGCTAGATTATGCGTCGACGAACAGATGTGCAGCACAAAGATGAAACATCATCTTCGTCAATACATGCCCAATAAGCCACATAAGTGGGGAATCAAATTGTTCGTACTTTGTGATTCAAACGGTTTCGCCTACCGTTTTGAAATTTATAACGGCGCAGGAGATAATATCGTCTTACCTGGCACACCGGACCTTGGAGCTACATCAAATGTCGTAATTCGTTTATCCCAAACGGTTCCTGATTTCCTTCATCATATACTCTACTTCGATAACTTTTACACATCGCTGCCACTGTTAGTCTATTTACGAGCCCGAGGAATTTATAGTTTGGGCACAGTGAGAGGTACTTAATTTCTTGCCATATTTCTTGTTGATCATGATTTGCTTTTCTACTTATAGCCAATCGTATTCCTGCGTGTAAGCTGCCAACCGACAGCGAAATGAGCAAAGAGCAGAGAGGATTTTGCGCAGAATATATGACCTCAATCCAAGGAGTCGATGTGAATACTGTCTTATGGAAGGATAACAAATGTGTCCGCCTGGCATCGACGTATGTCGGTATTGAGCGCTTCGGAAGAACAAATCCTGATGAACAACCATCAAAGGCTTCTCGGTATGACAGAAAGAAGAAAAAATTTATCGAAATAAACTGCCCTCAAATTATTCGAGAGTACAATGCTCACATGGGTGGAGTAGATCTTATGGATGGTCTCATGGGTCGATATCATATTCGTGCTAAGACCATGAATATTATGATAAGATTGTTTTACCATTTTGTGGACATGGCTTCTACGAATGCATTCATTTTATACAAACGTTTGCACGCCGAGAAGGCCAATGCTTCCGACAATGAGTCCGAGAAGGAAGTGCTTTTAAAGCTTCCAGATTTCCGTGAGGAAATAGCTGCTGGACTTGTTTCGTTCCAAAAAAAAAGACCTGTAGGGCGACCATCATTTGCTCAAAATATTGATGAGCCTTTATCGCCAAAGCCTGGCATATCAGGTGTAGGAAAGCGAGCTGTTCATCAAGTTGCTGATGTTCGTTTCGATGGTGTCGACCATTTTCCTGTTTGGGTGGATAGAAAAGCTAAAAAAAGGTGTAAATATTGCAAGAAATCTGACACCCAAGTCGTTTGTTCCAAATGCGACTTGCATTTATGTGGAAAAGTCGAAAAAACATGTTTCTGGGACTACCACCATCAAACATAATATGTATATTATAACTTATTTTTCACATTTCCCTCAATAAAATAAAAAAATTAGCTGTGATGTTTTATTACATGTAAGCCGGCAAGACCGTCTACAGACGGTCTTTACTATTTTTCACCTAGGATCCGTTCAGAATGTGTTTTTTGCCTGAAAGTTAAAACTTAAGGCTATTTTGATTATATATGCCTGGGAAAAAAATATTGGCACTATCCGATAATTTTTACCGTCTTGCCTGTTAGAGGGTTAAAGGTAGTATCACCCATTTGTTCTGAACGTTCCGAACGCTTTGTTATATGTAGTTTGAGGTCTCTATTTTTGAGAGAGAGAAAGAGAGTAAATTTAATGCGGAACAATTTTTGCTTGAATTGGTTTAATTTTAATTATCGTCCCGAACGAACTGAACTGTGCTGCCAGATACATAAATTTTTTATGCAAAATTGAAATGTACATATGTATGTATAATTATATAGAAGTATATTTGTAAATTTTTTATATTTATTTAACAAAATAGGTATTAGAACAAGCACTCGACTTTTATTCATTTGTATATTTTTATTTTATAAAAATTTTTTTAATTTAGAACACAGCAAATTGCAATCATCTGCCACTGTGCTGCCTGCTTGTAAAAGTAACACACATCATTTACAGAGTTGTTCCGTATGGTAGCTTTGTTTCTCCAGAACATTTATTCGAAGTGGGTGAATCTTTTGTGAGCAAACTCTCAGTAAACTAAAATTGTCTCACAACAACAAAAATTTCGTTTTGAACGAATGGGTGAATCCGCCTTAATGGTTATGTTTGTGACAGCTAATTATCGTAATAAGCTTCTTCTAGATACTAGAACAGTAGTGGCAGCATAATCAAAAGTTGTTTAAAATTACGGACAATTGTGTGAATCAATTACCACCAGTGGCAATCTAAGTCCGATTTGCTATTCCATTTCTCCCACATTTTACAACAGCCCTTACACATTAAGAAATTATTAAGAAGGCAAAGTATGCAGAGGATTATAAAGAATTAACGAATATGTAGCATAAGCAAAGGCTGTAATAAAAAAGCTGAGCAAATAATGGTTGAATATTCACTTAATAGGTTAGAGGCATCTTATGTTTGTGGAAATAGTGAATCAGATTAAGGAATACACATACATAAAAATAGACTTTTCATTAACAATTCGATTATTGGCGGAAGAGTAATCGCTGTCTTAAGCGTTACATGTTCCAAATGAATTTTTTACCATTATAATACAACCGCAGACATATTATGCCGAACGATTTATTTTGAAAGCTTTCACTTGTAAACATTTACGGTCTAATTCATAAAAATTCTTTATTTCAGCCTTAAACTGAAGAATAGTTATTAAACAGATTTCGATTTATTAACATGCAATAAAATTTTATATTCATAAACGATTAGTAACGCTGCGTTAGCAATTAAACTCTCTTATCAGATTTACCTATGCTGTTGGCAACCATGTACAAAATCCTCTCTCATTTTATGTTTAGTGATACAAATAATTTAAATGGGTTATATGAGTATTTGGTTCAAATACAACAAAAATTAACAAAAAATATTTGGAATCGATTGTAATTACATATATTAAGCTAAAAAAAAACAAAGTTTTAGAAATAATTTTCTACAAACGAAATTATATAGTACAAATATCTTATAAAAAATGTACCTAAACCAGGGACCGTAACTCTTATGACTTTTATCAAAAAAATCAAGAAATAAGAGTTATTTTTGATTTTTATATTTTTAGATAGAAAACAAGTTATTTTTGATATTTATTTTTTTAAATGAAAAATAAAAGTTATATTTGATTTTTATATTTTTAAATGAAAAATGAAAGTTATTTTCGTTTTTTATATTTTTATATCAATAACAAAAGTTATTTTTGATTTTTATATTTTTATATCAATAATAAAAATCAATTACAAAGAAAAGCGTTTCGATACTTCTGCTAATTTATTGGAATATTGGGAGAACAAAAAATTTGTGTTTCCATGGCTTCGAAAATTAGCTTTAATTCTTCATTCTGTACCTGCCACTCAAGTCAGTGTAGAAAGGTCATTTTCAGCACTCAGATTAATATTGGGAGATTTGAGATATAATTTATCTGAGGAACATTTAAAATCAATTATGATGGTAAAATTGAACACCTGAAAACGACCTCTTAACACTGACTTGAGTGGCAGCCAAAACTTATAAGCTATTTCTATGCATTCATGTTTTTATAGCTGATAATGGATAAGTCACATAATATGTATATTATATTCATATAGAAATTTGAATGAAGCAGCATATTATAATACATACGGCATCAACAAATAAATACGAGTTTTGAATTGATTTTTATTATTGATATAAAAATATAAAAATCAAAAATAACTTTTATTTTTCATTTAAAAATATAAAAATCAAAAATAACTTTTATTTTTCATTTAAAAATATGAAAATCAAAAATAACTTTTATTTTTCATTTAAAAAAACAAAAATCAAAAATAACTCTTATTTTTGATTGTTAAAATAAAAATCAAAAATTTAAAAATCATGCAATATGTTGGATGCATTTCGCCTATAAATCATGATAGTGTAATTAAAAGTTTTCTACGATGTTCATTTATGTATGTTTTATTTCTTCAAAAATTGATCAATATATCTTATTTCCGGTCCCTGACCTAAACACGTTAGTTTTTTCATCGTTGAACGATTATTTAGGTACCCACCTGATTGCATTTGTTTGTGCATCACTATAATGTTTCTAGTATTTTTTTTCATATTTTGTATATTTTGTTTACTCTTTGGGCAGCAAATAAAATAGTTCTATGTGATTTTCTTTTAATTTTTTATTTGAAATAGTGGAAAATGTAGGTGTACATGTGTGCACCTCAGATCTATACATATAATTATTGAGTACCTAGGCTCTTAACAGTGTGGTAGTTTTCAAAGCAATTGGTTTTTAGAATACATACATACATACATATGTATGTATGTATGTAAGTAAATGTTACATTTTGAGTAAATGGTACGACAATGCGTGGTAAATGGCCTACATTATCAAGACGAATTTTTGGTTGAGGATGTGGAACCACCGCACGATGTTTCTTTGTAGAGGGCTCGCTTGGACTTTCACATGGATCGTCCTCAGAATTCTGACTGGTTGTGGCAGATATGCTTGTACTAGGGCGTGATTTTGAACCAAGATGTGAAAAATCTTGAGAAACTCTCCCGCCATCATACTTTATCATAGCTTTGGCCAGATTTATTTTGTATTGAAGCAGTACAAGTTTATCTTTTGCTTTTATGTTTTCTTGGGCACAACAGCGGATGTACATTATCCAACAGTTAACCACAACTAAGTCCAAAAAGTGAGCAAAGGATCGTACAGTCCATTTCTTTGTACGCATCCTGCTTCGATAGTAAGCTATTAATCTGTCACACAAATCTATGCCACCCATGCATGTGTTATAATTCCCCACAGCAGCTGGGCGAGTTATTTCAATTTTTTTGTTTTCTTTTTTGCACCAACGCTTGCAGGTATCAGCAGGGGCGCTACCTGAACAAATGGATAGTAGCGTGACTGCTTTTGTATCCATCCATTTAACTACCCGTCACTCCGAGTAGAATAGTAGCCCTTCCTGTTAATATAATATTGGGATAAGTCATCTTCGGTTTTTTTTATGCGAACGTGAGTCCCATCAATGACACCAATAACGCCAGGAAAATTTTTAATTGCTCTGAAGTCTCTCATTATTTCACTCTATGGAACTGTTAAAGTAGGGTAATGGCTACAATAAAAATTCCTAATTTCAAACAGTGTTATGAAGCGGTTAATAGACTATTAAACGTTTATGAATACTCTTTTTTCAATTTCTCTTATTAATTTCTTATAAAGCTGTTATTGTGCGTTTATGAATTAGACCGTTAAAATTTAAACCAAAAATACTGAAAACTTATCCGATTTTGTAATTTTTCCCATATTAATTTGAAACGCTTAATTTTATGAATTAGGTTTATTAAACAAAAAGAAGGGCACTATTAATGGACGTTTCTAAGCGTTTGAAACCTTCGGGGTGGGTTTGAATATTTGTGAAATGATATCTCAGTATTTTTAATATAAATTTCAAGCGAAGGGAAATGGTTTCTGAGGTCTTAAATTATAATTTTGCCAAAAATAAATAACAGTTTTTGATAGAAATATAATTTATAGAAAAATATTTGCTAATTTTTATTAATGACTTGTTTCCACATTGCAAACATCAAATTTTTGTTTACTTGAGTGCAATGTCCTTTCCATGGTTTCTGTGATGGAATATTAATTTTGGTTAATATAATAACAGCAAATCAGGAAAAATATTCGTGATGTTATGTTTCTTTAAAAATTAAAATATTTTCCAAAAATATCTAAGGGAATTGTGATTTTCCAACAAATTTATATAAAATTTAGAATGTTCTGTATTCAAAGGCGTACAAGTTAAGAAGAGTACTTTACCCTTAAAAATGTCCAAAAATTTTAATTTTTTTTAATATTATGCTGTTAGACTTATAAACATTAATTTTAATACAAATCTCAATTACAGTTTTGGCTGTAAGGCAACTTCCTTCTCCTTCACATGATTTTTATACAATCAGGTCTTAAATTGCTTAATATATTTCTCATTCATACTGGTTAGATTTTTTCACTTTTCTGTACAATGTTAACTTAAGTAAAATGGAAGTAAGCCTTCTAGCTAATTTTTTGTTATTTGACTACTATATCCGTTACGTTCCAATTTAAGTCTTGATGTTATAAAAACGGAGTTTCTTGTCAACTCTGAAAAGTATCAGACGTTTTTTTAGAGCTCTTAAAAAATTTAATTTATATTCTTTTGCGCATTTCCTGTCAAAAAAAAATTAAATAAAAATAATTTTTTTGAAAAATTTATAAAAAGAAAGAAAAAAATTTATTTGGATCTTCATTATATGGGGAATTAGTGAAAATGGAAGCAAGTCCGCTGCTGTCCCAATTAGGGGGACGTCCTCCCAATAATTTAAATGAAAGATTCTTTAAAGCTAAGGAGGAATCCTCAAGCAACTTTAAAAAAGTAAACTCTCAATTAAAAAATGCAGGCTCTCAAGCAAGCAATTTGGAAATAAAGAAACCCAGCGATATTTCAAATACCAAAGATGTTGTCCATAACTCGCAGTTGGAAAAGGATTTTTTGAATGTTGTTTTTACAGATCAAGAATCCGTATTTATGCCAAATGATGTTAAAAGTTTTTTGGAGGCAGATGCTACTAAAGGTAACGTGACAATCATTGAAAATATTAATATTCAAGATGCAGAAATGGAGGAAGTCGTAAGATACAAAAAACGGAAATTCCCAGGTGAAGTATTTGTTGACATAATAAATTTTCGTTATTGGGGGATTTAGATTTAGAGACAAATAAGCCAATTAATAACACAATTTCAGGGCAAAGAGATAATAGAACTACTGATTCTACACAAAACACACAAACATAAACAAAAGCTAAAATTTCATATTGTCCTCCAATAATTATTGGAAATGTTAATGTATGATCCCTAACTTAAATCTAAAAATGTTGAATTTAAAATCAAAAATAAATCAAAAGTAAATTGTACTTCAGGGAATTATCTGCCCATCTAGAAATGGTGGAATTGCTTAAGGAAATGCAAATTTCAGCTCACAGTTTCACTTCCAAGGAATTGAAACGCCAGAGCGTAATTTGTAGGGGACTGTATTTTAGGTCGGATATAGATGATATAAAATAGAACTAGATAAACTAGTTCCTGACACGATTCAAAGTTTTCAACAGAATATTCAAGGAAAAAAGGTATTGATACCGGTTTGTTTCTAATGGTACTTAAACCAAACCAGAAGGTTAGTGAGCTAATTTGTTTGAAGTTTGTTCTAAACCAGGTAGTATCTTGGGAAAGGCCAAAGGCTAGTTCGAAGGTTCCACAATGTTGGAGGTGCCAACAGTGGGGCCATTACTCAAGAAATTGTAGTCGGCCATTTGCTTGCTTGAAATGTGATCAGAAACATGGACCAGGTGAATGTACATTAGTCCAGGAAAGCAATGCTTTGTCTTTTTGTGTGAACTGTAATGAAAGTGGTCACACTTCTAATTACAAAGATTGCCCGACATACAAAAAATACGTTCATTTTAAGAGAAAGTCATATATGGATGCTAAAAATAGGAAAGATGTGGCTTCTGCAAATGTAGAAAAGGCTTTAGATCAGTCTTTCGTAGTACCAAATAAGACTTTTGCTAGTTTATTTAGTGGCGCTCCGATTCGGAGCAAAAAGGAGAAACCTGTATTTATTCAAGAATTCATGAAGTTCATTAAATTATTATGTGATACGGATCCTCCAAAATTAGAGGATAGGATTCGAAGTTTTTTGGACAACTACAAATTGTTTACAAAGGAGCAGGCAAGAAAAGAGTGCTTGATTTTAATGAAAGATATTCACAATGTATATGGTCCGTAGTTTCCTTAATTTGGTGACTTTTAATGTTGGTTGTCTTGTCTACATTGGGAGAAGGACTGAACTTAGTATACTATTAAAGCAATTTCAGGTTGATATTGCCTTTTTACAAGAAATGCACTTATCAACGAAAACTATATATCTTGATGACTTTAACATTGTTAAAGATGATAGCTCAGTAGGCGTTAACATTGCCATTAGAAAATCGGTTGACTACTCACTGGTGGTTGTTCCTGGACTACTCTTTCCAAATCTATTCATTGAAATTAAAATTTTAACAAATGGTACAGTACGAAAAATTCTTTGTGGTTCCGTTTATTTTCATAGTAATCTCAACCGTATCCATATGATTGACGGACTTTCTTCAATTTTAAATTTTTCACACAACTATAGTGGGTTTATATTAGGAGGTGATTTGAATGCGAAAAATATTTCGTGGGGAGATTCGGTCAACAATTTTAATGGCGAAGTGCTTTCATCATGGCTTCAAAATGAAGATTTCTCCGTAACGAGAATTTGTGACATATTTCCGACTTATACGGCGGCTCATCACACTTAGATCATTTTATACTTAGCACCGATATTATAAATAGTTATCAACAAAACTATAGAACAATTACACTACCCACTTTCTCTGATCACAATCCTTTAGCTTTAAGAATATCAATTTCGGACTTTAATTTTGTTTTGAAAGTTCCGAACCAGTATATCAGTTATAAGCACACGAATTGGTTTGCTTTTAAAAATGACATAATTAATGCGATACTTTATCACTTCCCTTCGAAGAGAAGAAATTTATCTAATGAGGAAATAGATTATTTTTTGGATGAGTTCAGTACTTCTGTTCATTTTGTATCGCTTATGCATTCGAAAAGGATTGAGAGCAGAAATAAAAAGATTTTAGCTTCAGAGAAATTGAAAAAGATGCTTAGAATAAAATATAACTGGCAAAAGGAATTGAAATTAATATTTGCAAGGACTTTAAACAGGCATAATCATCAGTATTTGCTGATTTCAAAACAAATAATTATGATTAACATCATGACAAAGGAACAGATTGAACTGGAACAGGCAACTATCTTCAACAATAAGTTGAAGGATATAGTCCCTGCCCCATGGGCATATAAAGAATTTTTTTAAATGATTGGTAATAGGAATCGTTTAGGTGTGATGGATATTTTGGTGGAGTTAAAATTACAGAAGACGATAGGAAATTACAAATGTTGAAAGACTATTTTACAAGTCTTTTTCAAGATTCATCCCAAGAAAGGAATACTTCAACCATTAATGAGAGAATTAATGATACCGTTCTTCATGCATCTCATGTTGTATTTAGTGATGCTAATACATCACTAAATGAGTCAGGAAACTCAAAATTTATTATTTTGAATTCTGTGTTGGACATATCCAAAATTCTGAATAGCAAGAAATCTTGTGGCTTAGATGAAATTTCAAATTTTCTGATAAAGAAATTTCCAGTTAAGGCTTTTGAATATTTGACAATTTTATTTAACAACTGTTTGAACAGTTGTTACTTTCCTTCTGCTTTGAAGCTAGCAAAGATAGTACCGATTCACAAGGTTAAAGGTAACAATGACATAAATAATCTTAGGCCGATATCATTACTTTCTAATTTGGGGAAAATGTTTGAGAGAATTATACGGGACAAAATGGATTTAGGCATTAGTAGTGATATGTATATTCCACAAAGGCAATTCGGTTTAAAAAAAGGGAATTCTACGGTTCATGCTTTGTTGAAATTTCACACTGATGTTATACAGAACCTAAGGGAAAGTCAATGCACTGTGGCGGTATCACTTGACATTGAAAAAGCTTTTGATAAGGCAATTCATGGCGGCATGTTATTTAAAATGGTAAACATCTGATTTGACCCGTCTATTATAAAACTGTTCAAAAGTTTTTTCGATGGCAGAAAATTTTGTGTGCAGACTTGTAATAGGTTATCTAGTCAGGAAACATTTATTGTGGAGTACCACAGAGCTCTGTGTTGGCTCCCCATCTGTACCACATTTTTACACATGATTTTCCTCACGAATACAATAATTCACATAGTATATTATATGCTGATGACTCCCTTCATATGCACATGATGAGTCTCCTCAAAACGCGCTTCAACGAGTTTCTTCACACCTTGGGAAGGTTGACGAATTTTATTCTCATTGGGGAATTAAAATAAATACAACAAAAAGTTTTGCTATTTGTTTGCGGAACGCTTCCGGTAAGTGTAAGTATACTGTTGTGCCGGAAAGCAGAAACCTTAAGTTAATATTGAATTGTAATGAGATACAATTTAAAAATAGCATAAAATACCTTGGAGTTAAATTTTGTAAGCTTATGAAATTTAATAGCCACAACAATATATCTATATTCTTTGACCTTTTTTATAATAATTTGGTTAATTTATTATTCAAGCTTGAGGTCTTTTATCGTTTAACAAATTTTATTAAAAAACTAATCGAGTATCATCTTCAGGACAAATCTCTTTTTTTAAATAATAAAATTAATAAATTAACATTTCAAAAATGAAAGAAAGAGAAAATTGTTTTTGTCTCATATATGAAAAAAATATACACACATGTACATAACAATAAGTATTTTTTTGACAAAAAAAAATACATATAAATAATAAAAATAATTATTTAGAAACATGTATATATAAATATGTATGTAGGAGTAAACATAATATATAAATGTTCTCCAATATACATATTTACAACTATAAAATGATAATATGAGGTGTTACTTCTTGTGTAACAAATGCCTATAACTGTGCGCTACATTTCAGTGTAAACCAAATTTATGGGAAAAATGGAGATTTTCGAGCGACATATAGTGCGAAAATGCATAGGGAAGAATTATAAATATTTAAATAAAAGATTTTAGAATGAATATATTTATGATAATGCTAAATTATTTCCGATTTCTCAGTATGCTTTTGAGCTGATGAGAAGTTTTGTTGAAAAATTGTCTATTTTGAAGGCAATATCATTCAAAATATTTTATTTAGTGAAAAAGATTTCAGTTGGTCAAATACGCAATATATTTCTTGCATTGGGATTTTGCAACAGAATTTCAGTGGTTTTGCTGAAAAGTGATTTAATTTCTAAATATAATTTTTTTTCTTTCGTCTTTTTTTAATTTGTTAATTTACATTTTTAGTTTTTTGTTTAAGATTTAATATTAAGTTTTTGTTGGTTTTTAATTGTAAGTTTATTTATAGTAAACAAAGCTTTACTAGCAATGCTAAGTGCCGGGAGCAAACACTGAATTACCAATACTAATTAAAAATAAATATATAAATATTTTTCATTTATTTTTATAAGCATGAAGCATATTCAAAATTAAGTTATGTTATTAAAATAATACTTTATAGCTTTAGGTTTACACAAAATATAATAAAAATAATATGTTTGTAATTGAAAAAAATAAGTCTCAATAAATCTAACTAACTAACTAAAAAAAACTGTTATAAAAACACGACATCACACTTCTCAGCTGTCAATTGCTTTTTGCTCAAATGCACGTATTCAGACAATTTTTGAATAAAAAAATATATGAATATTTTCATGTGCACAAAAAATTTTGAAATTTTATAAAAATGTTTATCTATGTTGGTTGATGTAATATTAATAAATTTTATTTGCACAAAATGCATTTTTATTTGCTTTAAATTAAATGGATATATGTATTAGTTTGGGAATTTCTCTCCACGGATTGACAAATGTTTAAAATAGAACTCCCTAAAATATGCAACATTTTTGAATTTAACTTCAAACCGTATTTAACTCTGAATATTAACGTGTGTTTGTGCGTGTGTGTGTGTTTGTGTGTGTGGGTGTGTGTATGTAAATCAATTAAAAAAGTGATTTATGTTTGACAGTATAAGAAGTAAATTTTGTCCATTTTTAAATATCATCCAGTGGTGCGGAATTATGCCTCATAATTAATGCGGGGAGAGTGATTCAAACTTACGTTGAAAACAAACTTTCCATTTAACGTTTTAAAATTATAAACATCCCAGTAAAAAATATATGGATTAATCCATAATCGAGCAATAAAGGAGTAATGACTTGGTCATCCATTTGGAGTAACAAGCGAGCTATCGAAACTTTTTGTTTGTTTTGTTGTTTATGCCTCGCTTAATACTCCAAATGGATCAATGAGGGATGTATCAGTTTGTTTTTGGTTTTTTTTCTTTGACATAACTGTTAATTGTTGACGTTTTCGTTTTGTTTTTCAATTTAGTCAGTTTAGTTTTAAAAAGTGAAAGATTTAAAAAAGCGAAAGCTACGGGTATGGTAACAAATTGTTAAAAATGTGCAAAATTTATTAATTATTTGTTTTCTATTTTAATATATTTCAGATTTCGTACATTAAATAAATAACCAAATTTGTATTTTATATGAATGTTTACTCCCTTTATGCTCTTTTAGGAGACAAAAACGATTACTCCCTTTATGCTCTTTTAGGAGACAAAAACGATTACTCCCTTTATGCTCTTTTAGGAGACAAAAACGATTACTCCATAAGGAGCTTAAAAGGAGTACTCGTGTCTGCGGACATGTTGTGTTAAAAATCCAATGAGATCCGGAGTTTTATGGAGTAATCCATTACTCGCAAAGGAGCGCTCCAAGATTACTCTTTAGATGATCCTATTTTTTACTGGGATTGTTCGTGATCGCTAAACTCAAAAACTACTGGACCGATTTTGACCAAATTTTATATGCATGCTCTATGGGCCGTGAGGAGTGTTTCTGTGTAGTTTGAAGTTCGTAAGACAGATGGCGCAATATTTAGTTTTTTTGTGTTTTTGCACCGTAACTCAAGAACTACTGCACCGATTTTGTGTTTTGCCCGATAGAGATTAGCGCGATAAGCCTATGCTGTGTTTCGCTGAAGGCGTTGGGTCTTTAATCAGCGTGTAGTGTTGTTAATTAGCCCGATACCGGTATTTGAACAATAACTGCTATGTCGATTTAGTGCACCTTTCATTCTTCTTCGAAATATCAATCCGCCATGACTTTGCAACGAAACCAGACTTACAGTGAAAATAAAATTTGAAGGCAAAACAACGTTTGCCCGGTTCAGCTCGTATTATATATTTTCAATATTTAATTGTTTACTGAACAACTTGATTCAACTATTATACAAGCTTGAGGTCTTATTTAGTGTTTTTTTATTTTTTTTAAATTATCGATATTTCGATACTCAATGAGTATCAAAATATCGATCATTTTAAATAAAATTATTTAACTACTAAATAAGAACTCAATATTGAAAATATTTTAATCAAATTGTTATAAAAATTTAAAAAATATAAATATTATTGTTTACTGGACTCTAAAGAGTTCCTTTGAATATCATATTGTTAACTTGTACTCAGTTTTTCAATTATTTTTTGACTAATTTTACTAAAAACAATTCCTTTACCTCTATAGGAGAGTAATTTAACACTTTAATAAGTTGTCATCTTTTTTGTTATTACCAACTAAATTAAACGTTCAAATGCCTTGGAGCAGAAATGAAGGATTACGTAAATAGACTTGGAAAATGAAAAAAAGCAAAATCAAAAGAATGCTGATTTGAAATAAGTGAATGGATATAAATAGAAATGAAGAATACAAGAATAAAGAAGTAAGGAGACATTTTCAAGCAAAGGCTTGTGGTGAATTTTTAAATTATATGCAAAGTTTTTAAATCATATTCTAAAAAATTTTGACATAAATAAATAAAAATGTGATAAATTCCTTGACCATAATTAAAAAAACCATAAAAATATAATTTTGCCTAATAATAGAAATGCAACATGTTTACAAAAAAGTTAACTCATGTTGAGTATAATTGTTTGTTGTGTTATTTGTATAAAAGGCATTGTACACCTATTATGATTATGTGTTTTGTTATAATTCATATACAATACTGATTTGTATTTGATTGGTATGGCATATATGTATGTATGTATTTCCGAGGTCAAATGTTTTCAGACTGCTAAAACTAAAATACATTGCTTCAAATGTATGCCAGCACAATGTTAATCTGAGGCTAACGTTGAGGCAAAGCCTGCGGCGCAAAGTTCGAACGTTTTAAGGCTGGAACACAATGTGCAGCTGAGGCTGAAATTGAAGCAATAGGTGAAGTTGTGGCTGAGGGAGAGGTTGAAGTATGAACACAATTATGAGGCGTGAGTTCGTTGTTGCCAATTGTACTTAATCAATATTTTATGTACAAATGTATTGAATTTGTATGAATGATAAACATTATTGGCATCTCTGGATATAATAATATGTTAACACAATCTGTTAACAATCAATAATCTATATATATAAAAATAAGTCCGTATATGTATGTACGTCGCCGAACTAATCATAAACGCGTCCAGCGATTTCAACCAAACTTATACACTACGTAGGCAGTGGCCCATATATGGTTTATATGAAGTTTGGTTAAAATCCGATAACGCATGTGTGTGCGGTGCGTATGTGAAGTGAGTGTGTTTTTGGAAACAAAACCAACTTTATTAAAAACAAGTGTGTTTCTTTTCTTATTTTGTTTTGCCGTGCGAAGCAGGCAACGGGCCCGCTAGTGTTAACATAATAATCAAAATTAATTTAAGTTTTATGTGTATTTATACAAAAACAAAAATATTGTTTTGTGGAAAAATAAAAATATTCGGTAAAAAAATGTAAACGAACATAATATGTTAAAGAAGCGCTGTTAATGTGAGGCGCTGTAAAAAGTTAAAATGTTCGAACTTTGCGCCTCAGGCTTTGCCTAAGCGTCAGCCTCAGATTCACATTGTGCTGGCATACATTTGAAGCAATGTATTTTGCTTTTAACAGAGAGAAAGAAGTGTACTTCTCGCCTCACGCCTCAGCTGCACATTGTGTTCCAGCCTTAAAGTTCACTTACGATTTTGTTTAGCGACCAATGAAATGTCGGCGTATGATCAACTGAAGCCACACAAGCAATGCATCTTTCAAAAAAACTCTATTCGGGGAGAATATCCCGAAATAATAAATTTCAGTGTTTAAAATAAAGATTTTATTGTTCATCTTTGCCTGTTTGAATGCAATCATTAACGACCAATTCTAAATTTACTTTCATCGACGAAGGCCGTATTCTTATAATCAAAATAGTTGAAAAATTAAGTACACGAATTTTTTATCACTTTAATAAAAACAATCTATCTATATATATAAAATAGCATGTGTGTATGTATGTATGTATGTATGTATGTATGTAACGTAATGGCTCCAAAACGGCTAGGCCGATTTTGACGAAATTTTCAGGGAACCTTCAGAATACTCGGGCGGGTGACACTGTGAAGTCTGATTTTCGGTCTGTGGGCGGAGGGGCGTGCTAAAATTTTCATATTGCACCACCAATGACATGTAAACATATATTTATTTTTTGTGCTTTTTTATTTTATTTCATTTTTTTTGAAAGCCGTTGTCATGTTCTACAAAACGAAATATCAAACTCTTAAATCGGTTATGTACTTCCGAAGATATTTACAAAAAATCTATGTTAATAATGATCCAAATGAAATTTTAAAACTTTCGAAATGTTGCATTAAAAAATCCGAGTTTTCGGTTTATTTCCAAATTTTTACATCATTCGATAACACAAGAAATTCCGCGCTTACTAAGGTGCAACATTGTACAATAAGTTAAAGATCTATACATATAAAACAGGACATACTTATATATGTAACGTATGGACTCCAAAACTTTATGATAGGTATTCAATGGATTTTTATTTAAAGGCCGTAAATTTCGTTAAAAGCTCAATTTAAATCGTGTGGTAATATAACACTAATGTTTGCTTAGGGCCAGCAACGCGGAACGGGTCAGCTAGTCTTTAATAAAAAACCATCAAAATTAAAAATCAAAGGCTTTAAGTATAAAATACAACAACAATTGCGTGCATTTATTGTACATTCGTATTATTGATCCACATTTCTGTTGACAACATCAGTTGCACTGCTCATTTGTTCATAAATCAGCTTCTCCAGCTGTAAAACTGGCTAACAACAACAAAACTGTGCTGGTAAGCAGACTGATTGTGTAAATTTAAGTGACAATAGAACATCGACAAAGAAACATCGACTTCAAACCGATTCACTGCTCTTCCTTCTAATAATAAACAAAAATATGTTGATCATGTACCAAATGTTGATGATATTGGCAAAACGGTTATTGATTTATGTAAGATTATTTCTAACTCTGAATCTTTTTATAAATATCTAAGACATGGCCAAGTTTGTTTATGTTTCAAGTCCATAGACGCTTACAGAAAAGTAGTCAATTATTTTGATATTGGTGGCATAAAATTTCACACATATCAACTTAAACAAGAACGTGCATTTACTGTAGTACTTAAAGCTCTTCATTATTCAATGCCTATTGCAGACATAAAAGCAAAATTACTATTATTATTATTTGCAGACCTAGATCCCAGCTGGGTCAACAAAGAAATTTACAACATATGTACATGAAACGGTAACGCAATCAATCAAATCGAGGCTCCCAAAAAATTTTATGGCATTCCAGATGCCAACAATTTGTACATTCGAAATCGTATTGCAGGAAACCTGTCAGATGGGTAAAATGTGGTCTGGCACACTCAACTGCTGAATTTTTTAATAATCACACAACAAATTATATGTGAAGTGAAGTATATCAAAAACTCATAAATAAAAGAACTTACAAAACTATGAGGGATACAAGAGAGGCGCACAATTATAATTCTACATTCGATCCTCTGACGTACGCACAAGTTTCCGGCTCAAATGAAGGCGTCAATAATGTCCTCAAAAAATTTAATCAATATCTGAAAAGCAAATAGAGTTAATTAATAATTTAATGAACATGATGTCAATGCTAATGACCAAATTATGCAAAAAGATCTAAATATTGAACAATGGAATGCTGATGGTATTCCAAATCATATAAATAAAGTACTAGTATCAGAAACGCATCTTACTAGCAGGTCCTTTTTTCGGATAAAAGGTTATGATATAATACCAGCTAATCAACCCAATGACAGAGCGCATGCTGGTGCTGCTGTTGTCATCAAGTCTTCTATGAAATATGAAACCCTAAGTTCTGTAATTGAATACGCATGTTGGTGGGGTTAAACTAACTTGCAATAAGAACAACGTGTCAATATATTCTGGTTACATTCCACCCAGATACAATGTCGTATGTGAAAAATATGAAAACTTTTTTTAAAACCTGGGTTGCAGATTTTTAGTAGGCTACTTGGTGGGGTTCACGCTTATTAAATCCTAGAGGGAAAGAACATTTTAAATGTATTACTCGAAATCAATATTGTTGTTTGTCAACGGGAATGCCTACATATTGACCAAGTGATAGTTTAACAATTTCTATCCTTCTTATTTTTTACTTATAGAGTCAACTTCTTAAGAGATTTTATCTAGCGACAATTTGAGTGCCGATCATAGTCCTATTATTGTGAAGGAAGCTGCGTTTATGCCTACTCCTCGCAACAATAGTACTTACAACTCAAGTGTTCGGATATGTTCAGAAATAAGGGATCTCATTATTTGCAAAAGAATCCCTTATTATACCAGTTGTAATAATGAGGTGATAACAGATTGCATAAGTTCATTAAATGGACAGCTACATCATATTCACGCATGGGCGCCTGCAAACGGTCTAACGATAAATCCCATAAAATCAAAATATATTGATATTCAAAAAAGACTTGCAGAACCCCTTATTATACCTAATATATATATATATATATATATATATATATATATATATATATATATATATATATTAATAATCAAAAAATTGAAATTGTGTCATCTGCTAAAAATCTAGGTGTTTATTTCAATAAATTTCTTACTTGGTCTGATCACATCAATAATGCTTGTGGACGCTCTTTGGCTATGCTAAGAGCTATATGGTCATCTCAGCACTGCATCCCAATTAAAATAAGAATCCTAATAGCAAAAACTTATTTAATTCCTACTCTATTGTATGGATGTGAGCTTTTCACTAGTTGCGACTCCACAAGCAAGAGAAAATTAAACGTTGCCTATAATAATATTATTCGCTGTGTACGGTTTAAATAGAAGGTCTAGGATTTCAATCAGTTCATCTCAACTTTACGGAATTTCTTTTGATGATCTGCTCAAGTTAAGAGTTTTAGTTCTTATGCACAAAATAATATATACGCGCCAGCCAGAACATCTTTACAATATACTGCCTTTCGCAGATAACTGCAGAGGTAAAAGAATACGATCTTTTAGATACAATAGCCTAATGTCAAAATGGCATTTCTATATATTTGCAACAGATCTCTAGAACTCGATCCCATACAGCTGTCAAGTTTTAAGTAACGCACAACAGTTTAAAAAACAGCTCATGAAACAGTTCTCAGCGTAATTACTTGCTAAAAGTTTTGTTTTACATGTGCGTATGCACTATATGTTTTAATTTTTATTAGTATTTAATTTAATTATGTATTTAATTTAATTATTTATTTATGAATTATAAGACATAAGGTCTTGCGTATGGAATTATGCAAATAAATCAAAAATCAATTCAAAGCAAATCAAATCGGACATCCTTCAGACAAAAGTAATTGTAATCGGGCTGCAAATTGTGTGAAAAGAAGATTAAAGGAACTGGTAGGTTTTTGAGTAACCTAAAGCCCACTAACAGTAAAAATTAAGCCTATGGAGAGCAAGTAAGTACCTACAGGGTGCACAAAAGCGAAATATTACAGTAAAAGCTGTAAAAAGTATATGGTGTAGGTCAGACTTAAGTGAAGCTGGTGCCTTCAAAACCTTCCTAGAAAATGCGTTTACTCCATTTTCATGCTGTTTTGTACAAGTCGCAAAAATAATAAAAGATGCCAAATGAGCCTACAGAGTAGTTGAACTAATAAGAGATGCATTAGAAAGTTAACAATATTGCTTTGCGGTATTTCTAGATGTTAAGCAAGCTTTTTATAGAGTTTGCCACGGTGGCTTACCATTCAAATTGAAGCATTTACTGCCAGCACCATTTCGCCTTTTATCAAAGTCTTGCCTGAGGGAAAGGAGTTTCCATGTAAACATCATCGATGTTTATGTCCCTATGCAGATTATACTGCCATAATAACAAGCGATTGGTTAAAAAAGTGGAACATTAAAGTTAATGCTGATAAGTCAACCCATGTCACATATACGCTAAAGCATGACGGCTGCTTATCTGTTCATTTAAACGGGGTCTTAATTCCAAAGTCTAATTGGGGCAGATATCTAGGTCAGAGTATTGACAGACTTTTAACTTGGAAAACAGATTTGCAATTGAAGAGAAAGCAACTCGATATAAAAACAAAAAATATGTACGGGCTATTGGGCTCAAATTCACAAATTAGTATAAACAACAAACGGTTACTGCACAAAACGATTTCAAGCCTGTTTGGACTTATGGCATTCAATTGTGGAGGACAGCCTCTTACTCCAACATTGATATTATCCAAAAATATGATTGAGACTTATCATAAATGCTCCCTGGTTTGTAAGAAATACTAATATACATATTGACCTTAATATTCTTAATGTTAGGGAAGAAATAAAAAAATTTATTATGAAGTACACGAACAGACTTAGGGTGGCCGCTTGTTACAGAGCCGAGCTGACTGACGCTTATTGCGAGAACCAATGCGAGATAACTGGTACTGTACAAATTAGTACAAATAAGCGCGAAAAGCTCATAGTGGACGCCGAGCTGGTCAGAGCGCAAAGCTGATTGAGTGCGAGAAAACAGTTTCAAAGCGTATTTCAGCGCCGAAAACATTGTTTATGTTATGTTGCTATGATTTCAACTTGTTTGGAAAACATAAAAAAATAAAAACAAAAATTCAAGAAAAAGTAAATAAAACATGCAATCAAAAAACTAAAAAATAATAAAAATTAACAATAAATTAAAAATTAAAAAATAAAAATTAAACAAAAAAATTAAAATTCAAATAAATAATAAAAATTAAATTAAATTATAAAAAATAAAAAAACAAACAACCACGAATGAACAACAAACCCAAATGCATACAAACACGATTCTCGCATCGACTATGCACACTAAAACTTGTTTCTCGCATGAAAAAGTTCTCGCAATAAGCGTCAGTCGGCTCGGCTCGGCAACAAGCGGCCCTTAGCGCACCCTTAGTAACCATAACAATATCCAAAGCTCTTCTTGAGGACAGTCTTGAAGTTAGGAGATTAAAAAGACCACACACATACATACTTATATTAGATCTTCCTTTTCTATCTTAAGCAACGATTTTAAATTTAAATACATTTTCTTTGTTAAATTCAATGGAATTTAACGCTTCTGCTATATGTAAAATTAAAAAAATCATATTTTTAATTGTAAATAGATTTTATTTCCTTTTTGATTTTTCTTTTAATTCATATGCAATCATAATACTTAATTTTACTAAACAGTAAAATGATGGTATTATTCTGCAGTAGTGATAATTAACTTTGATCACAAAATTGTTAAAATGTTTATATAATATACTTTTGCTTCAAATAGAGCTTCACGTTTTCTGATGATTTACTGGTTTCTGATGACAACAATTGATATTAAGTTGAGATAAACTATTTGTCACACTTTTTTCTTGAAATCAATTAACACTTACATAAATTCAAATATTAAAATCTAACCCTCTCCCTACAAAAAACGGGTTAGAATTGTGTTGATATATCACTTCGTGTTTGCGAGATATGAAAATTTTTGCTAAAGATTGTATTTAAATTTGAAGTATTTAATTAAATCTTCGATATTTTTAATCGCCTAGAAAATATTCTGCTTCAATATTAAATAATGTAATTTTGTCGTTTGAGAATAAAAACCACATTGATGTACTACAAAAGAAAATTAAGAGAAAAAATACATTTTACTTTCCTCAGAGAAATTGGTAGTTGAAATAGAAAATATTTTATTTTTTTTCCTTCTTATTTTCATTCAAAAAGAACTGCAAAACAAATCGAAGTTAATCTGGATCAGCTGTTTAATAAATTTGTTTTAAATAATTTTGGTACAGCTTCAGCAATAAATTGTTTTCTTATTCTTCCATCTGTATATACAAATGTAGTTGTCGTTATATAAAAGAATATTTTATGAAAAGAAAACTTAAGCAGAAATTTTCCACTGAAAATAAAGAACACGGACGAACATACATGTTTAATTATGTTTTAGATTTATTTCAAAAAGGATTTCATATGATGTTTTTACTTAATAAAATGAAATAGTCTTTGAATGCAATTTCATTTAATGTTTAAAAAAATAAATTGTTAAAATGACTCAAGTTTAATTTGAATATTATAATATACAATAATTATTTTAATATTATATTGTTTGTTGTTGGCTTAGCTAGGTATATGTCTGCATTTCATTGGCGCTAACCAAATCATCAGTACCCTTTAGCCAAATCATGATTAAAAGCATTCAAACCTTGTATACTTAAGCCACAGACTACAAACAATATATGAGAATTCAAACAGAACTCAATCACATTTTTCTATTTGTAATCAACAAAAACACAAAAGTATAAATAGCTTTAGAATGCTTTTGTACAATCACAACACAACAAACAATTATAATTGACTTGCGATTAATTGTATAAAGGCGTAAAAAGAAAAAACAAAAAGACGCAAGTCAATTATAATTGTTTGTTGTGTTGTGATTGTACAAAAGCATTCTAAACCTACCCTGAAGAAAATGTCACTAGTGCTTCACTAGTGATTTACTATTGACAAAGTCACCAGTACTAGTGACAAATTATACCCCAGCCAATGCTTTTTTCTGTTGACATTTAACATGCACTTGTCATTGAAAATCCACTACTGACGTTAGAACTACTGACGAACTAGTTCCAATGGGACCATATGACGACCGTAGAACTAGTGCTTCTCTGTAGACATTGTCACCAGTATTATTGACATACTCTACACAATACTTCTTTCTATTGAAATTTAAGATGGACTTATCATTGAAAACCCACTACTGAAGAGGTCGTTCTAATGGGTCCATGTAAACAATTTTTGATATAGATATATCCCTACAGTTTTTGTTAAAATAAATGATTAAAGGTTCACCATAGAACATATAAACGCAATTAAAAAATGAAGAGGCATAAGCGTGCTCTCAGAAATTTCTCTGCTCATCAAACAAAAACGTGTTGACAACTCCGTTGACGATGTCTACATATGAGTCACCAAAATAGTCGACAAAACTGGTGACTTGGGTACACTTGTCCCCATGTTTCCTTCAGGGTATTTATACTTTTGTGTTTTTGTTGATTACAAATAGAAAATATGATTGAGTTCTGTTTGAATTCTCATATATTGTTTGTAGTCTGTGGCTTAAGTATACAAGGTTTGAATGCTTTCAATCATGATTTGGCTAAAGGGTACTGATGATTTGGTTAGCGCCAATGAAATGCAGGCATATACCTAGCTAAGCCAACAACAAACAATATAATATTAAAATGGTTATTTTGGAGAATATCTCGAATAACGAATTTGATAAATACAATAATTATTGTATTCATGGGGAATGTATGATGAATCAGAAGATATAATGTCTTGATCATGTTGAATAGTGTCATAATATGTTCACACTCACGCGTGAGTTCGTGCTTCGAAATGTCGCGCAAACTAATTGCATATGTATGTAGATATGCACATCAAAAAGAAGTGTCAATGAAGCAGCAAGCTGTTGTGTGAACAGCGTGATTCGCAAATGCGGTTGATAGAGAGAAGCAAGTGCCTCATTTTGTCGTGTGGAAATAGTATTATTGGAGACGACAAACTTTTAATTAAAGCAAAATATGTTAAACCTTTTTTAAATATACAAGATTTTGCTTTTTAATATCTTCGAGCGCAGCTAGATAGTTCCGTAATTATTTGTATTTTCAGCGTAGTAACTATCAATGCAACACTGCTCCTGTTAAATGTTTTCTAATACTAGAATACCGTCTAATTTACAGGCATGTTCTCACACTCGGAACTCGTATAATATTTGCGATTATGAGTTGAACTCGCAAGATTAGTTTTCTGTAAATCGCAAACGCCGGAATTTTGGCGAGATGAACTCGCAAGGGTATACTGAAGTGAACTGATGAAATCACAATAAACTGAACTTTAAACAAACAATAGAATGATAAATATATTAAATTAAATATGTTTTCTTTTTATTTGTATCAAAACTAGACAATTTTGCTGACAATTTTAATAAAATATATTAAATTTAAAAAAGCTTTTTTGTTTTGCTCATTTTTCCTCTCCATTGTTTCCTTATACTCTGGCGAGTATATACAACCTCGAATATGGCAACTCGCAAGCAAAACACGTGAGTTACAGAACATCTAAATATAACTTTGGCGTTTTCAAGTCGTTTGGCGATTTCAAAAACTTGCGAGTGTGAGAACATGCCTGTTAGAGCGAACTACATCTGTAATGTTGTTTGTTTGACAGTGATTGAACGCTGATTTTAACGAAAATTTAAAGAAATTGAATTTCGTATCGTAAGAAATAGTCGTCACGTAAGAAATAGTTGACAAAATCCATGGGGTAATTTTGGACTATGGGGAAAGTGCATAAGGTGGAATGATGGCACTTAAAAGAAGCATTTAGAGATGATCAGCCACAGTTCAAATAACTTTTTTCACCGTTTTATAGCTGTAAATGAAACATCTATCCATCACAACACATCAGAGATCAGAGAGCAATAAAAAAATTTAATTTCTGAACGTGTACCAAAGAACGCCAAGGTGGATGTCGGTCAACAAGTTCATGGTCACAATTTTTTATTATGTATGCGGTATGATTTACATCAACCACTTTGAATGACGGCATTAAAAATTTTGTTCTACCAAGACAATTTGCTGATGCTTCCGACTACCTGTGAAGTCGTTGTACATAATTTCATGAATCAATATGTAACTATACAGCTGGAGTCCTCCCAACTATATGTATATAAAATGAAAGTAATGAAACAAGAATGAACAGAAAAATTTGCGATATATATTGTTACGAATTTGGTGGTGAACAGTCCCATTATAATAATTCTAGAACCTACTGAATTATTGCTATTCTTATTTGCTTGTATTATTTATCATAATTACTTTAGGAGATATTGAATTGTTGTTATTGTCATCTGTTTTTTATTGTTTTTGTATTCATTGTAAATGACAACTATACATACATCAGCGATAGGCAAAAATACATATAAACATTTTGTTTGCCCTCACAAACACACATAAAGAATCACTATTGCCAGATCTGACATTTTCATATCATACCTAAATTTGAAATCTTAAATCTCCATTTTCTCATAAAAATTTTGTTCATAAGAACTAGTATTTCCTCAGGTTAATTTCATATGAATTTCTGGGGATCTCACTTTTTGCATATGGCAACGCTAATTTCTAACAACAAGCGTAGCACGTCCATCGTGTTTGAATGCTCGAGTGAGACTGATTTATGTTTTTTATTTCTCTGCAATACGTGTGCACATGTACACAAAAAAGAGCGTAAGCATTGGCGCGGCGCCCTTGTTTTGCGTATCCCTGACATACATGCATACATAGATCAGCGATAGGCAAAACAAGGGCGCCGCGCCAATGCTTACGCTTTACATTGTGTACATGTGCACACGTATTGCAGAGAAATAAAAAGCATAAATCAGTCTCACTCAAGCACTAAAACACGATGGACGTGTTACGCTTGTTGTTAGAAATTAGCGTTGCCATATGCAAAAAGTGAGATCCCCAGAAATTCATATGAAATTAACCTGAGGAAATACTAGTTCTTATGAACAAAATTTTTATGACGGAATGGAGATTTAAGATTTCAACTTTAGGTATGACATGAAAATGTCAGATCTGGCAATAGTGATTCTTTATGTGTGTTTATGAGGGCAAACAGAATGTTTATATGTATTTTTGCATATCGCTGCTTTAAGTGTACGAACGATGATGTGCGCAGTTTCTACAAACATTATGAATGTTCGAGAAATGATCATTAAGGGTATATAAGCTGCGCACATGAACGTCAGCAGTCAGTCTGAGACAGTATTCAGTGAGTGAACCAGCGATAGGCAAAAATACATATAAACATTTTGTTTGCCCTCACAAACACACATAAAGAATCACTATTGCCAGATCTGACATTTTCATGTCATACCTAAATTTGAAATCTTAAATCTCCATTTTCTCATAAAAATTTTGTTCATAAGAACTAGTATTTCCTCAGGTTAATTTCATATGAATTTCTGGGGATCTCACTTTTTGCATATGGCAACGCTAATTTCTAACAACAAGCGTAACACGTCCATCGTGTTTTAGTGCTCGAGTGAGACTGATTTATGTTTTTTATTTCTCTGCAATACGTGTGCACATGTACACAAAAAAAGAGCGTAAGCATTGGCGCGGCGCCCTTGTTTTGCGTATCCCTGGAGTGAACGATCAGAGTTGGGTCAGTGGTCAGTGACCAGTCAGTGCTGAGTAGACAGACAGTGTTGAGTCTGTAATTAGTGATACAGTGGTATTAAAATAAATAAAGTAGTAGCTGTTAAGTACTGAAAATTGAAATATTGAGCGTTTAATTTCATTGCAATCTAAGAACCCACGGAAAACGTTTTTAAAAAGGTAAAAACGTAACAATATTATATAAACTTACAGCTTTGAAAAACGATAGATTTAAGAGTTACTCTAATGAGGCCAACAATAAAAAAATATTAAAATTGGGAACTTTCCTGCATTAATTTATAAGATATTGTACAGCAACTAAGAAATTCTGATAAAAAGTATCGTCGAAACGGCCACATTCGTATAAAATTGCAAAGCATCAGACTTTACAGCCGTTCGCGGCAGATACCGCGCATCAGTCTATGTAACTTTTTTACAATAACAGATAATTTCAATTTAATTAAAATAATAACTGTTTTTTACTAAAATAATATTAAGCATTTCATTACAATCAGTTCCGTAATTCTTTATTTGGAGTCATTCACACTCGAAAAAAAATCGTATACTCGTCAAAGAGCGAGCACGTTGCGAGAGTGTTGCTCTTCTGTTTGTGATGGCATGATCGTAATGGATCGGACATGGATCGCTAGACTGTAATTAGTACTTGTAGATCTAATTAGTGGCATCCGTAAAACTTCGTCCACAATAGAAATGATTTTCCCCTAGAATGAGAGTTCAGTCACAAAATGCGAATATTTCACCTGACATAATTAAATTGATCTATTCTTTCTTAAATTTGACTCGAAACTAAATAAAATTTAATAAATTTGCTTAGGAATCTAATTGCTTTCTTTTAATTATAAGTTCTTTAGTCTTTAGGCTTTTTATTAATCTACTAAAGGAATGATCTTTGCGTGTCTGCATGTACTCTGTACTTATGTTTAGTTGTTAAAGGACATGCTTCTGCGCTGGTCACTTTTAATACTAAAAACCTGAAATCTTATGATAGTGAAAAAGTCCTTAGATATTAACTGTTGTGTATTGAAAGGCCTGAGTTCTTTCTGTAACTGACATTATTAGTGTCTTATTAAATCTTTAAAGTAATTAACATTAAGAGTAATTCAATGAGAGAACGCAATGTTACATACAAATATGTTAAACATACATCATAACATTAACATTTATGTATATAGTTTTTAATTTCGGCTTCCTTAAGTTAATAAAATTATTTCTTATACAATATGCAAAGAAATAAATAAAAAAGTAAAAGAATTAATTGTGAAAAACTAGAAAATTCGCTCGCTTTATTTAATACGCTCCATTCAATAAAAAATATTACAATCCCATATTTGATACTTTATAGACATCTTCTTTAATCAAGTTTTAAATTCATCTTCAATATATTAGATAAGTACGTTGAAAAGAAAAAATTGTCAGATAAGCACATTATAAGTATATACACGAATATAAACCATTCAGTGGTTTCCGCCGGTCTAGCAAAGCTGTTAGCTGTTAAATATCTGTCATTGAGATGTCATTTAATTACTGAAAGATATAGCATTTACGAATATGGATCATTTAACAATCAAATAACGCATAAAAATAGTTAAAACTTATTACAAAAGTGGTGGCCACAATGGAGCATTACAGTATGATTATGGTCAATATAATCGTCCTACTGTGCGAGGGATTGGGAAGCGTTACAGATACACTGGCCAAAATATCGCTTCTGTTAATGAAAGTGTGGCGGATAATACGAATCTGTCGATTACACGGAGCCCTCTGCAATTGGGCCTATCTTATGGCTCATTATGGCGTGTTTTACATTTAAATTTTCACCTTCATCCACATGAAGCCCAACTCTGGCAACAATGCTACAGCAACAGGCTTGCAATGCTGATTTTTCGAACAAAATTTTCTTCAGCGATAAAGATCATTTCTCCCTCGATGACAACAAACAAAATTGTCACATACATATGGAGATCGGAGAACCCAGAAGTGATTGTGGAAAACCAATTGCATACGGAAAAAAGTTGCTGTTTGGTACGTATTATGGTTAGCAGGTGTGGTTTGGTTGTATTTGTACGAAAAGGACGCTGCAAGAACTGTTAAGATTATGAACTGGACGGTATGTGGTTTCCACAATATGGTGCCACGAGCCACACAACACGATCGATTTTGCATTTTTTGCATGGGAAGTTTTCACAATGCGTAATTTCACGTTTTGACCACGTTAATTGGCCACCAAGATTATGAAACTTGACGCCGTTAGACTTTATTGTAGGGCTACATCAAAGACGCGATTAATCTCCTAACGTTGGACCATTTGAAAACCAACATTCGTCGAGATACAACTGAAAAATTTTTGATTTTTTTGCAAACATTTAAATTTCCGCCACTAGGCGACCAACTAGTTTTTGTTACACGCTGTCCACACTTGCAATTTCGTTGCAGCAATTCTTGGTTGTTATAGAAGAGAGTGGTAAGAAGCCTGGGGGGGGGGGGGGGTACATAACAATGTGCAATGAATAAAGATGAATCACAAAATAATTATTATTCGAACGATGACAGTGTTTGAATATAGAATTTTGTTATATTTTTCGATTTTATGCACGTCACTTACAAACTTTTTCAGATATATGTACATACTTACATTAATTCTATGGCATTTCTAATAAATTTTATTGGGCTTTTTGACTCAGTTGTGTAATTCAGTCATTTACACGAAAAAAATATCTTTTCATTAAGAGATAAGACTTCAATCTTTATATCAAGGTGCAAATGAATTACTGTATGCTGTCACCAATAAAGATATTTGAGGTAACAATTTTATTTTAGGGATATCCACTTTAAGTAGATTTATTGTATGCGCTCGCTTTAATATTTTCATAAAATAATGACCTCTAATACAATTTTACTTAACTATGCTTAATAAAGCTATTTTAAGTTTTTATGAATCAGACTACACATACATACATATGTATGTATGTATTTGGCCCTGAAGAAATATTGTACTTAAATACAATAAGCTGACGTTAAGCTCTAAATTAGATGGGTAAAGTTTTTTTATTTTTTTTTTTAATTATTTTATATAAATTAATATAACTAGTAATGTTAATTAAACTCTTTTGGTCTTAATATATTTTAATTAATCTTCAAACGGTCTCTCTTGCAAATGCAGACAATTAAAAAAATTATAATTCAAATAAGTACATACTTATGTATATCATTATATAATCATTCTGTAAATATGTACATATGTACATACATATACATACATACATATTTACTGTGAGCGTCAAAATATAATGTACAAAATAATTTTTTTAAATAAAGTTTTTATTTCAGTCTTTAATTATAAGATTAAATTTAACATTGTAGGATTTTTAAATCATTATTCAATTCAGTGAAAACAAAATCCAGCCCATATATTATGCGTCGAAATAAAGTGTACAAAATTCTTTTTATAAATGTGATAGCGATTTAGTTGTTTTTTTTCTGTTGCATTAATAACGGAGCTCAGTCCTCGACCCTACAAGTTTTTTTTTGGTATATCAGAAGAAATTTTTTGCCACTCCTCTGTTATAACGGATTTCAGCGTATCATTATTGCTAATTGTCCTGTTACGGATGCTCTCACAAATGCTCAAATGGATTTAAGTCCGGTGATTGGAAATGTGATCAAGTATTTTAGGAGTGTGATATGGTAGCCATTGCTTCACAATTCTTGCCGTGTGTTTGGGATCATTGCCTTGTTAGAAGATCTAAGATCTAAGATCCCTGTAAACCTAATTTCTCCACACTGGTTAGCAAATTGTTTTTCAAAATATTCAGGTAGTCCGTTTTATTCATTGTGTACTTTTAGTAAAAACCAAACTCCTAACACCACTTGTCGCCATACATGCCCACACTATCGCCGAACCCACTCCTTGCTTAACTGTGGTTATTTAATTTTGTTGGGCATAGTCATTATTTTTGGTTCTCTATACTTTTTCGGGCTTTTTCTGGCCAAATACATAAAACTTATGTACTTAGGATATTATTCCAAAGAGAAACGTCTTTATTGTTGTGTCTTTTTGCATAATCAAGATATCTTTTCTGATTAACTGCCGATATTATCGGCTTCTTTCGTGGGAATCGACCATGTAACCCATTTGCATGTATGTAAGTATGTAATGCTCGTCGTATTGTGCTTGCATTCACATTAGTACCTAATGTAATTGAAACTTCCTGCGATATTATAACAACGCCTTTAAGTGGATTTTTCTTCACATCACGCACTACAGACCTAATTTCAGCTTCATTTAAAACTTTTGGTCATCCTACGCCTGGTCGATTTTCTATTTTGTATTTATCAACTATTTTCTTCACAGCATTATGACTTCTGTTGATAACCAATCTCACCAAAAGTTTTACTTTCGTTGCGAAGCCTTAACACAAGTTTTCTAGTATCAGTAGAAGTTTGTTTACTCATTTAAAAATAATAATTTACTTTATACAGAAAGTTATTGCACTGCCAAACACAAATGTATATTAAAATAAAACATTAACATTGTTGCAATAGAATGCAAAAAAAAACGAATATAACGGCTTTTTTAAGCCGTTAAATTGTTACAGAATTAAGCGGTACACTTTTTTGACGCATAAAATATGGATTATATATACATATATAGTTTTTGTCCTATAACTTTTGTTGTTGTAATTTTTTTTGTTTTTTTTTAGAATTAACTAGAGAGTTAAATAATTATTTAAAATACCTAAAATGTTAAATCTGCTAGTAGTATGTTTAAAAAGACTGAAATAAAAACTTGATTTTAAAAAATTATTTTGTACACTTATTTTGACGGTCACAGTATATCAAAAAAATTTTCATATACATACATACATAATTACATATGTACATATGTATGTAATATTTACATTATAAGTAGTATGTACTTACATACATATGTACGTACATACATACATACTTATGTACATATGTATGTACTTATGTATGCTTAAGGCGCAGTTTATTTCGACACCAAAACTTAATAATAATAAACCCTTATAGTTAATAATCTGAAAAAAGGAATTATAATTTACATGTGCTTAAATATGTAATTAGTGTGTATGATAATATAATTTGATATAATTTTCTCTTTCTCATTTGCTCAAAAAAAAGAAAAAATCTATTCAAAACCATTATCGTATTTTTTGCAATTGCAACACACTTCTTTTTTTAATATTCTAGTTATTTCTTGTTTTTGTTTCTGTTTAAATTTTTTTTGTTGTTTTTAATACTGTTTGTCCAATTTAAATGCTCATTTCTTCCTTGTTAGTTACCAACACATTGATACTGTTATTAATTGAGAAGGGGATAATGATGAGGGGAGAGAGATGTATTTTTGGCAAAGTATTATTACGTTTTTTTATTTGAAACTTTATTCTACTGACAAACGCACGTTCATATGTATGTATGTACATATGTATGTATGTACATAAATAAAGTGTGATTGTTTAGCAACTTTCTTTTCGGCAACACTTTTTGCAGCTCAGGGGGGTTGGTTATTCTCTATTGCGATGCGTAAGGTAGTTCGATGCGTTTGATATTTTGTTAAGCCCAAGATATTTAGTTTTAACGAACGATTTCAACATGCGCTTTCGTATTACAGAGTACACTGATGCCACCTTTGCGAAAGTGATAAAATTAGATGCGAAAGGAAAATGCGTAATAAAGGGTAGCAATTATCCGATTCGGTACCATTTTTCTTACGCATAGCAATAGAGAATAACGCCCCCGCCTGTTTTCGTGAAACATGTTACTGCTAAACATGTTCAGTTTGGTGTATAATTTAACCATGAATAAATTTACTAACGAACAACGCTTGCAGATTACGGAATTTTATTATCAAAATTCATTGTCGTGTGGTTTAAACAAAACGGCGCCAAATGCCACACAGCACGCGAAACAATGACCCAATTGAGAGGCGAGTTCGGTGAACAGTTTATTTCACGTTTGGGGCCGCTCAATCGGCCGCCTAGACTATTTTTGTGGGACTACATTAAGGGTCATGTCTATAGGGACAAGCCTGCAACGGTTGACGCACTAGAAATCAATATTGAAAAACTTGTTCGTGAGATACAAATGTATTTATGTATGTGATTTTTTCAAATCAAATCCGAAAGCTCTTAAGAAGTCACCCTTTACAGGCACGCACACACTCCCACTATCTATCCATTTTGTTTTCAGTAGCACACTTACACATGTACACATATGTACATATGTATGTATGTACATATGTATGTAAGTACGTATATTACAACAGTATTGCATTTATATATGTATGTACTTAAATAAAATAAATGTGTGCGAAAGAGGGTATTTGTTTGGTCATTTGTTCGCAAAAGACGTTAATGGTTATGTGCATTTAAAAGAAATACTTTTTTTATTTGTATTTGTTGAAAATTTGGTTGTTCTTCCCTTTCTTCCGTTTATAATAGTGGAAGGCCAAAATTTATATTCTAATATGTACATACATATGTACATACATACATACTTACATATGTATATATGTACATACATCCATACCCAGCATACCATTATCGGAGCGCTCTTATATATGAGCTCATATATGAGCGATTTTATGAGCTTCTGTGAGTGTTTCCTGCGCGCATATTTCTGAGCTCATAAACGATAGATTTTATGTGCTTTTTATGAGTAATTACTGCACGCTGACAGATAACGGTAAATTCCAGCTAAGCAGAAGAAAGAAGTTACACAAATTGATTCATTAGTGAATATTTTTGGAAGCGTAAAGACAAAATTGTGAGTTATTTTATAATAAATACAAAAATAATACATAATTAAAATTATGAAAAGAGCAAGCTTAAAAGAAAGCAAATTAATAATAAGTAAACTTCGTTCAAAAAAATTAAGAAAAGAAAATCCAGCATGTAATATTAAAAATAATAGTGTTGTTGAAGAAAATAGTGGCAGTGAATTTGAACAAAAATTACAAAGCTCACCGGATTTGTGTACCAAGCTAGTAAGTTGTATACAGAAAAAAATTTAGGACTTGTGATAATTTTTACTATTTTTAGGAGCACGAAATATATAATTACTGCATATCAGATCCTACAAAGTTCATTCGGAGTGTTTGGAAAAAAATTTTCACTGATGAGTTAGCACAAAAATACTCGTGGAAAGGCACTAAAGATAAAAAATGTCTACTGGCTATGACAATAACATCAATAATTAGAGTAGCCTTTGACCGTATTAAATATCGTGACAAACTTCTTAAAAAGAAAGAGTGCTAATATTTAAAAATTTTTGTTTTATTATTTGATTTATTTTTTGAATTTGTGTTAAATGCATTCAGTTTATTTAATTCATTTTAATACCATTTTACTTTAACAATACAAATATGTTAGCTTATTGAATAAAAAATCCTATTTTGAATTATCTGTTTTTGTCATTTTCAGGATACTATTTAGTGTTTTTGATGCACGCAAAATGAGGCTCAAAAATGTTATTTTATGCACTGGAATAAGAGCTCAAAATGCGTTTTAAAAAAGAGTCATAAAATACTCTTATGCATAAAATTTAGAGCTCTTTCATGAGTGACCAGTTTAGTGGAAAAAGCCACTCAAAAATGAGCGTTTTATGACTGTTTATGATTATTTTATGAACTCATTATGAGCGTCAGCGCTCCGACAAAAGAGTCTTTATGAGCCCATTTAGAGCGCATATGGTAAGCTTGGAAACTACTCTTTTATGCATAAAATTTAGAGCTCTTTCATGAGTGACCAGTTTAGTGGAAAAAGCCACTCAAAAATGAGCGTTTTATGACTGTTTATGATTATTTTATGAACTCATTATGAGCGTCAGCGTTCCGACAAAAGAGTCTTTATGAGCTCATTTAGAGCGCATATGGTATGCTGGGTAAGTACATATGTATGTACTTCAGTGATGGACAAAATTGTTTTACACTTGTGTTAGTGAGATAATTTGAGGGTACAGTGACAAGCAAAACGAAACACATTAAAACACATCATGAAACACATCATTATATTTATTCATATCAGATTGGAAAGAATCATAATGCCTCTTAATAACATTTTCTCTATACCTTTTAAATATTTGGTGACATAAAAGGCATTGTACATTTCCAAAAGCATTGTTTATCATAAAAAAATCTTTTAAATGCATTACCATTTATATTAAACACTGTAATTGAGAAAAATTTGCACTCGCCAAAGTCTCTTGAACGATTAAACTAAAGAGCATAAGAAAAAAAGAGGCGTTTCTTATAAACAATTGTTTGATAAAAAGTCCACCGCTGTTTTAAACACTTTATACACGGTTTATATAATAAAGATTATTTTTTTTATAAAATAAAACTAAATTTAATTAAAAAATCCTGATTTTTATCGAAATATAATATATATTTGTTTCGACCAATCAAAACTTGAACTCCAGGGTTGCCAAGTCTCACATTAGACTTAACAAAGCTTCGGGCAAAATTATTTATTTGTGTATACTATATATAATAAGATTTAGATTTTTTTCACTTTTTGAGATTAACGGTTTGTTTTATTTATTATTATCTTTATTTTTAAATTAAAATTCACCAATTCACTTTGAAAGACACAATACGACTGATATTACTTAAAAAATTATTTTCATATCAAACCATGAAAACTGACTGAGGGTGTTTAAATTTATTTTTTTTATAAATAATTGGGAAAAACCAAAAATGTTTTATTGAGGGTATATTCAGAAATAGATTTCCTACATTGCAGTTTATTGCAGGTAGTTTTTTAAAGGGAGAAACACCCTTTAAAAATCCCTGTACATGCAATAAAAAAACAAAGGAAAACATTGGAAAGTTACAACTATTTTTTTTTATATTTTGAAGGTTTGCAGGCAAAAAAATTGCTTAAATTTATTTTTCAAGGAATTAAGAAAATGCGAAATCGTTTTATTCAGGGTGCATTCAAAAATAGTGTTTCAAACATCAAGCCCTTGTAACTTCCACAATAAGATTACAATGACGAAAAAGACCTACATTGCAGTTTATTGCAGCTGGTTTTTTAAAAGGGTTTTTCCTGACAAAAATAAAAAGAAAACATTGGAATTTTATATTATTTTTTATATTTTTAAGGCTTACAGGTCAACTAGAGAAGTAATTGATATACTTTATAAGACCAAATAAAGTTAATTAAGTCATTATCTTATAATTCATTATCGAAGTTCACATATAAATTTAAATTATAAAACATTACGAGTAAAGACTGCTTAATATATTTTAAATACCTTTTACAAAAAATTTTTTTAAGACATTTCGTTTACAAAAATAAGAAAACCCTTTAAAATTGTTTAAACCCTTTAAAATTGCTTTAAATTGTTTAAAGCTCCCACAAAGTACAACTATTGGCAAAATTTAAAAGCAGCGTTGCCGCGCAAGAAATTCTTTTCCCACCAAAATTATAAAAAAAATCTACCAAAACGCTTTTTTGTCAACGAAAATCCAAATTTCAAAATTTATTTGGTTATTAACAAGAACACTGACCAATTACACTAGTAAGTAAATATAAAGATATTAATCATACAAGATAAAAATACAGCCTTAAATGATTTTTAAATACATAGAATAGGTACAAAAACGAGGCTGTAGACTTTTGGAAAAACATTTTATATAGCGAGCACATTGGAATTATCTGGAGTGAAAAAGCCTCTAAATATTTGTATGACGGCTAAAGCATAAAGCATTTCTTGAAAAGTGTGCTTCAAGCAGCGTTAAACATGGTGGAGGCTCGGTTATAATATGCGGCTGCATAGCGGCATCTAGAGTCGGCAATCTACTTTTCATTGAGTCTATGATGATTAATTATATGTATACATAAGTATGTATGTATTTTAAAAGAAAATGTCGCCACTAGCGTTGAAAAATTGGATCTGTCAAACAACTAGGTAATGTAACATGACAGCGAACCGAAACATACGACGAAAATTGTTAAGGAATGGTTATTACATCGAACGCCTACGACTTTAAATCATACAACGCAGTCTTCAGACCTCAATCCTATCGAGCATTTGTGAGAGAACCTTGATAGACAATTCAGACAGATGTTCATTTCCAGCAAAAACGACTTCAAAAGGGCTATAATTGAGGAATAGCAGAACTTCTCTCCAGATATATCTAGAAACCTAGTCGAATCAGTGTTTAATACAGTGAATGCAGTGCTAAATGCAAATGAAAATCAAAGCAATTATTAAAACTTGACACTAATTTAATTTATGGACCTAATTTTCTAGCACAATGGATTCTGTTTACTTTTTCTTGACGCGTAAAAAATCATTACTTTGAGAAAAACTAAACTCTTATTAAATATTGAAATTTATTATTTGGGATATTCTCCCCTCTTATTACTTATATACGGCTCTTAAACTGCACATAAACACTTTAATTCTTATTAACCCATTTGGCGCCGCAGTAGCCATTTGAGTACAGCCAAACATTTGCAAAAATTTTAAAAATTTGCAAATTTTTGTGAATTTTTTTCATTTGTTTATTAAAAGAAACCTATATACCCCTTTAAAAAAATAAAACAATTTGGTTAGATTCATATCAACTGTCAAAAAATGGACTGTTTAACTGACACAAAGTTGGAGTGGCGACATAAGCACAGACTTTCCTCTTTTTCAGCGTTTACTGTATTGCTAATTTCTTTTCAATTTTATTTTTCTGAAAACGAACATTTGTTTTGCTAAAATAAGCAAAAAAGAAATTATGTGCGAGCTACCTTTACAAAGTTATCCTATTTTAAATACAACTGTACTCAATTGAGTACAGCGGCAGAATCCATTTAAAAATTATGGCAAGGAGGGGATTCCCAAAATATCAAAGTATCAATCCTACTTGTTGTGTCTGCTTGGAATAAAGTTATTAAGTGTTGAAAGTTAGCACCGTTAAGTTGTGTTTGTGGTTATAAGTTTAGAGTACAAACATTTATGTATGATGAGTAGTAAACGTTTTAAAGTTCGTAATGATTTGAAAGGATTACAAGAAGCTGTTAACGCGATATTGGAAGATAGTGATAATGATTCTTTACATGATTGTGCAATTATTCCGCCGGAACCGAGTGTATTGACAGATGAAGAAAAAGGTTGTGATGAGAACATGGTAGCTGACAACTTTCCAAAAGATGTGCCAGGTAACATTGAGGTATTTAGACGCCACAATAATATAATTTTAAGTGATGATAACGAGAGTAGCGATGACGAACCCTTGGCCGAAAAGGTAAAAGGAAGCCGCAATCATCTACCAGCTTGCCGTAAGTGCCCACCAGCATAACCTTCAACATCTCGGGTATCGACTGATGTGCTTGACAGGCAAAAAGTGTAAAGAAGTTGCTTAGTAATCTGAACCCAGTACAAGTATTCGAGAAAATATTTGATGAAGAAGTAGCTAGTTTGATTATCCGCAATACAGTTTTGTATGCTAGTCAAAATAATAGACACAACTTTCAACTTGATACCGTCGCACAGTGGCTGAAAATCGTTTTTCATTGGCCAAAATTCTGTAACTTTTGAACCGATCGAAATATTGAAGTAATTTTTTTTAATGAATAGATATTTAGTTCAGCTTGACTCAGTTTTAATTACATTAAAATTGATTGAGTACTTCTTAAGGACTTCTAGGTCAAAGTTAAACTTTTGATTTATTTTTAGCTTTTGGAGTGAAATATGGGTTTATTTCTTTTATTTGCATATTAAAAAATTTTATATTTGGAACTTAATAATAATTGTAATTATTTTTTGTGCTAACGGAATTTTTTTAATATTACAAACAAAAATATTTTTACACTCAAAAAAATGTTTACACTCAAAAAAAATAGTAAAATTAACTGGAGATTTTGCTGTTTCCATAGAAAAAATTTTTATTTTTTGCTGTCAAAGTAGGTTCTATTTATTATTATTTTTTACTAATACTATGTTTTTCGTACTTAAATAGCAATGAAAGGCAATTATAATTATTATTCATTTGACACAAATATTGATTGCAAATATTCTATGTTTTGCTCTGTGCTATTTCTATTCGTTAGTAGTTTCTTGGCTTCTTCATCTAAATCCCGATGTTCCATTTTCCATTTATTTCGAATATTGGAGATGAACGGATCTGACGTTGCCAATAATATATTAAATAGATCTTCATTTGTGGAATTTCGTGAAAATTTTCTAGTATTGTGCTCTCTATAAAATCTGTAATCCTTGGGGATTACTCTCTATTGCGACGCGTAAGCTAGTTCGATGCGTTTGATGTTTTGTTAGAGCAAGATATTTGGTTTTAAGGAACGATTTTGACAATTACAGAGTGCATTGATGCCAGATTTGCGAAAGTGAAAAAAATCAAATGCGCGTCAACTGAATAAAGGGTACCAATTATCCGATTATGCACCATTTTTCTTACGCATCGCAATCGCATCGCAGTAGAGAGTAATCCCCCTTGTTCCTTTTTTCCTGAGTCTCCTCTGATAGATCTCCAAGTGGCACCAAATGATATTTAATGATATCTTCTCCATGATAAAGAATTTTGTGAACTGTTGCAGACATATTTCTCCATGGGTAGTTGGTTGTATATATTTTTGCTTCCTTAGCATAATCTCCAAATTGTTTAGAGTCAATTTCTTCATTGCACGCAAGTACTTCTAGGGTTATTTTAAATCTGAAAATAAGGTTTAAATCCACTCCTGTTATTTCAGATGCTGTTTCTGGATCTGAAAAGAATCTTCGTGCGGTATTGCCATCATTTGTATTGCCTGATTGTTTTGGCTGATCTATAATCAATCCAATTTTGCGATATTCATCTTGAACATGCTTCTTTTTTGAACTTCTTAACTCTTTGTTGGTTTCATTGTTTCTTATGGATCCTGAAGACCAGAAATTTAAATCATAACTGATTTTTAGTATATGTTCCATAAGTCGTATTCTTGCATGTAGTGGTGATAATCCAAATTCATATGCATCGGTATTATCTAATGATTTTGTCGGAACTTGGTTTAATTGGGTTGATGCTGCTTGGCATCAGCCTTCGGATGCAGCCTTCCTGTTAGTCAAAGCCTGACCTACTTTTCCATCTATCATTGTAGGGGCTAATTGGTAGCTTACTTCAATTTGCTGCCCACCTAACTGTAATTGTAATGGCTGTAGTGTTGCAATTTGGGCCTCGATATCACTAATTTCTTTGTTAATGGCATCACTAGTTTCTTTTTTTAATTCAAATTTGATTGTCCTGCAGTATTTCGTATAAGATGGTGTCTCATTTTTCCAAATATCCATTGTTTGCGTTGTACTAGTCGAAGGCTCTGAATCTTCCAAAATCTTTTTCAATCGCAATGGTACCATCGATACCATGGACATATCCGAGTCCGAAATATTTTCACATACACCTTGCGACAGAAAGTTGGCCTTCTAACCACTTTTCACTTTTTATATAAAACTTTTGTTTACTGTAGCTAACTTCTTTGTAGCGTTTTTTTAGTACTTTTACAAAATTAGATAATTGCTCTTGTATTTCGGTGCTACACGAATTTAAGTTTAATTTTATTTTAACGTAAGTAAGAACATCTTCCTGGTTTTTATTTCTAAAATACTCTTCGGCCAGTTCTTTATAACCGAAGCTCTCCATATTTTTCTGAATATTTTTACTTGAGTCTGTTATGATTTATCACTTGCAAATATACGTACGTACACGTAAAGGATTAACTTATTATTGAGTAATCCCTTATCGAATCCGTAGTTTTATGCATTTTTTGATACATGTTATTCACACATTCATCTTTAATTTCATAGCAGGTGGTACTTAAATTGAACAAAACTGCACTTGTTCTTTTTATCTTTAGTGGTTTGATGTCGCGATTATTATTATAAAATTGTTTATGACTTTGGCTGACCCTAACAGTTATATTAGAAAATGATCATATGTTTACTGTAGAACCTATTGTGATATTTTTATGACTGATTTTTTTTTTTTGCTGATCAAAACAAAGCCATAAAACCCTTTCGCAGGTATTATATTTAATTATTTTAGTTTTACGTAGTCTAAAGTAAAAAACATAAACCTTTAGGCAAAAAAGTGAAAATTTAATACACCATTGTATACGAGTAATTATAGGGCTGTTTAAATTATCGTAATTTGAATTTTTTTAGAGTAATTTCATTAAAATTAAAAAAGTGCTCTACCGGCGGGTCGTGGCGGGTGCAAAAGTATATATGGGGTTAAAGAAGACACCTTCGCCTTTCTTCGGGTGGTATACGTTTCTTGTTCCCTTTTGTGCCCTAGAAGTTCTATTCCACTAAAGTTTAAATTTTAGAAAAATATAGTAGTTTCATAAATATTTCATAACACCTCTAATATTAAACACTAGAGCGGTAACCACTTACAACAGCTAAAGACTATAATCCTACCCACATTATAAAAAAGACCGCAGGCCATTATCGATGATAGCTTGCGAGGAGTGATCATTTATTTTTGACAAAAAACTTATAAAAACACCTTTTACTGAAATAACAAAAACAGTTGAGTTTGACAGCATGCCACGCCCACAAATATCAATATTTTAACCTAATTTTTTGGCTACCTTAATATGGATATATTAGCTCCAAAATGGCGTAAAAATTTTAAAAATCGGTGACAAAAAAAAATCGACTTTTGGCCAATGAAAAACGATTTTCAGCCACTGTGCGTCGACTTAAAAAAATTTTTAGGTGTACTGATACTATCTGGATATAACAAATTACCGAGAGAGAATTTATACTGGTCTTACGATGAAGATGTTGGCATGGAACAGACAAAGATATCGTGATATTAAAAAGAACGTTCAGCTGATGAAGCTGGCACAACCAAATGTTTAAAATTCGGCCATTAGCTAATGTTATAATGAAAAAATTTCTTCAGTGGGGATTGTTCCACGAGCACATTTCAATTGATGAGTCGATGGCAAAATATTGTGGCCATCACTCTGCTAAGCAGTTTATACGTGGAAAACCAGTGCAAAATGGCTTTAATAACTGGGTAGCAGCCAGTTCCACCGGATATTGCTACACTTTCGATTTTTATTGTGGAAAATCGGAGGAGAATTTTACTTAAGGTCAAGAGTAGTAAAAAAATTGCTTGAAAATATGGAGACTGATCCAGCATCGCATCAAGTATCTTTCGATAACTTTTTTTCTAATTATAATCTCATGGTGGAACTAAAGGAAAGAGGATTTCGTGCGACCGGAACAATTAGAGAGAACAGAACTAAAAAGTGTCCATTGAGAAGTGCTAAAGAAATGAAAAAGAAGTGTGAGCCTCATATGACTATAGGTTTGAAAAAATGAAATTCTTTTGGTAAAATCCAAAGACAATAGTCTTGTACAAGATGGCACAAAAGTATGTCATAATTCAAATAGGCTGTCATTTGTGAAGATGGCGGTAAATTCTACTGTGCTTTGATATTTGTGATGAAATACTTATATAGAGAAGTAGTTTGTCAATAAGCCGTGGAGCGAAACACACATCAAGAACGTGGAATAACGAAAAATTTTCAGACTGTTTATTTAATGCAGCATTAATTTCGTCATCATATTCCTCGTCGTCGTTTTCCAAATGCCGAACAACTAAACGTTTAGATGAGCGCTCATGCAAACTGGGTACACTATAGTTTCCACAAGAAGTGGCCGTAATCGTGTTGCTCGTTCGATCGAGAGCATCGTTGCTGTTGCAAACGACACAAACATCAATGCGATGACGATGCATACAGTCGTTCGTTGCCATTGTTCAAGAATTGACCCCTGCTGTATTAAACTTGGTGCAAGAAGGAGATGATTCTGTATCAAAAATCATAATGAGCGACGAAGCAGGTTTTCAAATAAGTGGGTATGTTAACAAACAAAATTTGTGTCTCTGTGGCACCGATAATCCACGGGAAATGTATGAAGCGCCATTGCATTCAAAGTGACTGTTTGGTGCGGCATTTACATCAAGTTGCTGCATTTGGTATCGATCAATGTTGATTTATACATTATGGAGTATAAGTTCACACGGCATGACTTCCGTTTTGAATATTAGAACTGGCCATCTAGATCACAAGATCTAAAAGTACCAGACTTCTTCATTTGGAGCTTTTTAAAGTATTTAGCACAGCAAAATTAATTTGTTATGCTGAATTTCACTTTAGTATATAAGTTAAAATTGTCGGCTGCCCCAAATCGACGGATCACTATAATTTAATTACATCAAAGGTACAAAATGAAAGGAATTTCTTAGAACGGTAGCAAGTCTAGTACTATTTGAGTAACATAAAAATCAATATTTTCTTAAATGAAATAGATTTTACTAATAAAGTACGGAATAGATTCACATGGCATCTGAAATCGCAATTTTTTTTGATCAGCAATTGCAATTATTGTATTTTCTACTTTGATTATCTTACCTTCTTAAAGCCTAAACATATACTAAAGTGTTTTTTTATAATTTTTTCTCCTAAAATTTGATTATAACACAATTTTTGCAACGTTTTTTTTCGTTTTAAATGCTATAATTAATTAAGTAAAATAATATAACTTTAAGTCTTCTGTGTCCACTCAGATAATTGGCTATGCATTTCAATAGATTGTTATGCTTTCATAATACTTTTATCCTTATTCCACAAGATATCTATTTTAATAATTGTGTTGTTATCTTGTGTATGTTATAGAGAAATACTTTCTTTTAAAATTATTTGCTGTTTATTCAAGTGTCTATATTAAATGAATATTTATATATAAACATTTACAAATTACATTAAACTATTTTGAAGGATGTTAAGTGAAGCTTAAAACAAGTATGTGAAAGATGCGGGCGCATTAACAAATTTTTTACGTACAAATACCATAATAGCTTTTATAGCAATAAGTAAAAGAGCTTAAGGGAACTAACAAGTTAAAAAGCATTTATTTATTGTAATAAGCCCCATCTAAGGCATTATATCCGGCTAAAAATATATATGAGCGAATGGTGGATGGGTTTGCAAAAAAACTATTATCATGAATGCCATAGAAAATCCTTTGAGAATCTTTGATTCCTCATAAAATTTAATTTAATTTTTTCAAAACCATTCAACGGAAAATATGGCCAATGGATGATGATAAATACTCCTTAATATATAGATATATGTTGTCAATATGAACAAATCACGTAAGTAATTGAGGCAGTAAAATGCCAGAATATTTGCCAAAAAAATAATTTATAATAAGCCTAAAGGTAAGGAGCATTTTGTTCTCTAAGCACAGATATAACCAGGTACAAATGATAATGCAAAAAATTGATTCTATTACATATTCCGATCGGAATGCTTTTGATTCCAATAGTTTTTGCTTTACTTTCTTCAGGGCGTCACTTTAATCTTTATATTTCCATACAAAGCTTATTTGTGTGGCTCCTAAAAGTATATTTTTTTTTTAACTTTTGAATAAAAATTAAGCCGGTAAAACAAGGCTTTATCAATTTAATTTTTAAGATTAAAAGTGGTTTATCTATGAAGAAAATTTTCGTTTTTGGTTTATATGTGTTTGACATGACCGTAAAGAAGGTGAAACAATTTGAAAATTCCCATCGACAATAACAAATTGTTATTAATAATTGGTTATAAGCCTATTAATTCGTCAAAACTTATTATATTACGGGTATTAATGTTTTGTTATCAATTATTGAGAAGTACTAGATTTCTAAAATTGCAATAACATGTAATTCCCGCACTATGGTGCTACGTGCCACACAGCCACAATGAACATTATGCAGATAAGTTTTAAAGGTATAGTAATTTTTCTCCAGAGGTGAGTGAAATGAACTGCTAGTGAAGACCATGCGATTTGGCACTAGAAATTCTTTCTATGAAGCTTACGGGTATATGCCAAATATTTATATTGTTTCCAGTTGTGTCTTTGTAAAACACTAAATGCCTCAGTAGGCTAGTCTATCCGTTTTAAACTTTTGAGTTCTATTCCGACTTTCAATTATAATATTTAATAAATAAAACAAATATCCCCAAATATATCCACGTTAAATTTAATAAAGTTTAAAAGAAATTCAATTTAATGTCACATTAGTATACCGATTAGAAAAAAATTATGAACTAAGAGATTCTCTTCCTACTTCCTACGACAATAAAGTTACAAAAAAGAAGATTATTGAACCGTACGAAAATTTGAGGAAAGAACACTTTTCAGCTAAAACTTTTGCTATTTTCATCACGTAGCAACAAAAAAGAAAACAATAGTAAAAAGTTGTCATGAAAAAAATTACGAATGAAAATATGAGTAGATTCTGATAAAAGCATTGTTAAGATATACAAATAAAACATATGAAACCACTAAAGAAAGATTTATGACAACACTTTCGCAGAAGTTTTTACTCAAAACACACACAAAGCCACACACACTCAATTTTAGCAAAAAAAAAAAAAAAAAAAAAAAAAAAAGGAAGGGGTAAAGGAGAAAAAAGTTGCCAATACTTTTGCGTTAATGCAGGAGAATGCAGAAGCTTTTTATACCCAAAAGTTGTGCCTATTAAATCTTATAGAAAAAGCGTTTTATATTATTTAGTTGATTTATTTTGTCCAACATACTCAATTCCACTAGTTGATCGAATCAAAACCCTGTAACAGGCTTCGAAGAACAAGCAGCTTTAAATTAAATCTTATGGTTGAATTCTCAATTTGTATTTGATTTGTATGACATAAATACCGAGGTTTAATGTTTTCACACTGTTTAAATTTTACTGACAATTTGGTTGAACGTCCAATGAAATTTCGGTATATCAACAGCTAAAGCCACAACAAACAATGCATTTTGCATAAACTGAAAAAATATCAAAATCTCAAATTCTAATTGCTAGAATGCCTTCGATGCACTATTTTAAGAAAGTAGTAATTGTACTACTCAGAAAACTTCCTTAAATTAAAGTTGTACTTAGTCATTATACGCGAATATTGATGCAATATTTCATATTTAGCAATGTTAACTCATTTTAATAGCTTTTCATTAAAGGTTTCAAATATTAAGTATCTTAAGGTGGATTCACCCATTGTTTCGGATCAAAATTTTTGTTCTAAACAATTTTAGTTTATTGAAAGTTTGTTCTGAAACGATTCACCTACATCGAACAAATGTTATGGAACAACAAAGCTACCATATGAAAAAACTTTGTAAATGATGTGTGTTACTTTTACAAGCAGGCAGCACAGTGGCAGGTGATTGCAATTTGCTGTGTTCTAAATGAAAGAAATTTTAATAAAATCAAAATATGTATATTCTATATATAAAATACGATGTGTGTATGTATGTATGTATGTAACGTAATGGCTCCAAAACCGCTGGGCCGATCTTGACGAAATTTTCAGGGAACCTTCAGAATACCCGGGCGGGTGACACTGTTGATTTTCGGTCTGTGGGGGGAGGGGTGTGGCAAAATCCAATTTTCATATTACACCACCAGTGACATATACATATATTTATTTTTTGTGCTGATATCACACTCTTAAATCGGGTATGTAGTTCCGAAAATATTTACAAAAAAACTATGTTAATAATGATTCAATATCAAAATTTTAAAGCTTTCGAAATGTTACATTAGAAAATCCGAGTTTTCGGTTTATTTACAAAATATTTACATCATTCTATAACACAAGATATTCCGCGCTTACTAAGGTGCAACATTGTACAATAAGTTAAAGATCTATATATATAAAACAGGATATATATATGTATATATATATATATATATATATATATATATATATATATATATATATATGTATATATATATATATATATATATATATATATATATATATATATACATATATATATATATATATATATACATATATATATATATATATATATATATATATATATATATATATATATATATATATATATATATATATATATATATACATATATATATATATATATATATATATATATATATATATATATATATATATATATATATATATGTAACGTATGGACCCCAAAACTTTATGATAGGTATTCATTGGATTTTTATTTAAAGGCCGTAGATTTCGTTAAAAGCTCAATTTAAATCGTATGGTAATATAACACTAATGTTTGCTTAGGGCCAGCAACGCGGACTGGGTCAGCTAGTAAATGAATAAAAGTCGAGTGCTTCTATAATGATGAAACTCTTAAAACTTAATTGTATATACCTAAAAAAGAAAGAAAACAATTTTTAGGCAAAACGGATCAGTGGGGGCCCAGATAACCCCCGTTGCGAAAACGCAACTTTGGGCCCAAACGATCTAAGTATTAAACGTATTTGTAAAAATTTTAAATTGAAATATTTTATTTACGTCTTTAGAAAAAAAAACAAAAAATATACATATAAATTTTATATTTAACTCAATTATGATAGGATGCAAAGCAGTTCGGGTACACTGCTACGTCACATTTCTCACATTTTTAAATTGTTTGACTGCTACGTTGCCGACATCCCAAACGTTTTCCATGGCGAATAATTTTATGATCGACTCGATCAGTTCGAATTATCGAATTAGTAGCTATTATTATCTCACAATTTTCAGTCCGCAAAAGAGATTCAATAATAAACATTCTGATTTCTAGTTGAGGCATTGGAGCTTGTTTTTCCCGTTTTTGCAATAAGCAATGTAATTTCCAGGAGTTGTGTTGTTTGTCAAAAACATTCTATGATCATGTATTTGTTGTAATTCATATAAAATATTGAATTCTCATATTGTATTTGATTTATGTGGCATAAACATCCGAGGTTGAATATTTTTTTTTTAAGAGAAGTTACACTCAGGCAATTAATGCCTACTACTTAATTTAAGGTGTTTCCTTTTTTGTGAAAGGCATAGGTTAGAAAGAACAGGTGGTGAAACTAGAAGACACACACACAGAGAGAGAGCTTAATTTCTGTGTTACAACTCAGCTATTCCAAGTTGTTTATTATTATTATTTCTTTTTACTCGCAGCACAGTTCAATATGTTCGGATCAAAAATTAAAATTAAAGGAATTCAAGCTGAAATTGTTCTGGACAAAATTTACTCTCTTCCTCTCTCAAAAAGAGAGACGTCAACAGTGTTTCCGAAAGTGGGCATAAAAAATTTAAAATTTATGAGTTGGGCGGATTTTGGGCATTTTTCTGTTTGCGGTATATTTATATTTTTTTTCTATTTTTGTTTACATATTGCCGTTTAGACATATTGAGTTTTTTTTATAAAGCATAACTAAATAATTTTATAAAAAACAAAAAAAAAAGACTGAATTATTAATTTTTTAATATATTTAATACATATAATGAATTCCCTAATATTTATTTGAATTGTTTTTTAATTTTATTTTATATAAACTTATATAGCCAAAGCACATATTTAACAAATTTTATAAAAAACAAAAAAAGCACTGAATTATTGATTTTTGTTTAAATGTATGTAATGTAATTTGTTTTTTTATTTTATGTTATTCCTAAACAAGTTTAAAAAAATACAAATTTTTATAAGTAAGAATTAAAAAAAATAAAAATTTTTAAAACAGAAACATTTTTTTAAAAAATACAAATTTAAAAAAAGTTTTTATTTTTTATTTTTCCAACACCTTCATGCTGCAAAAGAGTATATTTTTCAGAATTTGAAAAAGTGAGGAGTAAAAAGAATAAATTTTGGTAAATTTTGGGCGGAAAATTTTTTTCAAACACTGGACGTCAAACTGCATATAAAAAATGCGTTTGGAACAAAAATTTTGTTCCGAACGAATGGATGAATCCACCTTTAGTCTTAATAAAATATTTCGACATATTCTTCAATTTATATCCTCATAACCATTTGAGAAAAAACTCTCAAATTGCAATAATTAGTTTGCGAAATATATCCTTTTTTAGGTATTCATGCAACATCAGTCCTTTTTTTAATAATTTTCTTCGAATTCTCCTTCTGTACACGTAATTCTTAATTAGAAGGAAACAAAAAAGATTTTAGAAAAACCACAATTGCCAATAAACTAGTTTTAGTCATTTTGGCCATGTTAAGAAAGTAATATAAAAGTCAATAATAATTACCAATCCATGGTGAACTTTGTTTAGAATAATGAAATGAAAATCAAAAGTCATACGAGCACAAGTAAAGCGAAAAAGTTTTATAAAATTTAATAGTTGGACAGAAAAGGTTCCATTCATTACACAAGCGTAATAACCAAGGCAACAAAAAATATGATATATTTTTTCGGCTCTTTACACAATCATATTAGATATTTATTTATTCGTTTCAGAAATTTTTAGGAATTCTGGCATCAGTTTGTTAGAGCATATTTCTGTAAATTTTGCCCTTAAAAGCATATTTTAGCAAATTTCACTCTTAGGAGCATATTTTATGTTAAGAGGAGTTTTTAGAAAATGTTCTCCATTTTCTTTGTAAATTTTGTTTCTTCGAATATAATTTTTATTTTTCTTTTTACTTGTAACTAAATATCGCTTATATAAAAAGAGAAAATATATTCTGTGGACATTTTTATATGTATGGATAACAAAAGAACCCTGTGAAGTAGTCACTTAATACAAAGTCTGTTAACAAGGCATATGCAAAGATCCATCTTATATACAAACTAAATGTCAAACTCCATATTCACAAAATATTTTTACATGCTTCCATATAGAGTTCGACAGTAAGCTTGTACCTTGTTTTCCTTTGTTTTTTATAACTTTTATTTTAAGATGTTAATTTTTTAGCAACTTGTGCGTTTAAGCTTTTTCCCAGCATGAAATGATTATGCTGTCTCTTAATTTATGTAAATGCAAATTTATAAAAAAGGAGCAAATTTGTTGTATCGTTACCGAATATGAGTGTAGTTTCTAAAACAAATTCAATTAAAGGAATTTTTGTCTACTGACATTTTCTTGTACAATGTTAGAAATGAAAATATTAGAAAATTGCTTCAAATATTTACGGACTATGAAGTTTCACCTCTCGCTCGAAACACATTAATCAATCTGCATAATTTAAAAGTTTGGATATCAACTTAAAAAAAGAATTTGTTTTAATTTTTCTAAGAGACGCGTTTCCATATACATAAGTATGTATGGTGAAAGCCTCCAAAGCTATTAGGATTTTCTGACCAAAAATGACACATGTTTAACACACATAGTCATTATAGTTTTTTAAACCATAAAGAATCATTATGAAAGTTTCCAATATTAAAAAGGTTGTTCTTAAAGCACCACATACTTAAAGCACCACATAATATTTAAAGAAATTTATCTGGAACTTTCAAACGCTCCTGAACCCGTTATATTGAGGCTGTAAATTATTATGCCACCAATAACGAAAAAAATTTAGTCTGAAATAGTTTAAAACACAAAATATTTCCCATTACATCGAATCATGGAGTGATTGCAAATATTATCAAAAAATTTCGTACTTCTGGTATTTTCGTAAGTGAGGAAATAAAATACTTAACGATACATTCAGAGACATCGGCTATACATCTGATTCCGGGTCAAAGCATATTGTTCAAAGCAATATAAAACAAATTGGTAATAAAAAAGGTCTAGGAACAATTAGAAATAATCGTAGACAGCCAAATGGTTCTAAGGCAATCCCAACCTCAGAATAGAAATTATGCGAAGTTTTGGCACCAACGTACTCAGTGTATTTGTGTTCTGAAAAACTCGTAACAAACAAAATTTTCTTTATCAGAATTCAAGTCAACACGTCGTAATTTGATGCAACTATAGCATAAATTAAGCTGCAATATTTTATATCCTCTTTTTCGGTTACCCTGGAAGTACCAAAGTTAATGTATTTATTTATTTATTATTATTTTTTAATTTCTATAACAACTGTGTTCTGCTTGCGAAGGAACTAGAATACTCCATCTTTCAGTCTCAGCCCGCTGCCTTTATGAAAGTAAATAAAATTTTGTCACAAATAAAATGTTGCTTAAAATATATGATTGAAGCCAAGAAAATAAACAAAATCAAACCTCCTTTTTAAAATGGACATAAAAATCTATATATGGTTACAGTCAACTAATTTGACCCACTCAACAAACATGACCCACCGACAAACAATTTGATCCATAAAATAAAACTGAAACAATGTAATGGCCACATCAGGGGAAACAGACTTATATTGATGACATTAGGATTATAATCATCTTCATCGTCTATATATGCAGCAACAAAGAGAAATGAAGAGAAAAGTTATCCAACCTTGTAAACCTAGCAAACAGAGAGTGTGATAGACTGACAGATGGACAGACGTCATAAAATGATAACCAAACAAAAAATAAGACAAGTTTTTATATGACCATAATTTGCTGTAATAAGTAAGCGTATACATTAGGCTGGTTCATAAAAAAATATTGAATTTTATTACGGGCCAACCGGAATATATATTAAGCACCGACAAAAATGACGCATGGTTGTTTTCAGATATTTATATTAAGGTTCGGGTCGCCCCGAACTTTGGTGTTAAAAAAAGCTGGCTGCCCTTACATACCTATTTTTCTATAAATTTATTTATAAATTTTATTCACACCAATTCAATGAAATTTTATATAATATAATTTATATAATACTAGCGGACCAGGCGAACTTCGCCTCGCCCCAATTTTAAGCCTTCAGACAAACTTTCTATTTTTTTAATTTGAAAAGCCATTAAGAAATAATTTCAAACAAAATTTCATACAAAAACTCGATTTTCGTTTTTTCCAATTTTCCGACTTTTCCGGAGGGATTTTCCAAAATTTTCTTCAATAAAAACCTTCTCCTCGAAAATACGAACAACTGACAAAAAGTTTTACAGAAATCGGCCAAGCCGTTCTCATTTTATGCATTATTGGACTTTGCCACGCCCCTCCGCCCACAGACCGAATTTAAAAAATCGGAATGTACAGTGTCACCAGCCTGAGTATTCGGAAGGTTCCCTGAAAATTTCGTCAAAATCGGCACAGCCGTTTTGGAGCCATTACGTTACATACATACATACATACATACACACATCCTATTTTATATATGTACTAGCGGACCAGGCGAACTTCGCCTCGCCCCAATTTTAAGCCTTCAGACAAACTTTCTATTTTTTCATTTGAAAAGCCATTAAGGAATAATTTCAAACAAAATTTCATACAAAAACTCGATTTTCGATTTTTCCAATTTTCCGACTTTTCCGGAGGGTTTTCAAAAATTTTCTTCCATAAAAACCTTCTCCTCGAAAATACGAACAACTGACAAAAAGTTTTACAGAAATCGGCCAAGCCGTTCTCATTTTATGAATTATTGGATTTTGCCACGCCCCTCCGCCCACAGACCGAAAATAAAAAATCGGACTTCACAGTGTCACCCGGCCGAGTATTCTAAAGGTTCCCTGAAAATTTCGTCAAAATCGGCCCAGCCGTTTTGGAGCCATTACTTTACATACATACATACATACATACATACATACACACATCCTATTTTATATATATAGATATAGATAAAATATTATTTTACCTGTTTAAGAATTTTTAAGTTTTGCATATTTATTTACAAATAACATTAATAACTGCTTCTGCTGTTAATTTTTGGTATGTAGTTTTTTATATTCCTCCATCGGTGCTACACCTCATTCTGCTATAACGTTATTAACTCTCATAGAACGAACTATGTCTCTGCCATTTATTTAATCCTCATCTTCCTCCCAGTCTTCAATACTTTTCTTTAAGAAATTTGATGAAATTCCATTTATGCTAAAAAATCTAATATTGGTTTTAGAAACGATATCTTCTAATTGTTTGCTATATATTAGACTGACATCTAATTTCATTTGTTTTAAAGGGTTTTCCGGCCCTTCAACATCTAAAGCGGCCACCATCTTCTTTTTTGTATCAACAGAAACTTGGTCCTCAAATAAGGCGAATGGAATAACCTCTTCTGATAAGTACCAAAGGTGACCAACCATTTTTTAATGGCTACAGTTCCAATCAACTCATTTACTTCTTGATAATATTTTAGGTCCTTTAAAAGTTCTTGATCATTTCTTGGCGCATACACTACGGATGGGGTTACAAAGCAATACTTTACGTAAATTCTTACAACAAATATACAAAGATCTCGAATAGAGGATGGTTCGCTTTCAGTTATTTTGAATTTATTTCTAAATAAATAAATCGTCAAACAACAAATGGTTTTAGCGATCCATCTAGCCTCCAGGTGCTCTAAAAGATATTCTAGTTTCAGGAATCTTTTAAATATCAATGATTCAGGACCAGTTGCAATACCAAGTGCTTGGCGAAACACTGCTTCAAGCATTATTCCCAAGATGTGATGACGACACGCCAGCCAAAGCATATTTTTATCCATCTTTTTTTCTAAAAAAATACATGCACAATTTCTTCTTCCAATATTTGTGGCAGTTGTGTCAAAAACTGCCGACGCAGCTGCAACTCTTGTTCAAGCAGATAATTTTAGCACTGCGAGAAGTTTATCAACACCCATACCTCACACCAGAATTGGACGATGTTTTACGATTTCATTTCCGCTAATATCTTCTATCATTTCTTCCATCCCGGTGAATAGTAAGTGGAACATCAGGCTTAAACTTACTTCTTAAAGACTGAGTGAAATTACAATCACTTAGCTTTGCTGGTCCTTCTGATACCAGATGGGCATGTGGTCAGCTTTTCATAAAAAGTTCTCTAATATATATTGTTCTTATATAACTCTATGTACGTGTTCCATTTTAAGCAATGACATCTAGACTTCGAGAGTCACCACGATAGTTTTTCACGAGATTGACAACTTATCTCATTTGACCGCGATTCAGTGTCATGCATGTCGGCAAAATGTATCTGTAACGAGACGAGCATGACTGAACGTTTCCATCTGAACAGTTCGGAAGTAGCTAGCTTAGCTCTTACACTAAGTTGTTACCCTGATCCAAAGATTTAACAGTGCTTAACTTTTTTTGGGGTTTTCGGTTTGCGGAAATTTTTTTTGGTAATATTTATTTATTGTATCTTCTTTATATATATATATATATATATATATATATATATATATATATATATATATATATATATATATACACATATATATATATATATATATATAATATATATATATATATATATATATATATATATATATATATATATAATTATTAGGCCCAACCAGTATCGGACATAAACATAGTGATAATAATTAATAATACATAAGAATCGTATTTAGCATAAAAATATTTTTAAAAAGTCTCATCTACAGTGTTGCGTACTAAAGTAGTATCCCTCTTTTTTAAGCGGATGTATCCAGTAAAGTTCAAGATGTTACGAGCAAGGGGATTAGGATGGGACTCGAGTTTTGTTAAATATTTTCCAGCATATTTTGCAATTTCAGCGGTCACAAGTGGCATATTTAAATCACGATGTAAATTTGAATTTTTCACGTATCATGGAGCCGATGTTATTAACCTTAAAATTTTGTTTGCTTCTCTCTACATTGGAAGCTAAAGCAGTGCCCCATAGCTGAATTCCCTAACACCATATGGGTTTCAAAAGCGACTTGTATATTAAAAGTTTACAATCTAGACTGAGGGTTGAATTTCTACCCATCAGCCAATGTATCTGAGTTAATTTAAGCTTCATTTGTGTTAGCTTAGAATCATGTGATGTTTTCATGTAAGCCGTCGGTCAAGGTGTATACCAAGGTATTTCACCTGTGAATGTTGAGGAACAACTTGATTGTTGATTCGAATGGGGGAACAAGTGTCTCTTCGTAGGGTAAATGTGACATGAACACGCTTTTGTTCATTTACTTTTATTCTCCATAAGTTCAACCACAGTTCCAACAGGTTAGTATGTTCCTGAAGATATCGGGATGCCTCATGAGGGTTTTCATGCATACTAAGGCAGGCTGTATCATCGGCAAATGTAGAAGTGAGGATATTACTGCTCAAGGGCATATCACAGGTATAAATCAAATACAAAACCGGCACCAGTGTAGTCCCCTGTGGCACCCCGGATGAGATAGTTTCGGGCACACTCATGAAGTCTCCTTCCAGAACAGTAAACTTTCGGCCAAGAATATAACTTTCCAAAAGATTTAGAATGTTTATGGGTAGATATGTCTTCAATTTTGAAATTAGGCGTTCTAGCTACACTTTATCAAATGCTTGAGAAACATCAATAAAGAGGGAAGAACAATACTTTTTTTCTTCAAATGTTCTTCTTATGAAATGAACCAATCCATGAGTTTGTTCAATGGTGCTATGCTGACTTCTAAAACCAAATTGATGCTCCGGTATGCACTCGTTATCAGTTAGAATTGGGGACAATTTTGTCATGGGCAGCTTTTCGAAGAGATTTGAAATTGTTGACAGTAAACTTATTGGCCTATATGAATCAGCCTTGGTAAGATCTTTGCCCGCCTTTGGAATCATTTTGACCATGGTCAGTTTCCAGCTGTGTGGATAATACCTACTCCAGTCGTAAAATGCCATTAAAAATAAATAACAGGATTCTAATAGCAATACGAGGCAACTTCATCAGCATCTTGCTACTAATTCCATCAATACCCGGAGCTTCCTTCGGATTGGTTTCAGTAATTAAAGCCTTTAAAATCTCACATATAGTTCCCCTCCAACCCTGTTGTAAAGGAGCTGCTCCCACTGGAAAGGTTAGTTTGGCAGACAGCTGATATCTATAAAAGAAAAATATACACGTAGAGTTCAGCACACTTGGGTCTATATATTTCATGACCTCTTTGGGGAAAAAACTGACAATAACATGGGAAGTTATTGAAAAACTTGTAGTATTTTTAAATACTCTAGATTTGAAATCTTATTTCTTATTTGTACAAAACTACAAGTTGAATGATGAATTTATTCAGTTGTTTTAATTCTTCCCTTTAAGTGCTGTGATGTTCGTATATGAGTAACGTTTTTTGCCATCTGCCCTTAATTGGATTTCTTCAATCTTATTTTTTTGTAGGTAAAGTTTTCAACTCTTATCGTCCTTAAACCAGATTAAAGTCATATTTAATCACAAAAAAGAGAATAAAAACAAAATAAAAGTAAAATTGAGAATATGTTGCGAATCAAATGGCGGATTCAGAGGGAATTACCAGTCAATAAAGAAGGATATTGTATTATAAATGCAAATAAATTGCATTTAAAGAGAGAAATCGTTTATTGCAAAAAATGATTAAACTATATTAATTGAAAATAACTGACATTAAATAGTTGTTTAAAAACAAAGAAAACAATGCTGGTATGATTAACAGACATTTGAGCAACACATTTCCTGTTATTATTCGTTTAAAATCAAAATCTTATTGAAGAAATAAATCAATAATTCAAACATCAAAAGTATCAAAAGAATGCAATTGTATATGCTTTCTAATACAAACTTTTACCAACACATTTTACTTTGTATCACAACTGCACCTTTTTTTGATTGGCATTATTTGTTAAGCCGTGAGAGAGAGACAGAGAGAGAGAACGAGGGAAAACGGTACTGGCAGGAGTAGTTACTAGAGTTTTAAACACTGTACGAATATAACTGTTAACAAGACATACATTTAAGTTTGACTATAAAGTGTTGAAAGGAACTGGCAACTGGATGGATGGACAGACGGACATAAAGAACTGCCAGGCACAATAATTCAAAGTGCTACAAATGTTTTAAATGAATTGCATAGAATTTCAATCAAAAACATTTTACAAATTAAAAGATGAATGAATTGAAAATTCAAACAGAAATACACATTCCAATAGCAAGAAAATCAAATCGGTTCAAATTGTTAGAAAAACAAAGAGAACAATAAAATAATATAAAAATGCAAAAATTTTTATCGACTAAAGGCATTGCATATATTAAAAGGAAAGAATTTTATTATTAAATTTATTCTAATATTGGCTGCCGTTTGCTTAAAAATAGATGAATAAATAATTTTAAAACTCGTTTCTTTTTACTTTAATGTAAAAATAATAAAAAAAATATTTTTGTTGGCGATAGTAAGTGAAAACACGGAAGAGGAAATTTAAAAATTCCAAAGTAAGAAAATTCAATTCTGTTATTTTGATATTATATTAAATTAATATAATAATATTAAATTAAATTATTTTATCGGATGCCCCTGAAGGTTAATGGGTGGTGTCTAACCCTTTTGGTGCGGTGGTTATGCGTTCCTACGGCTCAGATCTTCTTCATTAAAAACAATTGAAGGTCGTTTTTATTATGCTCGTTAAGCGAGACTAATGATATAAATTCTAATTTTATTTGTAACGTTTGAATAAATAATATTAGAATACTTATATTTGTACTTATATTGTTTTTAAAGTGTTACATGTGATGCCACATCTGTTCATAACAAAACTCCTCTGAAATAAATGAGAGTTTTTACAAGAGCAGCATTGGAAACTTTAACAAAACCACTCAACAATTACACTGTGTGTAATTTTTTAAGTCGTGGCAAAATAACCATATACGGACACCACTACGTGATAAAAGACTAAAAAAAAGACCCGTGTCTCCCAATTTTTCCCAAAGTCATGCACTTTTTTTTATGGGCCGCCAAAGATTTGGGGCCTCGGTATCATTTTTGCAAAAAAGTGATCATTTTCTCGGGCTCATATCTTACAAACCGTTCCGAATTTTGATTTACTCTCTGAGGCAAACTTGTAGCTCTTGTCACAAAGAACAAAAATTGCGAACATATAAAATCAAAAAAACTTCACCTTCCAGATAAAAATCGCAAAAAACTTAAAAAAATTCGATTTTGTTACCTTTTTCTCTTGTTCAGGTCCATAGGTAGCAAACCGTTCAAAATTCAAGGAAACAATCAACTACAAAAATTTACCTAAGATCTCAATAAACAAATTTCTACAACATATAAACTTCCTGGGAATAATTCTTTTTATATAACATTCACCGCGTCACTTTTTTCACTTTTGCGGCTACCTAAGCGCTACCTAAACGGTGTTCAGAATTAGTTTTCATTAAAACAAGTTGTTACATTTAACCCAAAAATGTTGGAGAGAAGTGTTAGAAGTCAGTTAGAAATGTGCTTATGAGAAATATAATTGAAAAGAACAAGAAATTAAAAGTACAGAGTTCGACTTTATTTTAAAATATATAAGAGAAGTAAAGAGTAGACTTTAAAAAAGTCATAGAACTTTCCAGACTTCAGTCTAATCCAGTCCAGTTCGACAATATTTTTGGACCCATTTGTACTGTAATTCTAGAGGAAACATTTTCGAATAATCCGACCAAGCTTATATAGAGTGGGATCGATTTGTATTGCCATACCAACTCACTTAGGTGATCAGTGGCAATATTTCGTTAACTTTCAAGTCGTGATATAATAATTTTTTTTTCGTTGATTTGTAGCAACCGCCGTTTATGATGGTGATCATCCCTTATCCTTAAAAAGGATAGGACAATAATGGCATCGATACAAAATCCGCACTATGGATGCATCATGAGAATCGTGCGGCTTGCGATTGCAACCGATTGTGGGAGCTTTACTTTCTAATTCAACCACTTATCCTAAAATGTACTTCCGTGCGACGTATGATTTCTCTGCCAAATCTAAGTAATCCGAAGCCGGTTACGTGACCAAACGTGATAGTGAGATTAGACTATGAGTACAGTAAAGTGGTCCTTATCTGGCACTGATGTATTATTTTTAAGGCAGGGAACCCTTAAATTGTTATTTACAAAAAATAGATATTGTGTAAGATCTTCGAATCGATGGTACCATATTCTATTAACTTAAAAATATCGTACTTACATGAAGTTTCATAGTATATACGAGAGTAATTTTTTCATAAGATGACGATGAAGATTTCTATTCTAAGAATCATAAAAAACGAGCACTGGACTTCTTATTGTGGTAATTACTCTTAAAAGTATTTATTGACCTCTTACCCGTTATTGTGAATAAGGTACTCATAAAACAGGTCTTGAGAATTTCGACACTCCTTTAGGGTGGTATAAAGAAGTTTCTAATATGAATTTTAATGCTGTGGAGAAGTGGGGTTTTGCTGGAAATATTTTAAGCTTTCGTATTGGATAAAGTATCTTTCAATACGGAAGACATAATTGAGCTTGTACAATGTTAGAGATAAGATTTGTGTCATGTGGCACATTATATTGTTCAAGTGTAAAGTTATATTCTAAAAGCCATGAGGAAACTTTTTATTCTCTCTCAGAATACCAAAAAATTATCAGAAGCTTCATCATGACCACACAGACTTTCTAAAACTCATAGTTATGTTTTTGAGTGGAGCTTCTCCAAAAGAAAATAAAGCACAAAACCCTGTGTATATCACTAAGCCAAATGGATGGCCATGGCCATTTATTCCATAAAGCTTTTCTTCCGAACTAGTGAATTCATAATAACAACAGTTGAGAATATGTGGTTTTATTGTAGTTGCGAGTAAGTTATCTATCTTATGGAGCAGCACTTAGGGGATGCCCCTACTCTGTGGACATTGGTATTAATGTTTCCATACTGAAAGTGACTGGAAAGACCTCTAGATGAATATTATTTCACATACGAATTGTTTGGCTAAGAACGAATTTGGTCTGTATTATAAACTGCTCCTCGCTGGCACATTGAGCACAAATGGATGTGCTCTGAATGAAGAATGAGTTGTTGTTTGTAAAAAAAGCGAGTTTTGGGGGGAAGTTCGATAAAAAACGAGACACACTCAACATTTCGTAGATTCTCCATCGAGTCAATAGAGTTGGTTGGATTACTTTCACCCATAAGATTTTCCGCCGTCTCCTGTAGACAGTGGAGTAACTTCAAAATAAACTTCGAAGCATCCGCACATATATGGGAGCTGTATTCCATATTAGGATGGATATAGCTGGTATAAATAATGGAGAGATCGGATGTAATGAAGTATCTGTTAGTATTAGCGATATTAATAATGTGTTTTGTCAGTTGACATCACACTGGATTTTCATTCCAAGAACATCAAGAGCTGCTGATTCCTCGATATCTATATCCACATAATTACAAATAGATCAGTTTGCTCGGTCCTATGTTTATGCGTACAGTTAAAACACTTGGCTTGGCAAGCACTAAAATCGACCCTATTCGCATGACCCCTTTCAGAGATTGTTAAAAGATCGCGATTAATATTATAACATTCGGACTGATTGTTCCAAACTCTGATAGGCTTGGCCTATTTACCGAAGAAATATGAGTGATAAATGATGATGTCATCTGCAAAATAGTAGATAAGGTTGGAATTGTAAAAGTGCAGGTCATTGAAAAATGTACAAACTAAGAGATGAAAGAAGGATCCCTATTGTAACCCGGAACTCGTTGGATGACATCCCATCTAAAACAAATCGTATAGTGTGATCCGTTAAAATATGATACAAATCTAGAAAAAACATTACTGGCGCCAACAAAAAAAAAAAATGTTTTGACAGAAACGCATCATGCAACACTCTATCAAATTCCTTTTCAATATCTAGAGCCACCACGTTTCATTCGCCAAAATGGTGAATAGAGTGACACCATTTCTTCTAGAGGAATGCTAGCAGAATACCCGCAGAGAGTTCCTACGATAACCTTACCGGCGGTCGCTAAGTATGTTGGAGATAAAACACGTGTTCTTTAGAAGATGGAACTTAACCATGCATTCCATCACTGTGAAAAGTGCAGACCAAGTGGCAATCGGGCGTTGATTTTCAAGGTTGCTATACTATCCTTTTTCTGTAATTGGCGTTACAATAGCACACTGAAAGCTTACCAGCATGAACAGTGTACTAAAAATTTTAGCTAATGGACTAGCTAAAGTTGAGAATCACTGCTTCAGGACCAGTGTAGGAATCTCATCCGGTGCAGGAGACTTATTAATGTTGAGTACAGCCACAACCCCTTTAAATGCACGTGCTGGAAAGAATATTTTCACATTTTAACAAATACTCTTTGGATCTCAGACAGTTGTTGATTGCTTTCCACCAAGCGTGAATTACTTGCAAATAATTCAGATATTATGTCAACTTTATCATGCGGGTGATTGAATATTTGGTCACACTTTAAAAGAATCGGAATTTTTAATGAATTATCAAAAATTTTTGCTACTACGTGGACCAGCAACAAATTTAGCACGTTCATTCTTGAACGTCCCTACTAAAAATTAGTATCACAACAGTTTATTCTTCATTGAGCCATAGTATTTTTATAAACATTTTGACATCATCAGTTTCCTAATTGATGTGTCAAGTCATGCTAAACCACATACGAGATAAGCAATGGATGCTCCTTACAAATATGGAAATAAATGAGTTCATTGGGTCCTTTGATCATCTACAAGCAAAACCTAGAGGTAGAGGAATATGTCTTATATACGTGACGTATTGCATATATTGCGTTCATAGTTCATAATAATTATTAATCGTACTGATTAGTAATAAGATTTCTTGTTTTGCTTACGATTAGAAGTATTGGGATTACCATAAAATGATCAAAAGAAATCAAAAGTAGTAAAAATTAATCCAACTACTTTTATGATTATATTTTATGGTTAAAATTTTTTTTTGCACTTCTATAATGATAGATTGTTTTTGGCGGAAATATTGACCAAAATAAGTCCTCTCACGTTTGAACAGCGTTAGGAAATATTCAAAAATAAATAACGTCATTGTCGAGAAGATATAGAGACCGTCAGTTTGGTGTGGATTTTAGAGCGGTAGCATCATTAGCTCCTTTTTCTAGCAAATGCTGCTGGAAAAGCCACATACTTCTTATGGCCTGGAATGGAGGACATACACTTGCATAATCTTTGATTTCAGCAGGATAATCCACCATGTCGTTACAGCTCATTTAATATTTGAAAAAATTCTTATATTAGAACCACCTCTTAATTATATTAAATTAAATAACCAACTCAAAAATAGATGTTCAAAATTATGAAAAAATTATATTCGCGTTGTCGCAAGGTGCTTATAATATAAACCTCAGTTCCTATTTTATCCTGTTAAATTATTTTTATTAAATTGATCATTTTTTTATTTCATCTGTAAGAAAATCTATTTTCTCTTTCACAATTATTTTTTTATAAAATACGAGTAATAAAATACCTTGTTTCTTAAATCTAAATGAAAATATTATGTTTCTTCGATTAATAATTTATACATTTACTTTTACACAATGAAAAGTAATCGTGTCTATTGGCGAAATTTGTACTCGTTATAGATGCAGATGGATAGTATGTTCCCAGTGATAAAGAACCAAAACCATTTTTTGTTTTCAGAACATAAAAATTTACTTATTTCAATATATTGAATATAGCTTTCAAATCGGTGATCAGGAATCAAAATAGAGCACATCCTGCAATAACAACTCTATGTTAAAATCATTAGAAGTAAGTAGCTTGAATTCGCTCTACTTCTGGATCATAAGCTCAGCATTTTCATAGCTTCTTTGAAGTGTTCGCACATGAACTTTGTAACGACATTCAATTCAAAAGGCCTTAAAAGTAATCTATAGGAATAATAGTCAGGAAAGTGGTCTGACTATATTTTTCAATCGATTCTTTTTCATTATTTTATCGTAATCATAAGAAATCCCGACTACTTTGTGATTATCTGCAGTCATAATAAACTACAAATAATAAATTCTTAACCGGAAAATTGTGTAATTCAATTGATTAATAATCGTAATCGCAATTTAACAGCCATGATTCTACGTATGATTCAATGCTTCTTAAAATAAAATTTTCGATTTGGAAATTCTTACTGAATAACTTTATTTTGTTTGCTAAACTTAATGAGTCAAAATTTCAATTTTAGAAAATAAGGATCACTCTAGAGTACAGCAAAGTTTATTAAAATAGAGTAGGGTAGAATATGATGAAGCCAAACGAAGTAGGAGTTGAGTGGAGTCTTGCGTGATTTTCCGTTAAGTGGATTTTAGAATAGTTAGACCTTTCGTTAACACAGAGTGTATGCAATAAGGCACCTTGCTTGGCGGTAGTAAAGGATTAATGAACATTAAAACATTTTTATATCTTGGTCGCCACTTTTTTCATTTTTTATTCTGAATAATATTTTTTGTCATAAATAGTGTTTTATCGCTGCTTTCTGGATCTTTAAATTCAACCTCACTTTTCCTGGCAGTTTTTTTCTTATCGATTTTTATCCTACCCTCCTTCAGAATACAAACAAAACTTTTTAACTTTTATTTGTCCTCAAATGACATTTGTACTTAAACAAAGAACAATCACAAGATCATTTTACCAAAAAACGAAATAAAGTCCTGTATATACACAAACAACAATATAATGTTCCACAGGAACCAAACTAAACACATGTTCTGTTCTACCTCCCCGTCTATAAAAGAAGCCTTCTGTCAGTATAATGAGTCTTATGTAAACATGCAAATGATGAGGAGTATGACGAATGTAATCATCATTTAAACTTTTGTGTATTTTTGTCTCTTTATAACTAGATTACACATACTCAGAAAGCACACAAAGCCATATGTACATCTCCATACATACGTTCTTTTCAATTGCATTTGTATATGTGAGCTCATTCTTAAGCCATTTACAATTCAATAGTTAGTTATTTTGGTTGCCTGCTGCCTGCATACTCATCCAATCATATTATTTCACTTGTGTTTGAGGGCGTGTGTGTGTGTGTGAAGAGTTTCCTGTATACATACATATGTGCAATTTTTGTTTTGTTTTTTAATATTGATGTTGGTGTATTTTTTGGCTGTGAGTGGATTTCTTCTCGTTTATGTCGAAGAAACTTAAAAATGAAATGAAATAAATAAAAATGTTTAGCCTACTTGGCAAAAGACCAAGAAAAGAATTTAAATAATAATATGAGGAAAATATTCTCACAAAAACACTTACACTCACACATACATACTAACACAACCATATGCACTGATTTTCATATTCCTACAAATGTACAAGTAAATCTACTAATAATACCAACATAAAAATTTCAAGAAAAATAATTTTGTTCTTTGGAAAATTTTACGTTTTGCTTTCTGCCTTTACAAATAACAAAGAAGAAAAAAGCTTAAACGATAAGTCGGGAGAAAATTAAGTCGAACAGAATTTGGTTACATGTGCTATTTTATTAAAATAAATGCAAATAACAAATTTTCCTTTGTGAAGCATATGCATTTTGGGAAGAGATAATTTTATCAAGGAGAAAAATTATTATATTTTTTTTCACGCTAATATATGTTTATTGTATCTTCAAATAACTGAACTAACAATAAGTGTTCAAATCTTAAATATATAAATAATTATTAGGCCCAACCAGTGTCGGACATAAACTTAGTGATAATAATTAATAATACATAAAATTCATGTTACGCACAAAAAATATTTTCAAAGAATTTCATCTGGAGAGTTGCGTATTAATGCCGTAGTGTCCCTCTTTTTTAAGCGGATGTGTCCAGGAAAGTTCAAGATGTTACGAGCAAGGGGATTAGGATGGAACTCGAGTTTAGTTAAATATTTTCCAGCATATTTTGCAATTTCAGCGGTCACAAGTGGCATATGTAAATCACGATGTAAAATAGAATTTTTCAAGTACCATGGAGCCGTAGTTATTAACCTTAATATTTTGTTTTGCATTCGTTGGATTCTCTCTACATTGGAAGCTGAAGCAGTGCCCCATAGCTGAATTCCGTAACACCATATCGGCTTCAAAAGCGACTTGTATATTAAAAGTTTACAATCTAGACTGAGGGTAGAATTTCTACCAATCAGCAAATGTATCTGGGTTAATTTAAGCTTCATTTGTGTCAGCTTAGAGTCAATGTGGTGTTTCCATGTAAGCCGTCGGTGAAGGTGTATACCAAGGTATTTCACCTGTGAATGTTGAGGAACAACTTGATTGTTGATTCGAATGGGGGAACAAGTGTCTCTTCGTAGAGTAAATGTGACATGAACACACTTTTGTTCATTTACTTTTATTCTCCATAAGTTCAACCATAGTTCCAACAGGCTAATATGATTCTGAAGATATCGGGATGCCTCGTGAGGGTTTTCATGCATACTAAGGCAGGCTGTATCATCGGCAAATGTAGAAGTGAAGATATTACTGCTCAAAGGCATATCACAGGTATAAATCAAATATAAAACTGGTCCCAGTATACTACCCTGTGGCACACCGGATGAGATAGTTTCGGGCACACTCATGAAGTCTCCTTCCACGACAGTCACCTTTCGGGCAAGAATGTAACTTTCCAATAGATTCACAATGTTCATTGGTAGATATGTCCTCAATTTCAAAATCAGGCCCTCATGCCACACTTTATCAAATGCCTGAGAAACATCAATAAAGAGGGAAGAACAGTACTTCTTTTCTTCAAATGCTCTTCTTATAAAATGTACCAATCTATGACATTGTTCAATGGTGCTATGCTGACTTCTAAACCCAAATTGATGGTACGGTATGCACCCATTCTCAGCTAGAATTGGGGATAATTTTGTCATGAGCAGTTTTTCGAAGAGCTTTGAAATTGTTGACAGCAAACTTATTGGCCTATATGATTCAGGCTTAGTAAGATCTTTACCCGCCTTTGGAATCATTTTGACCATGGCAAGTTTCCAGCTGTGTGGATAATACTCCACTCGTAAAATGCCATTAAAAATGAACAAGAGGATTCTAATAGCAATACTAGGCAACTTCATCAGCATCTTGTTACTAATTCCATCAATACCCGGGGCCTTCTTCGGGTTGGTTTCAGCAATTAGTTTTTGTACATCACGCATCTTAAACTTTATGGGTCGAGCGGGTAGAGCAACTACACTCGGCAAATCAACAGCACCAGTACATATGTTTGGGGTAAATACGTGTTTTAAATGCTCAGCAAATATGTTACCTTTTTCAGTATTAGTTCTTGCCCAACCTCCGGTAGAAGTGCGCAGGGGTGCTTTAGACTCAACAGGTGTTTTAAGTTTTTTAGCAGCGCGCCACAAGGAGTAATTAGATGCTGCTGTAACATCGAGACCTTCCAGATAGTTCTTAAGAGAAGCAGATTTTTCAGATGCAAGCAACTCTTGGAGTCGTTTTGTGCATTCTCTAAGTCTAATTTTATGTTGGGGTGATCTGTGCTGTTGCCATTCCCTTCTAGCTCTTCTTTTTTCACATACGAGACGTTCAATATCCGCAGAATAAATTCTATTAAACCCAGTCTGCGGATAGGAAGTAGTGGCATGTTTAGCAGCCTGTTTAATATTCTCGGTAAGATTGGCAATGTTAAGTTCAATATCATCGTGAGTTCTAAGCCTGATGTTTTCCGTACGATGACTACTGAGATATTTTTTGAACCCCAGTCAGTTAACACGATTTATCATCTTCACATATGGGTGAGGTAAGTCACTTCTTAGTGGGCTACAAATTGTAACGATCGTTGGCGAGTGATCGGAGGAGAGATCATGAGAAGCTTCAACATGAATTAAATCCCTAGAGATATTTTTCATGACGCCAACATCTATAACATCTGGAATTTTTTGTGGGTCAGTAGGCCAGTAAGTGGGCTCCCCGCTAGAAATGACATCCAAACCCATTTTTGAAATTGTGTTGAATAATGCTCGACCTCTAGGTGTAATAAGACGCGATCCCCAGAACGTATGTTTTGCATTGTAGTCCCCAGCTGCCACGAAACAAGGTCCAAGAGTTCTGTAAAAATCCTCATATTGATCCTCAGAGATTGAAAATCTGGGAGGGGAGGTAATTGATGATATCACAAAATTTGTACAAAAATTTTGGATACAAATATTTGTTGCCTGCAGATGGTCCTCATTTTTATGTTGGCGAATGCCGTTTGCGTTCCAGAAACATACTTTTAACGTGTTCATGGCTTGTTAACTAATGCTAGAAGCAGTGTGTTCTGCATTCGCAGCATTTCTTGCATCATACTAGTCATATTTGTTGTAAAGTTGTTTATAGTTTGCACCAAATTATCAATAGTATTTTCAAGGCGACTGAAATTAAAGCTTGCATTTGCATTTGTTGTAATAGTTGGTGGTGACACTTTTTGCATGGGAACGGAGTTGATCTTCACAGAGTCAGCATACGATACTTGTGTAGAGATTGGTTGGGCCATTACAGGATAATTGGCGGAGTACGTATTTCCTGTTTGCGCTGGGACTACTTTAGGCTTTTGACTCATAGCCTGTTTAACGAAAGAGTATACAGGACATCCCCTGTAGTTAGCAGTGTGATTACCTCCACAATTACTGCACTTCTTTTCCTTCTGGTCCTTCGACTTATTGCAAATAGCAGTGTTGTGTAATTCACCGCACACAACACAAACAGTAGGTAATTTACAATAAGTTTTAGTGTGGCCGTATTCTTGACAATTATGGCACTGTACGGGTCCAGAACGCTTGTGTGGTTCTTCAACTGTGATTTTTCGGTATAAGAGATATTTTAAATTATAAATGGGATGGGTCTCATTTTTCTTCAATATTATATCGTTAGGCTCCAGTTCAACACGAAAAAGAGGTTGGGGGATCTTATCCCTGTTTATTATGTTGGATACATTTTTTTACCTTGAATCCTTGGAGGGTGAGAGCATCTTTTATTTCAGCAGGGACAACATAAGAATCTATGCCCTTCAGTACGATCTGTAGGCCTTTAGCGCTTTTAAGCTGGAATGTGTAAAAACTTGTTTTATTCTTTTCGAATTCATTAACCATTTTCCGGAAATCTTTTTCTTCATATATTTGAATTTTAGTTTCGTCAATGTTACCACGTTTTATTGGGACAATGTGAAATGCCTTTTCGCCAATGACCGAGATTAGTTTTTTGATGAGGGAGTTTGAATTTTTTTCTCTCAAATAAATGGGTGGTGGTTTGGAGGTTTTTTTTGGGAATGCTTCGGGTTTGTCAATGTCATCCTGCAATATTTTAAAGCGGTTTTGACGGTTAACTGTGGCGGTGTCGATATCCCTGGATATCTTGGGAACAGATGAGATCTTTGAAGAATTTGGGCTTCGCCCGCGCTTTACCACTGTAATATATCGGTCCATTCCGACAGGCACCTTTGGTTTCTGAATAATATTGTCTATTGTAATAACTTGGTTAAGTGAGGAACTCGAGCCCGGAGCGGATAATGGCGCTGACTTAAATACAGAATTACTAGGCAACGGTAATGTTAACGAATCACTACTTGGCATTGGAGTAAGCGAATTTGATCGCTCACGTAAAATTGGCTTTGCCGTTAGAAAAAGACTGTCATCGGATTTTTTTATTTTTATTTTGTGCATTAAGAATATCAGAACTCACAGTAAAATAGGCATTTCTGCCGTTAGAACTCACTTCACAATTTTTTGTTTTTGAGGTACTCATACAGAGTATTCCTCAGTCACTTTGTTTGTGTTTTTTTGTTTGTTTTTGTTGTTTCAGTTTATACGAAAAATATTATTAATGCAAGTAAAGCAAATTTAGCAAAAACTGTACTTATTACGAATCAGTACTTATTACGAAAATTTTTGTTTGTTTGTATTTTTGTTTGTTTAGTATGTAAAAAAGAAACTCCGCTAACACGTCTGTTCTCTACGAAGGTTCAACAAGACTGTGAAATTATTATATTTGTGTGAAATAAATTTATAAGAACGATAAGACATGGATGAAGTCATGTCTTGGTGACGCAAGGTGCTTATTAAAAGATTTTTTATGTCCGTGTGTGCTTTTTAGAATATTTATGATATATGGTGAACTAAGCCACCGAGAGCAAAACCTTAGTTATAAACGCTTTAAAGTATAGCTTACGGTCTATGTACAAGATTGTGTTGAGACTGCAGCAAGGATAGTCAGGAAAGTCATGGCCACCAAGAGCGATTTGTTTATATACAACAAAATATGGCTTATAATCTGCATACAAGAAAGAAAGCAAAATCAATATGTAAAGTGAAGTAAGCCAGAAAAAGGAGCAATCATTTTTGATAATGTCAAAAAGCACAGCTTGTAAGCTGTCTACAAGTTTTTTTCTGAAATCACTGCAATGACATGAGTACTTCACTCATATTTTATCTTATCATCAGCTTGTTATGAGTTGGTTGTATTACCATAAGGTAGTTTTGTTTTTATTATAGTAATAGAAGACGAATATATAATTTGTAATAGTAGACCCAACCCACGTTTTACCAAACAGCTTTTGACAGGCACTATGTGCCCTAATGGCGCAGTTTAATGTATATTAATTCTCAACAGTTGTGTGCTGGGCTATGTACAAAATTAAAAAAAAATTATTGATATTATATCCTCAATATATCATTTCTACACTCCATCACACTCTCATAAATTTGTCATTCTCCAGCCGATACAGGCGTTTTTCATACAAGTGACGTATTAGAAAATCAGATCCTAAAACGTAAAATATCAGCCAAAGTGCTCGTCTTCGGTGAAAGTAGTCATACAGATACATAAATATAATATTGTAATGTCCATGCTCATTAGGTTGCCTTAAAACAACATTTTTTTGGGGATCAAGCATAATTTGAAAGCTTATGGAGTGCAGTATTTTTGAGATTTTTTCAGATTTTTCGGAAAAGGTTTAGAGGTCGCTCAAGTCGAATTTTTGCCAAAAATCAGGTTTGACCGCCGTTTTTTTTCGAGATTTCTTCACAACTTTGTCAAAAGCTACGATATTTTTACTTTTGAGAACACAGTTTAAAAGAAAAATGTCCAGGCTTTGTTTCTATGTGCCAAAACTATAAGTTTTCGCAGGGCATTTGTTTGTTTGGGTACCCTACATTACAACTTTTCCATAATTTTTGTAAATAATGCTATATAACTTTTAAAATTTCTATAAAAATGAAAAAAAACTAAAGATGCAGTTTGAAAAATAAACTCATTTTAAATAATTTAGAAACAAAAATTTTTGAATTTGCTTTTACCGTTCCTGAGTTATACCACTTTTTAGCTTTGTACTTAGTTGATGATATTATTATGATTTATTATTTTTCAGTTACCACTCATAACCAACACATAAATAAAAATCAAATCTGTTGTTTGGGTTTATTTAAAAAATCAAAAAATTCTGAAAATCTGTTTCAGAAGCTGTGGCATTGATATAAGTGTTAGCCAAAGCCACACCTCGTTCTGCCACATCTTTTACCATTTTTAAATATTGAACTTTGTTCTTTGAATACGAAATTTTCAAATTTAAAATTTTTTGGAACCCGTAGTAATTAGTTGGCAGATAAATTAGATTAAAAATCGGTTTGTGCATATAAAACTTTTCGCTTCCTTTGAATACTGAGGATTTCAATATCAGCATCTAGCTTTGTGCAAGTCTTGATAGAACCGGAATTAGTTGCAGTAAAGCTTCGCTTATAGTGAATTCCTTCTCAGATCCTGGTCATAACATCGCAAAAGTTGCATGCTCAAAGAGTTCAATTTGGAGAGAACGTATAAAACAGTAGCAGATTCCATTAAAAATCGTTTGAGGGCTCAATTTATATAACAGTATATTGGGATGGAAAAATAATGCCCGACTTAAAAAATAAAAAGAAAAAAACTTATCGTATCTCTATTAGTGTAACCGGAAATTCAGACCCCAAGCTTCTGGGAGCCGTACCACTATTTACCAGAAACCTGGTAAATAGTGGGAACCCCAAAATGATTTCTGAGTGGTAACTGGAAAATAATGAGTACAAAGCTAAAAACGGGTATAACTCAGGAACGGTAAAAGCAAATTCAAAAATTTTTGTTTCTAAATTATTTAAAATGAGTATCTTTCAACCTGCATCTTTAGTTTCTTTCATTTTTATAGAATTTTTAAAATTTATAAAGCATTTATTACAAAAATTATGGAAAAATTATGAAAAATTGTTATGTAGGGTACCTAAATAAACAAATGCCTTGCGAAAACTTATAGTTTTTGCACATAGAAATAAAGCCTGGGCATTTTTCTTTTAAACTCTCATCTCAGAAGTAAAAAAATCGTAGTTTTTGGCAAAGAAAACTGAAAAATACGTCCGTCAAAACCGATTTTTGGCTAAAATCCGACTTGAGCGACCTCTAAACCTTTTCCGAAAGTTCTGAAAAATCTAAAAAATACTTCACCCCATACCCTTTGAAATTATGCTTGATCATCCATGAAAATCAAAAAAAAATTTTTGGGACAATCTAATGGTCATGTTTCATATGAATTATCGAAGTATTTTCTTCCTAATATTTGCTTTAAAAAAGGTCATCATATGGAACATTTTTTCCTTTTCCGTATTTGAAATAAAAAATACTGAACTGTATTAATAACGCCAAATGAATATCTTTTTGGTGAAATTTACTGCTTGGCCCGCGATGTCATTCGATATCGATCGTTCGCATAAATACGTTTGAAACAGCAACAAATTTTAAAATGTTGTTTTTGGTTTGAATGTATTTATGCGAGAGAGCGATGTAGAGTGGCATCGTGGGCCAGGCAGTTAATTCAAATCCTATCAGACTCCATTAGAGAATGCTGTGTCTCTTTTGTTTTTGTAAAACATTAAGAAGTTAAGAAAATCAAACAAACAAATATAAGAGAAACACGTTGACCTCTCCGATGAAATTCGATCGTAATGGATTTTTCTTTGTTAAAAAACTGATATATTTTGCTCTTAAAAAAAAAAATAATAATAATTTAGTATTCAACAAAATATTACACTTTTTAAGAAAAGAAATGGTCATTAGTCGACGAGTCCAGTACGAAAATCATGGAGTTGACTGTAGGAAAAACTAGAATCCTTCACTAATTAAAGAGCGATATAGCGCATGTTAATAATCATAGTTATTTGTTTAAATTAAATCTTAAATATAGTTTTCTTAACAGGATATTTCTGAACTAGTTTATCGTTTCTTTTTTTGTGTTTTTTTTGCCCATTTGTATTATATATCTACAAAACCCTAATTTCTCTTTTATGTTGATCTGTTTGCTTTTATGAGCTTCTGCCATTTAATTTTCAGTCTCATTAAATACCCATTTGATCAGGTTTTCAATTTCGATTTGGTTTTTATTGTATCCTGCATCAAAATAAGTTTTTCTTTGTTTTCTTGTTTTTGGAGATAAAAGGAAACAAAATGGAAACGGTTTTATAAAAGTATTTCTGTTTATCTTGTTTTTCTCCATTTCCTTTTATTATAATGGTCGGAAAATGCGGCTTTTATAATGGATGTAAACCAAACCTGATTATATGGAAAAATGTACAAAATCCCCTAAACTAACAAAATAACAAATAAAAATATCATGTATGAAACCAAAAGTATTATCCTGCCACACATCAGCATTTACATCAACATTTTAATAATAGGCAGCAGCAACATGAACAGTCTAATGTTCAACACAAGGGAGTTGGAAGTAAACAAGAACAGCAGTTTCAAGAACAGGCGCACTTCTATCAACCTCAAATGAGACCAGAATTTTCAGTACAATCCCAACAGCGGCAGCCGCAGCAGTATGAAAATGTTGGTGTTACATGGCTGCAACAAGATAAACCGAACTCTTTAGCAACAACGACAGCCACGAACACACATATTAATGGAAAAATTGATGATATAAAATATCATCGACAACATGAACAGCAACGCCAAATCCATCATTATCAGCAGCAACAACAACAGGTGCTGCAGCAACAGCAGCAGTCATCAAACTGTTGTTCTAAACGTCTTGATACCAATACTGCTAATGGACGAAATTCCTGTTTTATTGAGGATATAGAAACTGATTTCATTGTTGGCAAAGCATTTGTAACGCCACCCGATATACCCTCACCACCTCCCAAGCCAATACTGAGCGATAACAAAAGATTTCAAACTGGTCAAACGTTAGGCAAAACAACAGCTTCGGCAACGACAACCAACAACACTCTGATCAATAATAAAAACTGCTGTCAATGTGAGGGACGTTTAAAAAATCAGCAATTTTTAAATCATACACCTGTAGCAGGCGTCGCTCTGCAACACGGCAGCAACAATCACTGCCATATACATCACCAGCAACAAAATAAACATCCTACTGCAATAACAACAACACCATTATCACATCATCCCAACAGTTTTCCACATCAGTATCAGCATCAGCAATCTCATTCTCATCATCATCAACAACAACAGCAGCAGCAGCAGCAACTAAACAACGAAGAAAGTTTAATTTTGCCAAAAGCTTCATCACCATTGACGGCTCCGCATTATCATAATCAACAGCCACAGCAGCAGTTTCATCAGCATCCGGCATCCCACCAATATTATCGCAAAGTGGATGTTTTTGCTGCCAGTTTGGATGATGATGACAACGATACAAGTCCCAGTATAAAGGTAAAAAACACTAATGCCACTGTTGCAAAAAAAAAAAACAAAACAGAAACAAAAACAAAAAGCATTCTAACATAAAATATGTTGATTAGTTGTATTTTTCATTTATTTTTAGTTTGCAACTTTTCCCATCCCAATATTGGGCATAGAAAATTGGAAAATGAAAAAAGGACAAAAAAGAAAATAATAAAAAAATTTTCCTGTTCATTTTGCTTCACATCCAGTTGATAAAAAAATTATTGTCCTGGCAACAACTAATAACAACATAAATATCTAAAACATAACTCTACTACTACAAGATTCTTATCAAAGCAGGAAAAAGTATTTGCAAAATCTTTCAAAATTTATAAAGTGGCGTTTTCTTTTCTGAAAAAAGTGTATTGTTTTGTTGCTAAATTTATAATTAAAAAATCTATCCAATCTACGACTCTAATTTAACTCCAGGATGCGTTGTAGTTTCCTAATAAGTTGACGCTTATTAAAAAAATATTAAATCTCCTTTTTCTCTTTGAAAAGTAATACGTATTTTTAGAAAAGAAAGTGCCATAAGATGAACTGCAAACAAACTCGAAACACCCGGCCTTGTTTGGCCTTAACACTGACCATATTTTATCATAATATCGATGACACTATTTAAAATAATTCTGAAATGGTTTCCATTTTCATTTGTGGTATTAGAGAAATAATAATGGTCACATTTTCGGGATTTTGAATTTTATTTTAAGTGATTTAAAATTGTTATTATTACTATTATTATTATTTTTATTATTTATATTATAATTATTATCATTATTGTTATTATTCATATGCGACTAATCGTAGCTATAATTGCTAGTGGAGGACTCGGGGAGAGGCAACATGGTTTCATATCAAATAGGTCCACTGTAGGGGCTGCGAATGATCTGATCAGCGCAGCAAAAGCAGGTTTCATGCACCAGAATACTTGACGAGGGTGATAAGAAACTATCTAGGATAGGATAGGGAACTCACATACAGAACAACGGAAGGCCGGAAAAGATACAAATAACATTACGCGCTGCACGGGAGTCTATATTATGACCAGACTTGTGGAATGTAAGCTACGATGGAATATTTAGTATCGAAATTCTACAAGACACTTACCTGATAGGATACGCGGACGACGTAACGTAACGCGGACGCCAAACTGAAACTGAAACAAGTTATGATTAGAACCAAGGCTTGGTAGATGCTCTCGGCCTGCAGTAGTCAATGCATATGACAGAGCTTCTCATTCTCACCAGGCGTCCAATAGCAGTAGGGATAGATGTTCATATTGAAGACCTAAGAAATCTGTGAACTATTTAAGAATAAGATTGAGGTGCAAACTTACATACTCTGATTAGATTCATTATGGCATCTAGGATAACAGGACAGCTCAGTCGACTAATAGTAAACGTAGGTGTAGTACTACCAAGCAAGCGAAAGCTTCTGATGGAGGGTATTAAGAGTATCCTTCTTTACGGAAGTGAGATTTCGGGCGAACAAATGAAAGCGAGGAAAAGGACGAACAAAATATTGGTCGTACAAAGAACAGCAGCGCTACGAGTGATATCTGCATATCGTACGGTATCAACGTGCGGGGCGATATCGAGAATGATACCAAATGACCTGCATATATTAGAATGAAGAATTATATGGACGATGGGGCAAAAACCCCAGAAAATGGCATCGTTAAGAGGAAGTTAAGCGCAGGCCATTCTGCCCCACACCTGGAGAGTGAGGTAATCAATAATATCGTGGAGAACTTGTTTCTGTAACTTGTATCAATCCCAAGCTGGTGAGATGTCTACGCCCTTTACTGAGAAGAGCTAAAAACCGAGGCTAGAAGTTTTAAAAAGGGTAAAGCTGCTGGTCCATACGGACTACCAGCTGAATCATTCATACTTCTAACCGAAACCCAGCCAGATGCACTGATCGATGTCCAAGGCATCTTTCAAATAGAGTGGAAAGTACAAATATTCACCCTGACAGGCAGAGGCAACCCATCGCAGCCAGTATCATATCGCCCTCTTTGCATGCTGGATAGTGCCGGCAAGCTACTGAAAAACTATTGAAACTATTATCAGAGATGGCTGGAGGACTATGGGATAGGCAGCATGGCTTTCGACCCGGAAAATCGACTCTTGGCGTCATAAGGAATGTAGTGAGGAGCTTCGAAGACATGCAGTGCTTCGGGAACGCAGCTACCTGAAACGTACAATTGTCTTCGCTACACTTGATTTACGGAATGCATTCAACAGGCTAACATGGGGAGGATATTATCAAGGCACCACGGGAAAGATTCCGTATACCTGGATACCTGCTGAGAATTCTCCAGAGTTATCTGAGAGATCATAAGCTCTTGAACAGCACGCCAGATGGCCAGAAAGTTAAAATTATCACATAAGGCGCAGCCCAGTCATCATTTTTGCTCGAGGACCATGGGCTGGCACTTGCCAGAAACAAGACTGAGATTATATTAATAACGCGAGGCCATATACCACTCGAAGTGAGCATGTAGATAGATGACATGTCTCTAGTGACGAAAAAGGCGGTAAAATATTTGGGCATAAAACTCAACAGTAGGCTCACTAATTTGGCTCAACTACAATATATATGGCTGCAAAGGCAGCGAAAGTAGCGGGTATGCTAAGAAGGCTAATGACGAATATCGGCGATCCACTACAGAGCAACAGGGGGCTCATTAAAGCAACCACATATTCGATACTCCCCCCAGGGGGCACGGTCAATGCATCTTGTCTTGGTGGCTTGGTGTTGTGCTTCCTGGGGTATAGGGTTATCAGGTTTCCGGACCTAGGCCTTTTTGCTGATAACCCCTAAAAACTTGTATGTTGCTACCCAATCCCTGAAACAACAGGGCAACGGGCGCGCATGCAAGTAAATTAAAGGTGAAAGTGGGTTCGCTCGCTCGTCCGGTAAGTGGGTAATCTGGTTTTTCCAGACCTTGACCTTTGGCCAATTACCCCTTGAACTTATATGTTACTACCCAATCCCTGGACATAACAGGGCAACGGGCGTACATATATTTAATTTAAGGAAGTAGCTCTGCCTATGCTTGTCTGGGTAGAGGTGCTACCGATACCTCAGGTTTGCAGGGACCTAAAATCGGCTGACCAGAGTCCTATCTGGTGCCACGGGAACCAGTAGCCCCTAGGACTTGTCCTAGACTGGTTATTGGTGAGGCCCCTTCGGGGATCACGTGGTGGCTGTGGTTAAAACCCAAAGATACGCGGGAAGAGTTATGGGTCAGATGTAGTGTGTCTGCAAGAGGTGCTAGTGACTGATTATAGATGCTCTCTTCAGGCCGTATATCTCTAGGTGTTGTTGCTATTCGACAAAGCTACTCTGATGTTTTGCGGTGGGCGAAGCCTCAGGTAAGATGGGGGCACTATTTTGCTGCCGGGCCATTGGGGTAGTAGGAGGTTAGATAGCTCCAACACTTCAGCAAAGTGTCTGTACATGGTTCTGCAGCCTGTGCAGAATTTGCTACCAAGTCGTCCCTATTAGGGGCACATGTTGTCGCCGCAACCCAGTATGTGCCTCCGGAAGGGACGACGGGATGGTGGTGAACGGCTTTATTCACCCAGTGCGAAGAGCACCGTCAGGTAAGGCCTTCGGGCAGGTACTGACGTAAAATCTTTGACATATATTCGATACTGATATGTGGCAGTGAAATTTGGGGTGATGCGCTGATAGCAAAGACTAAGCGCATGGTCCTGAAGGAAATAAAACGCACAGCAGCACTCAGGGTTGCTTCAGCCCACCGTACAGTTTCGGGCGCAGCGGTCGTCGTGATAAGTGGAGTAATACGATTTGACCACTTGGCTCGTGAATGGAAAGAAGCATGGGACTCCAAGAGAGAAGGAAATTGTATCAGTGCTGCAGAATGGAGATACCGATGGCAAAAAAGGGGGAGCGCAGAAACGACCGGGAGAGATTAACGATTTCTAGACCCAGTTCCTTTCAGGTCACGGATACTTCTACAGGTATCTGCACCGCATGGGTAACACAGGTGACCCCAGCTATATCTACAACGGTGCGATGAATGATAACGCAGAACACACGTTTTTCAACTGTATCCAATGTCGGCTGGTGGAATTTGTTTGCTCAGCAGCTAACTTCAGGCTTGCTTCAAACATTCTAATTGAGTCCTCTGTACCCGCAGGGATATTAAGGTGGATGTCATTCAATGGGAACTAAGACATTGTTTTTTATGTTAACCAGTTAGCACAGTTAACCATCGCTAATTCGCACTTAGGTAATGAAGTTTCATGAGAGTATATGGTAACAACAATAGATCAATGGTGTGGGAATAAATCTAAAGAAGGCTCGAAGGTACAACTCCAAAACCAATAACATCAGGTATCTTTTGTAAATCTGTTGACCTGTACGCTGGCTGCTATGAATTTTAAAGAAACTTCGAGACGTCGGATCAGAGATCAAGATTATATAAATTTTTTAATAAAACAGAAAATATTCAACTTCGTTTTTATGTTTCCGTTCCTCAAACAGATTTCTGAATTCATGGTTTGCTAATCGCACATCCCTCAAAATTTTGTAATTTATGTTTGTTGTTGTTATTTTTAAATTTGAAATACCGCTTAAATTTGTTGACATTATGTGAACAACTTTCTCATTTTCTGTTGTCCTGTTTTTAATTTAAAACATCATTTTAATTGTGATAACACAACCATCTGTGTTTTAAGAACGGACAGACTTTATTTTGTAATCTGACCAGGCGGTGGTGGGCGTCAAAAGAGTTTTTTAATGTCAAAACTGTTACGTTTTGACATTTGAATGAAAGAAATCACTTGCTAATGATCTAATTTCTTAAATATTTTCTCACTTTTCTTTGCAGGTACGTTCCCTAGACGTTAAGTTCTTTATTCAATAGTTGTTGTAACATGTAAGTTAATGGTTTCATTTTTTATTTGAGGTTTTTTAATAGTTTCGGGTAAAAAACTTTAAAGTTGTTGTTGTGTTGTAGCTAGATTGTTTTATATAATTATAAAATATTTTTTTGCAAAATTTATAAATTATTTATTTATTTATTTCAAATTTATTATAATTAAAACTATAATAAATAATATACAAAAGCACTAGCTACTACAGGCTATCGGCTTAATTTATAAATATATATGTATTTTATTTAATAAACGAGCTTTAGGTCTTTTTACAAAAAAAAATTGTTTTATTCAATATTTCGAGGGGTCGAAATATTTTTTATTTGTTTGTTTTTTATTAAAAGACCTAAAGCTCATTTATTAAATAAAACTTTTATTATAACAGGAATGTCGAAAAAACAATGTTAAGTAATTTAAAATGTATAAAGTTATGACACAAATATAATGGTCATTATTATAAGCAAATTGTCTGTGATAGTGAGATCTTAGGGATTTAAAAATAAATGGTCCCTTTAGGAAATGATGTTTGCGGGAAAAAGTAAAGGAGGCAATTTAATATTTTTTTGTTGGCTTAGATGAGTATATGCCTGCATTTCATTCGCGCTAACTAAATCATTAGTACCCTTTAGTCAAATCATGATTGCAAATATTCAAGCTCCTATACGTATACCAAAGACTATAAATACTATATGAGAATCCAAACAGAACTCAATCATGTTTTTTTATTTGTAATCAACAAAACATAAAATCTTTTGTACAAACACAACAAAACAAACAATTAAATCGACTTGCGTGTTTTCATTTTTTTTCTCCTTTATACTCAGCTAAGCCAACAACAAACAATAAAATATTAAATAGTTTTTTGGAGAATATCTCGAATAACAAATTTGATTAATAATAAAGAAGGCAAGTTAAAAAAACAGTTTTTGTTATAATTATTTTTTTAATTGTTGTGGGCTCTAAGCCAGTGAAAAGGTAATGGCATTCTTAAGCTTTTGAATATTATTTGTTCATACAACTTTTGTAACTTTTCTAAATACTTACATACATACATACATATGTATTTATGTACTTATATGTATACCTTTCATCACAAAATTTGTTATCCAGATTTTTGTGAGATATTAAATTTTAATATGAATTTTGTTGAGAAACGATATTCAAAGCAGAGCTTTGAAAACTGCAATCAATTGGCATTGAAATCAAAGTGATTTCAACCAAACTGATTTCATTCTTTGATTTCAAAATGATTTCAGATTTCAAAATGAAATCTTGGCAAAATTGCAATATTTTGTGATTGCAATAATTTTGAAATCATTTTTGTAGAAATCATTGATTGCAATTAATTTAATTGCAATCAATTCGATTGCAATCAAATTTTTTTGAAATCATGCGATTTCAATGAATTGCCCTGAAATCACAACTAAAGTGAAAGTTCTACGAAATAATACACTTGGAATCTAGAATCAGGCGGTTTCCACTAAAATATGGTGGAAACCTCAAATTTTTGGTGGAAACCACCAGATTTTAGTGAAAACCACTAAGTTTTAGTATAAAACAACAGATTCTAGTAAAAACTTCCACTAGAAAAATAAAAGTCAAAAATATTTATTAATTTTGCGAATTTATTAAAAAAAGTCAGAACAAATATAACATGAAAAACAAACAACATAAAAAAAATTATGTTTACCAATTTTACAAAACTTTAAACTTCAAACAAAAATTGATATTGTTGGTAATTCAAAATTATCAGAGTCATCTTTGTTTCTAGAAGAAGGAGTTTTATTTGAAGAGAACGAAGATTTTGATTTTGATTCTGATTTAATTTTGATTGCAATTACTGGATTTGATTGCAATTAAAGTAATTGCAATCAAATTGATTGCAATCAAATTTGATTGCAATCAATTAATATATGAATTAATTTTAAAAAATTGATTCAATAATTTTTGTCGTATTGATTTCATGATTTCGAATTGAAATCATGAAATCAATTTAGGATTTTGAATGCAATAAGAAAATTAGCAATCATTAACGAGAAATCAAGTGATTGCAATTAAACCGATTGCAATCGTTTACAACTCTGATTCAAAGTAGTTTTTCTGTGAATGATTTCCGACTTTTTAATTTATAATTTCAATTGTTTGACTTGATATTTTCCCGAAATTTTATATGCTTAATTAAGGTCTGTTTAAGTAAAAATCTTTGATATAACTGATTTTTATGTTCATATTTATCAGGGAAATATTTGTAAAAAGTTTTTTTTATTTTTATTTAAACTACATTCTCATTTGCAAACATACATACTAGTTTTGTCATACCTTGGGGTTTTTCGTTCATTTATGCATTGGAAACTGCTATCGAAAGATACTGAAAATTATCATGTATAAATCGTATACAGCGAAAAAAGAATTAATGGGCCGAAGAAACAATATTGTCTTAAAAGAAATTTAATTTCTTTAAAAATTTAAACACCATGAAAAATAACTGACTTCTAAATTTATAGAAAAACGTGTACGTTTTTCTATAACGTCGGCGTTCACATTTTCATACATACTTATGAGCTATAACATGCATATGTACATATGTACTCAGATATGTACATACATACATATGTATGTAATTTGTTTATTTTCTTATTGCTTTATGGTTCATGTTGTGATAATAACACCGCCTTGTAATATTAATACATCTTGGTTGTTCAACACAATTTCAAAAAATGAGCTTGGACGTCATTGCGAACGGGGAGCCCACTTACTGGCCTACTGACATACAAAAAATTCCGGATGATATAGATTTTGGCGTCATAAAAAATATCTCTAGGGATTTAATTCATGTTGAAGCTTCTCATGATCTCTCCTCCGATCACTCTCCCACGATCGTTACAATTTTTAGCCCACTAAGAACTGACTTTCTTCACCCATATGTGAAGATGATAAATCATGTTAATTGGCTGGGGTTCAAAAAATATCTCAGTAGTCATTGTACGGGAAACATCAGGCTTAGAACTCCCGATGATATTGAACTTAACATTGCCAATCTTACCGAGAATATTAAACAGGCTGCTAAACATGCCACTACCTCCCATCCGCAGACTGGGTTTAATGGAATTTATTCTGCGGATATTGAACGTCTCGTATGTGAAAAAAGAAGAGCTAGAAGGGAATGGAAACAGCACAGATCACCCCAACATAAAATGAGACTTAAGGAATGCACTAACGACTCCAATAGTTGCTTGCATCTGAAAAATCTGCTTCTCTTAAAAACCATCTGGAAGGGCTCGATGTCACAGTAGCATCTAATTACTCTTTGTGGCGCACTGCTAAAAAACTTAAAACACCCGTTGAGTTTAAACCACCGCTGCGCACTTCTACTGGAGGTTGGGCAAGAACCAACACTGAAAAAGGTAACATTTAAAATGCGTATTTACCCCAGACACATCTACTGGTGCTGTTGATTTGCCGAGTTTAGTTGCTCTGCCTCCTCGACCCATAAAGTTTAAGATGCGTGATGTACAAAAACTATTTGCTGAAACCAACCCAAAGAAGGCCCGGGGTATGTATGGGATTAGTAACAAGATTCTGATAAAGTTGCCTTGTATTGCTATTAGAATCCTGTTGTTTATTTTTAATGGCATTTTACGACTGCAATATTATCCACACAGCTGGAAACTTGCCATGATCAAAATGATTCCAAAGACTGGCAAAGATCTTACCAAGGCTGAGTCATATAGGCCAATAAGTTTACTGTCAACAATTTCAAAGCTCTTCGAAAAGCTGCTCATGACAAAATTGTCCCCAATTCTAACTAATAATGTGTGTATACCGGACCATTAATTTGGTTTTAGAAGTCAGCATAGCACCATTGAACAAACTCATATATTGGTTCATTTCATAAGAAGAACATTTAAAGAAAAGAAGTATTGTTCTTCCCTCTTTATTGATGTTTCTCAAGCATTTGATAAAGTGTGGCATGAAGGCCTAATTTCAAAATTGAAGACATATCTACCCATAAACATTCTAAATCTTTTGGAAAGTTACATTCTTTCCCGGAAGTTCACTGTTGTGGAAGGAGACTTAATGAGCGTGCCCGAAACTATCTCATCTGTTGTGCCACAGGGGACCATATTGGGGCCAGTTTTGTATTTGATTTATACCTGTGATATGCCCCTGAGCAGTAATGTTCTCACTTCTACATTTGCCGATGATACAGCCCGCCTTAGTATGCATGAAAACCCTCACGAGGCATCCCGTTATCTTCAGGAACATATTAACCTGTTGGAACTGTGGTTGAACTTATGGAGAATAAAAGTAAATGAACAAAAGTGTGCTCATGTCACATTTACGCTACAAAGAGACACTTGTTCCCCCATTCGAATCAACAATCAAGTTGTTCCTCAACATTCACAGGTGAAATACCTTGGTAAACATCTTGACCGACGGCTTACATGGAAACGCCACATGGACTCTAAGCTCTAACACCACATCGACTTTTATTTATTATGTATTACTATCACTAACTTTATGTCCGACACTGGTTGGGCCTAATAATTATATATATATATATATATATATATATATATATATATATATATATATATATATATATACATATATACATATATGTATATATATATATATATATATATATATATATATATATATATGTATATATATATATATATATATATATATATATATATATATATGTATATATATATATATATATATATATATATATATATATATATATATATATATATATATTAAGATTTGAATACTTCTTGTTATCAATATTTTTCTGATTGATACCGAGCACATGGGCAAAACAGTTGCATACTTGGATGAATTAAGCTTAAACTACAATATTTTCCTGCTTAAGCTGGAGGGGAACAGTTTAAATGAACCAACGTTACATTTGGCGTTTTCTTTCGGAAGCGCAAAAAATATCTGTATATTTGCTTTAGAAGGGAAACGTTCCTTTTTTCCTCCCCATATCAACGTTAGTGTCGGTAAAATATACAGGATAACTGCCTACGGCCATGACAAAAATCTCTTGTTCTAATTATAGCAGAACTATAGGAATATTGTGTCGTTACAGGCGTGAGTTAACGAAAAAAATTCAGTTTCCAGCGTAATCTGTTCCAGAATGGTACAATGTGTAACAGGACTCGTATGTACAGGTAGTAAAAAGAACAGGGAAGGACCTGGAGAAAAGCGTGTCTGCTGCAGCGTTTTGTGCACGAGAACACAGAATAGTTCTGAATTAGGATATGAGTAAATTGAAGACTTGAAATAAACTACTATTTCCTGAAAAAAATAATGTGAAAAAATTATTGATATAAATTGCCGAATTCAGTACTCGAACTTGAGCTAAGCTAGTTATTTTTCAAATCAATAACCAACACAGTTCGAAAAATTACGTACCTACCATTAAATTTTGCACCTTCTGAAGAACATTTTGCTTTTCACCGCATACGTTCGAAAATATTAACAACGATTTTTTCATTATTATTTACTTTCAAATTTTCTGTTATCTGGGCTAGTTTTTATTTTTGCTTTTTGAGCTACTTCGCTAACTTAGGTTTATTCCAATTTTGCTCTCAAAGAATTTTTTTCTTATAGAATTTCTAGTGCATGATGCAATTTTCTCCTTTTCCCAAGGGGCTCTTTTTAACTACAGTACCTATTAATTATATGAATACCAAATTGATTTTAGTTCATTTGTATGTTAAGGATTTCAATGTAAATTATTGTATTTATTAACAAACAAAAGCAATTTTATTGAAATAACGTAACGCTTTAATCAATGAAATACAAAAATACGCACTAAATTTTAATGTTTCTCTTCAAAGAGAATATTCACTTACATAGACACTTGTTGCGTTTCCCCAAGTTTTTTAATCTCTTAAATAAATCTCTTTCGTTTAACATCATAATAAACAACAAAAATAACTAAGCTCCAACACGTTCTTTGTAATTCACCCCACATTTGCACATACATAGTATGTGCATACATTCATATGTACATATAAGTGAGTATATAAACCATTCCCTGTATTTATCAGTGTTTGTTTTGCTACTGAAATTCGAGTAATGCAATAAGTATCAGTATCAAAAAAAAAAAAAAAATGGGGCTTTAAAGAAAAGGAAAATTTGTGAATAAAATTAAAGAAAGTAAAAAGAGAGAGTAAGATATAAAAAGCAATGCTTAGGAGAAAAATAACTGTACATATATATGCGTGGCTCTTACAATTATTTCAGGAATGGGAGTTAGAACTAAAACCTTCAGGTGTCTGAGCGTAGCGTGATAGATTCCTGCCCGAATATTCTGGGTCCCTCTGGATATAAAGAGTTGCGGATAAGTGAGAACCGAACCGGTTAAACGTATTGAAAACTTTAAAAATATGATATGAATAGAGAAAATATTTTATTAGAAATAAATAACTATTTTGAGTTCATACATAATTTAATAAGCGTTCTAGTTTTTTGATCGTTTCATTTTAATTAATAAACTTAATTTATTTTTTAAGCTTAAGATTTCTTATTTTTTTTTTAATTATTATAGATATTTCGGTACTCATTGAGTACCATTTTCAGGATATTTGTTTATATATTTTTTATTAAAAAAAATTAAGCGACCTTAAGCTTAAAAAATAAATTAAGTTTATTTGTTCATACATATTTATTATATTAAAAACTACTAAATTTTGAAGTAATAAAACATGTTTAATTAAAAATAAAAATACTGTACATGTAATAATATTTTTCCTTTAAGCGGTGTTTGTATGATATAATTTTGTACCTTTGCAAACATATTTTATTTCTACGCGTTTTAAAAAAGCGGCATTTTATAAAAAAATTTATAAAAATTTATAAATTAATAACAATAATTATTAAGAATTTTTGATTTAATTAAAATATTTTTTCAAATAAACAGCGTAACCTTATCCGTGTTTTATCGTTTGTAAAAACTTTAACCATTGAAATAATAATTAAATTGATAAGGAGGATAAGGAGTAACAAAATCAAGAAGCTTAAAAAATCGAAACTAACTTTTAATTTTTTTGTTTTTGATTAATTTTTTCAGTTGTAAACTATATTTTATATTTTGTAAACTATATTTTATGCATGCACTATATAGTGTCAATGAATATAATAAGTCTGAAAAACAATTTACAATTATTTACTGACAGTTGTACAGAAACGTTCATTTCTTATTTGATAACAAACCACCACATAGAGCTTAGAGTTTCAGACTTTATACGTCTTATTTAACAATGATTGATATTTTTAACCTAATGAAGTTTGAATCGAAGATTGTCAAGAACGAAATATCAACCTTGTTTCTGAGTGAAAATATTTATTATTCAAAGCAATTATTTTCATGTCATTTCTTAGCATCTTCAAAATATGTACTTATACGTAATGTTTCTTAATTTACATGCATTTAAAAAATATAAGCTTTATGTATTACTTCACTTAAATCTTATTATTAAAAATACCTTGGCGTTTTTATTTAACAACCAATTTGACAGTGACAGCTGCTTGATTTAACATGCCGTTTTATAACTGATAGATTCAACAACTCTTGCAGGTTGCTGAAATTTATTAATTTATCAAATTATTTAACTAAAATATATATATATATATATATATATATATATATATATATATATATATATATATATATATATATATATATATATATATATATATATATCATGCGATCTAATCATATTAGATTATTTTCTTCGCCCATCATTGGATAATAGGAACGTAATATACGGCCGTAATCACTGCAATAGTGTGTGAAAATTGGAGATCCAGATTGCACCTGCGACGCACAAACTACTACGGCCACATATAAAATCATATTCATATCATATCACTGACATATTACTTTATTGTAGGTTTTCATTGTACACTCTGAAAAGCGTAGTATATAAATACTTGAGTGTATGTATATTATGTAAAAAAAAAACGCATTAACGCTGAGCTTCCCATACCTGACAATATTAACACAGCGAAAACAAAATCAAAATTTTTTGCTTTGCTTTTATTTATTCTATTTTTCGAAAGTATCACTTTGTGTTTGTTGGTCTTGTTTTTGGATTTATTTATATATTTTTCTGTTAGTTCTCTTTTACTAGTGAAATGCACTTCAGTTAAATTCGCTGTAGTTTTTGCTATTATCGTTTTTTGTTTGTTTTGCTGGAAGCTCCAAGCATTTTTATTAGTTGAAAGTTTCTCCTCCTGGTGAGAAGACGTGTTTTATTAATTTTTTAGTTTTAATTGTGTTGTTTCAGTTGTTGGTTTACCTTGTTTAACATGTGTCTTAAATAAAAAAAATAAAAAAAAAACTAAATTAAAACCTTGTTATAAAATAATGGTTAAATAAAATAATTAAAGTTGTTGTAAATCAAATAATGCTGTTCATGCAAAAATAAATATTAAGGTAAATAACCGTTATTTAAAACATGTAAGAATAAACACGTTTCAACATTAACTGCATTATTTTTGCATAGAAATCGAGTGTTAAATATGTATAAGTGTTATGTATGTATAAGTATATAAGTATGTACTTACATACGTGATTACAAATGTACATACTACATACATATGATTTACGGAAATTTTTTAAGTTACACAAATAGTTTTGCCAATATTTCATAATGTTTTTATATTATTAGATATTTAGTTAATAATAAATAGCAATATACATATGTATATACATAAGTACATACGTACATACTTACGTACATACATGTATTTATTTTATTGAATTAAATTACTTACATATGTATGTACATACATACATACTTACATATGTAAATATGCCGACGCGAGATTTAGTGATGGTGAAATTTTAAGTTTGATAAAACCCCAAATTTTTTATAAACGTGATGTATGTGTGTATGTTTAGACACTTACATACATATGCAAGTATATGTATAAGTATACATATGTATGTAACTCGTCCATGCTAAAAATTAGTTATAGGAAATTTTTTTTAATTTTATTCGGTTGGACTTAGAAAAATGACAAAATCTTGCGAGTTGTAATAATGAATCGTGATGAGCTCGGTTAGGTACATAATATTTTTGGTCTAATGCTTTAAAAAAAGTGCAAACATTTTTTCCGTTTTAAATAGAAAGAATGGAGTTAAATGTTGAATTTTGAGAGAATTTTTTGATTAAGAATAAAAATCTTTCACTTTTTTTCAAAGAGGAAACGATATGTTTCTGGTATTAAAAAAAACTACTTAGTACACATGAACTAAGCCAGGAAAATATACTTATTAATTATATTTCAGATAACAATATTTCAAAAAGTTTTGTTGTGGCCTTGCTATCGATATATGTATCTGCGGTTTCGTTGACCCTGACCAACTGATATAGCGTTGCAGACTATCTTGTTAGTCTAAGTACAAATCTGGGCTCTGTAGTTATTTAGCCTCAAATAGTCTTACCAATATAAATTTTGAAATTTACTTGTGTGCAGAACCAAAAATAAATGGCTAATGAAGTGACACTGCTTTAAAATAAAATTTTCTTTCTATGAAGATGCTACCCCGCAGGTCCTCTACAGGTAAAGGACCTGGGCGGGGGGCAAGGTTGAAATTTTCCAACAGCCTAATGCTACATTCTGATCTTTCTAAATTCGAATGTGCGGTTAGTTTGTTTAAACAATTAATTCATTGAGAAAAATTTCTATTATTATTATTTTTTTTTTTTTGTTATAGCGATCATAGTGGAACATACGAGTATTTTATACAAATTTTAAGAGTTTACCGTTAAACTTTAAAAGACACACCTCTACGGGCGAACAAATCATGACATTGTGACATAATTTGATTAGAAAAAAAATTAAAAAATATAATTTTATCAGCAAATAGTAAAACTTCGAAAGTTAAAAAAACAATAAAAAGCAAATTTCAAGACAAAAATTTAAGAAAATTGTAATATCAATAGCAACAAATTCACTAAAGAAATTTCTGCAAATAATAATTTAATTCAAAAATAAATAAATTCTACCGAAAATCTAAATTTTTCAGAGATATCAGGTATTTTTTTAATTGCTCTACCGAAAATACATAAGCCGAATACACCAATGAGATCCATAATTAATTACAAATCGGCCCCAATCTACGAACTATCGAAATACCTAAAAACAATACTAAAAGACAACTTGGACCTAGAAAACAAACACACAATAGCCAACACCACGGAATTAGTTAATAAGCTACAGAGCGTGGATATAACAGAAAACACTAGGCTAGTCTCATTTGATATAAAAGACTTGTATCCATCTATTCCAACAACAGAGACAATAAACATTGTACATAAAACACTGCTCAACAAAACAAAAGACGTAGAGTTTTCAATGCAACTCGCAAATACGCTAAAAGCCACATTGGAGCAAAATTATTTCAAATTCAACAATAACATATATAGACAAACCAATGGACTAGCAATGGGTAATCCAACATCAGCAATCCTAATGGAAGTATTTATGCAAAATTTAGAAGAGAAATATATCGAGGACCTAAAAACCAATTTCGGGGTTACATTCTATGCGAGATACGTAGATGATATTATATGTATACTGGAAGGAAATAAAGAGGAACAAATTCTGGATCTACTGAACAAACAACACAAAAACATAAAATTCACAATGGAGGTGGAAGAAGGCAATAGCATAAATTATCTAGACTTAACAATTCGGGCAAACAAGAGCTTAAATAGGATCGAATACGAAATATACAGGAAACCAACTGCTACAGACACAATAATACACAATTCATCAAACCATCCTCAACAACACAAAAACGCGGCAATTAGACAGTTAGTAACGAGACTTGAACGAATACCACTAACGCAGGAGGCATATATAAAGGAATTGAAAATAATTTATAGCATAGCGGAAAACAATGGGTATATAAAAAATTGGTAGACAAAATCAGAAGAGATATCAAAACAAGTGGGGAACGGAACAAAGAACAGGATCAGGAGAAGAAAGCTTGGGCTACTTTAACATATATGGGCACATCAACATACAAACTTGCTAAATTTTTTAGAAAGCACAACATTAACAAAGCATTCCGAACAAATAACAATTTGGGTAGAATACTCCAAGACAGCACAAACGAGACAGACTGCCTGGATAAACAAGGAGTATAAAAATTAACTTGCACATGCCAACACAGTTACATCGGGCAAACGGGACGAAAGATAAAAACCAGATTTCGGGAACATATGAGAGACTACAACAAAAAAATGAGAGAACCAGGAACAACACCAGAATCGAATTTCGCGAACCACATATTCAACAAAAAATGTACACCAGCGCATATTAGAAAAACGGTTTAACTGTTACACATACAGCATAAAGGACGTCGGTTGAACGTATTAGAAAACATTGAAATATACAAACAGAAAACTTTTGACGGGAAAATAATAAATGAATAAATAAACACTGCCTCGGACATAATATTTGAACCATTAAAATATTTTTACACAAAAGAGGACAATAATTTGACGAAACCGAACAATATAACAACAGATGCACAAAACAAAAGGCCAATCCAAAAACGCACAATCATAGATTACTACCTGAATACAGATAATACACCTATTAAATAATCACCATGCTATAAAGACAGGTAGCACAAACATGGTATATAGGGAAAATGAGAGGAACAGGTAGCAGGTAGAGAGAGAGAGAGAAAGAGAGACACATAGACATACAAGGACGAGAGAGAGAAACCAAAGGGGTCAAAGAAAGAAAAAACGAACCATACAAAGGACAACGTACAGCAAAAGAAAAACGATTTAGTATTCAAGAGAACACTGAAGATGGCACAAAGCCGAAACCGGTCTGTTTACAAACCAAATTTGACGTGGGATGACGGAAAATCGTCCCAAATATCAGGTATTGTTTGTCAAAACTTATGACTTTTTTTAATACGAGAAGAGTTTAATAATTCCTTAACTTTTTGGATAAAAGAAATTTTTTCGGCAGAAAGCATTTTATTACTCAACACTATGTATGTGTTGATAAGTCAGATCGACACATTTAGTCCAATTTCCTTCAAACAAATAATAATATTTCTCAACGATCTCAAAATAGGCATTTGTTTCAATGATGGCCACTTCGTTGGTCTAGAAAAATAGTCATAATATGTTAAAAAAAATAGTCATAATATGTTAAATTTGGAGGGTATGATTAATGGGTTATCAGTTTATAGCCATAGAGACGTACGCACAAGCATTGTGTTGATGGAACAGTGAAGTCAATATTGAATCTGTCAGATAGTTCTGAATAATATTCACCCTTTTCAAGCTAATCGATGTGAATGACACCTTAGCACTCTTTAGTACACGTTCCCTTTTTTGATTTTTCCACAGTTACAAGAGAGTGGGAAAACTCTTCAGGATTGCGCTTTACCATCACCAAATACTATTTTTAAGTGGTCACACGGTTCACTTATGTGAGAAGTCGTGGCGTCAATCATAGCGTTTTAATATCAAAATATTCGAGCAAAATGTGATCAAACCCTTCGACTTATATGTCTACAGCCTCAGCCACTTTACGCATTGTCTGATCGCCCCAATACCATTCTATGGATTATATGATCTATTTCTGGCATGACCTCTTTTGGCCGACCTGGTCGTTGCGATGGACCGACCACAACCGAAGTCAGTAATACCATCAAAATTTATGGTGCTTGGTATTTATCAAGCATTTCTTTGATTTCGATGATGGCGTTTCCATATAAAACATAATGAATAATTAATTTTTCAAACTTATATATTGTGGCTTTAGCTGTTCCTTATTAGAAGTCAACTTTTTTTTCGATAATAATTCAATTCACAAGAAACAAATAAAGTGAAAGCTCCCATAACCGAATACTTCCCACAGCCGGAAAAATTTTGTCGACGCAAGATTTTCATCAGTTTTTCGATACAAAATACATTCACCTACAAATATGCAAACGCGAACATTTGATTTTAAAAAATGAAAAAAAAAAAATTATAGGTGAAATAAGCGAGGGGCGAACTTAATCCATCTTAGAATCTAACGTAATGGTTCCGACATGCTATCAAATTACATTGCAAAATTTTTATTAAATTCGTACTTCCTCGTTTTACCAACTGTGACTCATATCTAATTGACAATCAAGGAAAAGTGCTTTCGTAACGTCCGTGTGTAACGAGTCAATATAGTCGTCCGGATTTTGATGCCGACATTCGATTGCCTATGTATGCAACTATTAAGAAGTGCTCGATCAACCAAATTCCTTTGATGAAATTGAACAAGTCGAAGAAAGTGTCTACACTGAAGATGATGGTATTCAAATACAGAAATAAAGAACTATGGTAGAGATAAGGGAGTCGAAAAACGAGAAGTATCTAATTCAGTAACTTCGTATGATGGCACACTGAAAAAAATAACCTTTTGAAACATTTTGGAATAGATAAGTTTGTGTGTTTGTATCGCTTATTAGCGGACAAAAATACCGCGACAAATAATGTGCGGTTATGAGAGCTTTCACTTTATTTAAAAACCTGCAATTGTACATTTGCGATATCATACGTCCTCCCACAAGAATTGTCGCTTCAATTCCACACTTGATATTAGCGGCTGATTTTCAAAATCATTGCTGAGTTAATCTCAAATTGTAAACTTAATGACAAAGCGGACTCAAGGATAAAATATAAATAATAATTGAATTTTGAAAACAAATGTAGCAAAACTTATTGAAAAAGTATTAAGTCAGTTTTAGTAAAACTAATACAACTTTTTAGATCCTAAAAAGTTTTGGTTTAAAAAAGATAATCATCACGGTTCGGAAATGTTTATTTGTGAACGGAAAAATTCCGAACAGGTATAGTACGACTCTGTTCAACGTTATCTATGCAGGGTTTCATTCTCATAAATGTGCACAAAAATTTTTCCACCTGCGATCACAAATGAATATATGTTTCTGTTTTTTTCTACGGATACACATGCAAAAGTGCGACACGATTTCGAAAAATGTGCCTACATTTTGTTTTGTGTACAAGTGTTTGTGCGCACACACTTGTAAATGTTTTCTCGGGCGTAAAAATGTGTGTCAAGTTCGCGTTGGGAGTAAATTGTATGAGTGTATATATATATATATATATATATATATATATATATATATATATATATATATATATATATATATATATATATATATATATATATATATATATATATATATATATATATATATATATATATATATATATATATATATATATATATAATACATGTATTTACCTCCAAAGGGGTTAACGGCGTTTTTTCCTCTTTATTCAATACGGTTTTCTTTAGAGAATAGCTTTTGTTCAAGTTTATTTTTTATTCAAGTACAACAAAATTTTTATGTTGTTCTTGTAGTGACAGTATTTGTTTGGTTGTATTGTTGGTTGTATTGTTGCAAAATGGTGCGAATACAGTAGAAAAACCTTCGTATTATGAAAAAATGTCCTTCTTGGAGATTTTATTGGCGCTAAATAGATATTGCGAAAAAAATATATATATATAAGGAAATGATTTGAGTTTCAAATAAAGTTTTGCAGAATGTACCGAAAGATTTTTTAAATTACAAAATTTAGCCGTATTGCAGTTACCGAAGATCTCATCCGGCATCGATATTTTGTACTAGATTAAGCAGAAACCTTGCATTTTAACTACGATTCTTTTTAAATACGAAATAACCTTGTTATTGTTATTCTAATTTGTAAATTTGAAGCACAGCAATCATAATCTTAACAGCTTCTTTATCTGCTGTAAATCGGATTTAGAAATTACTTGAATTGGTCTGTGACTGTACTTCCACTATGCACTTATTCATGAAGCTCAAATATGTTTGGTCTAAATACTTTTTTTATATACCAATCTAATAAGTGGACTATCTTGAAAATTTATCTACCAAATGAAGTAGAATCCATAATTCAAGTGGAGGGGTTATACTGCACTTTTTTAAATATGTTGCATATAAAACGTGCAAATCATATAGCGATATGATTTGCATTTAACTTCACTTGAATGTGCTAACAACTTTGTTTATGCAAAAAAGCTTACTCGTATATGACATCAATAAATTTAAATATATGAACATAAAATATTTCAAACAACTACCCTCCTTATTATCTATTGTGCTCTCTATTTTTATGGTAATATTTCTTTTTCGAAAATGAAAACGCCATATTAATCAAAGCAAAGAGATACATGCTTACTGTATTAAAAAAATATGAATTTTAAAGTGCAGATAAGTCAGCATTTCTCGTAGTGCATCTAAGTCATATTTATAGAATATATAAAATTTCCAGGATGCAACGAACTGTATGCGCTCTAAGACTATGACGACAGCCAACCTAATGATGAAGTTTGCGTTATTTGTTCACAACTGATCCTAAATTTCAATAATTTCTAACGTTCGTTAGGCGCAAAATTTTTTAGTATGCAATGGCTCGCCATTTCGACAGGTAGAAGGCATTGGTAGCTTTCCCAGATTCTGAATATATGGATCGGAAATATCAATACTAACTGATCATCATGTACACCATATTATGCTAATAAAAGCGTATTCATAATAAATAATTCTGTTAAGATTGTGCCAACGCTGGTTAAAAGTAATTTCAAGATAAACTTCTAATCAACATGTCGCATTTTTTAAATCGTATCGAATAATTTATTGAACAAGGAAAACCATAAACTTTAAATAATAACCGTTGAACGGACTAAACTTTTAAAGAATAATTTTTTATTAATCTATATACACATATAGCTCTTATCATTTAATTTGAAATTATTGCGCATTTGTAGTCCAGATAAAGTATTAACTTTTCCCACTAGCTTTCATCAACGCTTTTCTTCGCCTCTTTCTTCTTCTCTTTAGAAAACAATTATCTGCAATTTTTCGTTTTTCCGTTACATTTCTTTAAACTTCAATGAACATTTCAAATTCAAAAATTTTATTGCTTGTCGTTGCTTATAAATCATTTTATTTATTCATTCATCAAAATTCTGTGGACATTCGATTTCAACCTCTTCACGCTAAGGAATGACCCATCCAGGAAGGTTATTTCACATACGAATCTTCCACCAAAGGCATTCTCTCTGTAATGCGTAGTCTGATTCGCTTGAATAGCGACTACGAATGGATGCACTATTAACGAAGAGCATATTGTTCGTAAAAATGAGTGAGCTTCGAAAAAAAAGTTCCCTGATTTCTGCATTACGCACTCCACTGTAGTAACGATAGAACTGCGAGACGCACTCTACACTGCATCGATGCTCCACTGAGTCAATAGAGTTGGCTGCTTTAACCGATAAGTTTTTTCGACCTCTTCTGTACACGGTCGAGTAATATCAAAATATGAATCGATTTTAAGGCACCGATGGTTGGAGGTAGTATAAATAGTGAAGAGATCAGATCTAGTGAAGTCTCTTATGCTGCCTTAAGATAACGGGGCGCTTGAACGCTTTATTTAATTTTTTAAGAAATTAAAGCTCTTGCTTCCCCGAAGAGCAGTACATCACCAAGGCATTGCTCCTGCAAAGAAGCTTTTTCGCGCTTTAGTATTTTGGCACACAAAGATATCGCAATAACGATTTCACTGTTCGACCAACTATCGAGGATCTGCATATGTAATCGGAAAGGGCTGTATATTGCTTTTTTCTTTCAGCGTTTTTACGTCCGTAAAGAAACGAGAAAATCAAAAGGTGTGAACTGATCATGAATTTGACCCACAGATAGCTAATAGGGGATGCTGGCACTGATACACAATTTCATTGCGTAAGTAGACCGCGCACCCCTTCGGTCCCTGGGGACAAACGTGAGCATAAAAAGGAAAAATTCGCATGTAGACCAAGCACGTTGAAGAAATCTATTCTAGGCCGATATGCCACTACACATAGAAAAATCAAATAGAATATTAATCTTTATGGTACTGACATCAGAAGTGTTAATTGCTGCCTTGTGATTTCTTCGTGATCAGTGTTATACGTTCATCGCCAAACAGTCAGCAGCAATCAACAAAATAATATCCTTATTATCTCTTTGTCATTGTGGTGTAATTTTTGTTTCATTTATATTGTTTTGTTTGATGTTATGACGGGGTTTCCATTACTTGGTTTGAATAGTTTCTTAATATTTCTTGAAAGTTTTTATAAATTTTTTTTCTATTCATATTAGTGTAATTTTAACGGACTCGTTTTTTAGTTTTTATTGCACTTTTCATCGTTTGTATGTTTAAAATAGGTGGACTACGACATAGACGTGATAAGATAAAATACGCCGATCATTACTCTTGACACCGCATACACTTAATATGCATGGATGAAACTTTTTTCAGAAATTCTAACTCACCCTAATGTTTATCTGAAAGCAAAAATACATTTTCTAAAATATTCCACTGCTCATATAACGAGGATACGTCTCGAATCCGCCGCAAAGCTATTTAAAATTTAAATGCACAAACTTAAGGCAACTTACAATCTTGAATAGCTACAAATCTATTAACATACGATTTTGAATGGAAATTTTTATTAATAATGTCTTATAGGACAAACAGACTTTATTAATAGCAATTGTAGCTCTTAAACTTTTAATAAGATTTTTAAATTAATGCAGTCGATTTCTTTTATACAATCTTAGATAAGGGATCCTCCCAGCAGTATTAGTGTAAAATTTGTAGTGGATCCCAGATAAGTTTCGATTGCTTTTAATAACGAACAATACCTCTTTATCTTCTAGACAGTAGAGAGAGCCTTTCATTTTAAAGGAGGCCACAGCAAATATATAAATATATTTACTCCCACATGAAACCAAACTTCTGAAGCAATCTTAGAAGAGAAGTTTTCTTTGCTGACGGTCATGCATTTTCACCTGGCTGAAAATGTAAGCTACTAACAAAAAAAAATTACCCGTTACACCTTGTTCGCTCCAATTACATGAGCAAATCTATGCATCTCACAAACCCATACACATATTTTCCGATTGTTCTTTTGACAATTGAATTCTTGAAATCCATTTTCTGACTCTGTTTGAAATTCCTCTTTTTTGTTATGGCTAAGATTTCCTTTTTGTGGGAAAGTTTACAAGCTGTAATTATTATCTTCATTCTTATTATTTTAACTTGAACAAGTATGCCTAAACGGACATTTTAGTTAGGCTAAATAAATCTTAATTAAATACTTATGAAATATTTAATTAAAAGCCAAGTAAAAAATTTTCTAAATAAAGAGATTGCAGATAAACTTGAGAGGGGAAAACAAATGTTTTCTTTTCAAATTGAAGGAAATTTTTTAATTAAATATTTATCATATTTGTTGCAATTTTCTATGGCTGATGAAAGTAAATATATTTTGTACAACTTGCAATATTATTATAAACAAACATTTTATGGTCTTAGAAATATAATCTACAGTTGAAAAAATCACAATAAAAAACAACTACGAAAATATCAAGTAGCTAAATATTGTCGTATGATTTTTGCAGCGAATTTGTTGGGCAAAGTACTATATGAGTAGTAATTTACATGTGTACGCCTGCTTGGAAAATAGCCCATTATTAGCGCATGGACTTTGTGCTTTTCTTGCTTTAGTAGCGTTTAGTTTTCATGCCGAGTTCATTATGGCTGTTGGACTGATCATTTTTCCAAAAATATGGAGGTACATATGTACATACATCCTTTGAAATAAATAAACTCTAAAACAGTTTGAAAATGGCTAAGTTTTTAGGATAAAAACGAAAAAATAACTAATTGAGAAGCTTCTCCATTTCTGAAGGGAGCATTATCAAATCACTAAATAAACAATAAATAGTTTTTTATTGTACCCATAGTACCATAGAATTACAAATCTTAAGGCCAAGTGAGTACTTTTAAAGGGCAAGAGGGTTCTTTTTTTACTCAAAAATGTATGTTGTACGGGAAATATGCAAAAAGTGCTTTTTTAAAATGTACCTTTAAATAAAAGTAATTTGATGTGCATATTTAAACTGATCTTTTATATATTTAATATCCATCATAATCTATATTTATGTAGATAAAATTTTAGGAAGTATTTTTTGAAAAATGAAAGATTTATTTTTGTAAATGAAAGATTATGGGCTGTTTATGTAACTAAATTTTCTATGTACACTGTAACCTAGACGCCATCGTTTAAATAAACAACAAAATAAAAATGCATATTTTTCGAAAAATAAAACCACCTGTAAAATTCATAAACAGTAAAAAACGTTGTTCAAATGCTTTACAAGTGGTTTTACAACAATGCAGTGTAGCTTCCATGGTAAAACTGGAGTCGACCCAAAACAACAGTCATCACTTGGGAATTGAATTTAACATTTGCACGAGCACAAAACTTTTTGTTATCGTTTCTTTACTAAATAAAAAAATCGCTTTTAATACTCATTCATAACAAAAGTTTTTTTAACGTAAAATCTAATTGGCGCCAAGCAATTTTACTTTATAAATTTTTTTGCCATTCGGCTCATGATGTACATACAATTTGTACTGTATAAAAAAATGTAACTCATGTAAATATACAGAAATGTAACAACAGAAACACTACCGCCAAATGGATTGAAAATGAAAATTAAAAAATAAAATAAGATTTTCCTATATCTTCGTGTGCGTGTGTTGGAGAAGAAGAGAGTGTATATGTATGTACATGTACATACATGTATCTGTTTTACGAAATCCTTTTTAAAATATATGTATGTTTATTTTATGATAAAAATGTGTTTAAAAGGTACTTTTTTAAGATATCCACTTTCAAAAGCTGTTTTCTTAAAAGGATTTGTAAGGTATCTAGTTGAAAGATACTTCTATAAAAGGTACTTTTTTCAAATTTATTTAGATGCTATTTTTAAAAGATATAACTATACACAAAAGATATTTTTAAAAATGTGATTTTTGACAGGAAAACTTTTTAACAGGTAGTCTTTTCGATCGAACCTATTTCTTAAAATGAACTTCTTTGGAAGGAACTTTATTAAAAGCCACTTTTTTAAAAGGGATGATATTTTTTTTAAGGATAACATTTAAAGGTACTTTTTGACGCATATGTCTTAAAGGTATTACTTCGCAAGTATTTTTTTAAAAGGTCATTTTAAAAGTTACCATTTAGGAAGTACTTTTTATTTCAAAAATATACCACTCCAAATTGTATTTTTTTAGCAGGTCCCTTTTAGTGGGATACTGTTTTTAAATCTACATTCTTTTTACGAGGTACAGTTTTTAACGATTTATACTATCTTTAAAATATAGTAATTCTCAAAAGGTACAGGGTGTTTTTTTTAGAGGTATAGAACTTCGAATTGAAATAAAACACAAGAAAATCTTTTTAATGTCCATCAATTTGGCTTTATTGGAAGGATAATTTTATGCCATTAACGTTTAAATATGATTTCGGGCATGTGGCCGCCGCGGCTGGCTCGAATAAAGCCAATTCTACAGGTCCAATTTTCAACCACTTTTTCGAGCATATGGGGCCGTATGTTGGCAATAACGCCACGAATGTTGGCTTCCAAGTCCCCTAACGTTTCTGGTTTGTTGGCGTAGACGAGCGACTTCACATATCCCCAAAGAAAATAATCCAATGGTGTCAAATCACACGATCTTGGTGGCCAATTGACAGGTCCATTCCGCGAAATTATGCGCTCATCGAATGTTTCCTTCAATAAATCGATTGTGACGTGCGCTGTGTGGCATGTAGCGCCGTCTTGTTGGAACCACAACTCATCCACATTCATGCCATCCAATTCGGGAACAAAATAGTCGGTTATCATGGCTCTATACCGGTCTCCATTAACGGTAACTGACTCTCCAGCATTATTTCGGAAGAAGTATGGCCCAATGACTCCACCAGCCCATAGAGCACACCAAACAGTCAGTTTTAGTGGATGTAATGGCGTCCCAAGGGTCTCATGTGGATTCTCTTCAGTCCAAATGCGGCAATTTTGCTTGTTGACGTAGCCATTCAACCAAAAATGAGCCTCATCACTGAACAAAATTTTTCGATGAAAATCAGCATAGAGATCAATCTCATTTTCGGCCCATACACCAAAATCACGACGCATTGCATGGTCTCGCGGCTTTAATTCTTGCACAAGCTGGATCTTGTAAGGTCGCAAGCCAAGATCTTTGCGCAAAATCTTCCATAAAGTTGATGGACAAAGCTCCAATTGCTGTGCACGGTGGCGAATCGATTCATTCGGGTCCTCTTCAACACTTTGCTCTACAGCGGCAATTGTTTCTTCGGTGCGCACTGTTCGACGTCTCTGCGGATGCGTATTATCACATAGAGTAAACGTAGTGCGAAAACGATCCATGGTTAACCGAATTAATTGCTCTGATGGACGATTATGTCGACCATAAAATGGACGGAGCTTGCAATAAACTTCGCGAACTGAACCATTATTTTCGAAATAAATTTGCACGATTTGCAAGCGTTGTTCTTTTGTCAACCTGTTCATGATGAAATGGCAAACCAAACTAAATATTAATCACTTGACAGCTGACAAAATGGCCGCCAGTTAAAAAAGTGATGCCAACTTAAAGTTCTATACCTCAATAAAAAACACCCAATACTTTTAAAAGTTCTGGTTAAAATGTACTTTTTTAAATATACAGTGAACTCGCGATAATGTGAACTAATAAAAACCAAGGTAGTTCACATTATCGAATTTGTTCACATTTTCGATTGAAAAAATTTGTGGTGTTATATTGTTTTTTGGTTACAAAATATTGAAGCTCTTGGAATTTTTAACATAAAATGTAATTTATTGCAAACTTAACGATTTCTTAAATTTTAAGTTCACGTTTTATATTAAATTTTTGGAGCCACCATTAGCTGGCATTGAAGTCGTGTTCATTTTTATTAAAATTAGAATGAAGCTGTTTCGCTTTTTCTTTCAGCATCAATCCACTTGTTGGAAGGTTTTTACTTCTCATGTTAAGAAACCACTTGTATAGAGATTTATCCATCATTGGAAGCTCTGAAATACGTAGGTTTGCGTTTCACTGGTCTATAATACGTATTTTTAACACACTTATAATTTTTATTATTCTTATTGTGCATCGATCAAATGGTATATTTCCCAACATTATATTTAACACTGTAATACTTGATCCTTTTTCCAAAAGTTGAAGAATTTCATATTTCTCACTAATGGTTAAAAAATTTCTGTTATTCTTAGACATCTTTGTAAATACACAGGAATATAAATACACAGGTTTCTATGCGTGACGAAACACAACAAAACTCAAAGTGTGCAAGTACAATAGTTTACAGTTTTTTATTCAATCGGGGGATTTCCAAAATTAGAAAACAAACAAAAATTGAAAAAACTTTTGTTCACTATTTAGAGCCATTAAACTTTGTTCACTATTTAGAGCGTCCATATAAAAAAATAGGTGTTCACATTACTGGATAGTTCATTATATTGGAAGTTCACATTACCGAGAGGTCACTGTACTTCCTAAAAAGGTACTTTTCTGAAAGTTACTTTTATATAAAGCGCTTTTTTATTCTAATTAGCCTTTTTTACGATATCTTTTTATAAATTAATTCTTTTAAATACATTTTTAAAAATGCACTTTTTTAACTGGGCCAACACTAAGATGCTGATCCCTACTCATGCAATATTCTTTATAATAAAGCAACTCAAAAACACTGTTTATAGCTCCTACCCATACATGAGTGTTGTATTCCATTTCTGAACGGATATATTATGTAATGTATATATGTAGATGGTGTGAATAGTACGGAGGTTCTTAAAGCAGCATTATCAGTGATACGTTTAAGCATAAAGAGATAACACTGTCTTCGTGACCCCATTTAGAGATTGTCACGAGATCCCGATTATTCATATTTTGCCTCACGACCCATCTCCGACAGGCGGCCTATTGTTGAATGAATATGAGTGGCAAATGCTTCTGTCATCTGCAAAAGAGAAAGTTTTTCAAATAGAATTTTTGAAAATATATGCAGAGAAATCGAACAAAAGCACTATTTTTATGATTTCTGAAGTATTGATTTGATAAAATGTATTTCAAAAGAAGTTCAATGTAATAATTTGTATATTCCGCAAAATATTCAATTCGTTAATTTATTAGTATCTGGTTGACAGAGCTTTATTCGGAGATCGTGAATTTTTTTATCTTTTGCGAATTTAAATATTATTTAGAGTTTTTATCTTACAAAACCATTTCATTTCGGGATGTCCGCTATATTGTGCTTAGAGTGATACTTCTTCTCATTTGACCTCTCTTCTAAGAAAACACTTCTGTTTGATATCCAAATCATGTGGCATCGGAAGAATTAAAATGGGCAAAAAAAAAACCAAAATGTATTTTCCCAAGAACGAAATGAAGCTAGATCAAGCTTTCACCTCCAAACATCCCCATACTGTAAATCTCATCGAAGTTGTTAGACCAATTTTCGATAAGCTATTTATTAATACATATATAGATGAATTACTTATTCAAAATTATTAGATATTGGTGAAACAGAATAAAATATTTAAAAAATTCGTTTGTGTATTTAAATGAAGTCTGCGAACTTGCATTGATTTTAGTCAACCTTATGGAAATCGTGCATATATCGCATAAAATATTATTCAACTCTGGGGAACAACTAGTAATTCAAACGTTGAAATACTTCAGAGATATCAATCAAAAACTTTAAGGTTACTAACTAACGCACCATGGTACATAAACAACAACTGTTTACATAAAGACCTCAAAATATCCACAATAAGAGCGGAGATTAATAGTTTTAGTACGAGATATCTCAACAGACTTAGTAGTCATACAAATCTATTAGCCATTACACTTTTGGACGATAGTGATGAGATACGTAGACTTAAAAGACTTCATGTTCTTGATTTACCCTTCAGAGGATAAGCTTCATATATCTAATACACACATATATTTACATATCCATTAGTACAATATTTACATTGCATATTAATTATATTTCATATTTAATTTACTAATTTAGATAATACTTATTGTATTTGTTTTTATTAAGTTCACTGGAGCTAAATAATATAAGTTATTCTTTATTATTTATAAAATTTGTTTAATGTTTCTTGTAAAATAGATTGCAAATAAATGAAATTATATTTAAAAAAATATCGCATAAAAGGTACTTTAACTAAAATTTATTTTTACAGTTACTTTCTAGAAAGCTTTTTCGTACAAAGTCTCATTTTAACAAGCCTTCTAAGGGCTTTAATGGTATTTTTATGTTACATTTATTAACAGGCATTTCGTAAAACATTTGCAATGGTGACTTGAACTGTTCTGTAAATCGCAATAGCGATGCAACTGGATGCTAAAGCGAACCGGCAAATTTGGATTGAACTAAGCACTAAAGCGAAAAGAAAACAATGGACATCATAAATTTGACATGTAATTGAATAAACTGTTTTGAGTTCTTCATCTGCGTGTATTTGTGGCGAATAAGTATAAACACTGATTTAATTGACCTTCGAACATTTTTGTTGCTAATGCTGTTGAGCATGTGCTCGTTAAAGCCTTTAAACGTTCCTCAAAAATACTTTTGAGTCAAATTAAGTACTTTATGATACAAAATATTTACTTTCTACCGATTAACCTATCAGTTCAAAATAAATAAATCACCAATAAAACCAATAAAAAAAATTGGTATTTGGACCATGCGTTAAGAATGTAAAATTCGTATTAATTAGTTTAATTTTCTGTTAAATATCTATCAGATGGACACAAAACTTTTAGTTTGTGTTTTTCAATAATGGTTTTCGATTGCAGACTTCTTTAAGCTGGAGAGCGATTTTATGTTGTAACATACTGTGATGATTTGCTATTTTATGTATTTTAAAATGGCATAGTCAGTAAGTTCCTTTTTGACAGTTTCTGTGAGACACGTTGGGCCGACGTGATTTGTGTTTTAAATGGAAATGTTTAGAAAACAACAAAAGGCAACAAAACCCTTAAAAATGCCGAATTACAAACAAATTAACATTTCAAAAACTTGAGAGGATATGCTTCAACTGATCTATGTTGATGACACAGGAAATCAATAATGAAAATACTCTGCACATAAGTTACATATGGTCCTAAGGCCCAGCAGCTCTGTGAGTCGGAATTGTTGTTGAATATGTGATAGGCTTAAAATTTTGCGAGAATTATTAAATTATTTTAAAATTTCCATCTGCTTTGTGAAGCAAAATAAAATAAATTCATTTGAGTTAAAAAGAACAAAGACATGAGTGTAAATTGTAATTAAATGCCAATTAATTACATACATATATTAGACATTTTTCTATAATCGCTATGCCACACTCCCGCCTTAGTCATTATAATAATTAATCGTTTTATTCCAATATTAATTAAAAAATTAAAATCTTAATTGCCATCTCATCATCCCCAAGTAAGGTGAAAAGTAATATATACATATATTAATATTAATCCAAAAAGTCTATATTATGGTTTTTATTACATATTTATTTATTTTCCGTTATATAATTTTTTTTTTCTATTGTATTGTTTCTTGTTGGCTTGGATAAGTACATGTCTGCGTTTCATTGGCGCTAACCAAATCATCAGTACCCTTGAATGCTTTTCAATCATAATTTGACCAAAAGGTTACTAATGATTTGCTTAGCGCCAATGAAATGTAGTATATACCTATTTAAGCCAACAACAAACAATAAAATATTAAATAGTTATATTAGGAGAATAACAAATTTGACAAATATTTTTTTTGTTTTAATATTTTTATTAAAATTTTTAAGTATTTGCATGTAAATTTTAAAGCATAACTTCTATTTAGAGAAAGAAGAAAAACTTAAATGTAGAAAGAGTTTGTTTTCTGTTTAACAGCCTTATTGATGAAAATTATTTTGTGGATGGAACACGATCCCAAATATTACAAAATAAATATTGAAAAAACACGCATAAATGTGAAAATTAGGCGAAGCTTTTATTCAAAAATTTTGGCCGTTATTACTACTGTGATCAAAATGAGGACTAAGTTCTTGTTTGGTAAAATATATATTACTGTAATTACTAATAATTTATGTATATATATATATATATATATATATATATATATATATATATATATATATATATATATATATATATATATATATATATATATATATAAAATAGGATGTGTGTATGTATGTATGTAACGTAATGGCTCCAAAACGGCTGGGCCGATTTTGACGAAATTTTCAGGGAACCTTTAGAATACTCGGGCGGGTGACACTGTGAAGTCCGATTTTTTTCGGTCTGTGGGCGGAGGGACGTGGCAAAATCCATAAAATGAGAACGGCTTGGCCGATTTCTGTAAAACCTTTTGTCAGTTGTTCGTATTTTCGAGGAGTAGGTTTTTATGGAAGATCCCTCCGGAAAAGTCGGAAAATTGGAAAAATCGAAAATCTAGTTTTTGTATGAAATTTTGTTTGAAATTATTCCTTAATAGCTTTTCAAATTAAAAAATAGAAAGTTTGTCTGAAGGCTTAAAATTGGGGCGAGGCGAAGTTCGCCTGGTCCGCTAGTATATACATATATAAAGCGCAAGTCATTTGTTTCGGATCTTTATATTGACTAGAAGTTATCTTGAAGTTATCATTTATTAGAAGTTATCATTTATTAGAACTTCCATTACAAGGAAATAAGGTATTAGGGAATAAATTTTTTCAGGGTGCCCATCAACGTCTATGCCTATCAACGCCTGTGAATTAGCGACAACAATACAAACTAACTTGCTAACACATTTACCACCAATAACCATTTAAAAATAGTATGCGCCACTTTAGGGAAAATTGGCCTGGTCCACCGTTGTACCTATAGGTAAGAACTTCTCGTTTTCAGATTTTTCTGAATACTTAATTCCTACATCTATGTACATATACAAAATTTCAGCTTCCAAGCTAAAGGCGGACAAATCAATTAAAATTTAGTATTAACAACGTTTACTCGTCTTTTAAGTCTTGTTGGCCGCATTCAGCCATCTATTGCAAACAGTTATTGTCTTTATTCACAGTTAAATGCATACATTTGTACACACAAAATGTATATTTAATTTTCTAACCATTGGTGTTCATCGTATCACCCTCCTCTCTCTCACTCTCTCTCGCGGAAGGAATGTTAAATATGTTGCCCTTAATTTTTATTTTCAGATAGAAATGTTTGACTAAGATTGTTTTAGGAATACCTTCCTGTTCCGAAAAATAACGCAATTGTTTTTGTTGGTATAGCTGTTGGTGTGGTAGTAGTGGCTGTTAATTCTTCATTGCTATTGTGTTCTGGTATCCATGTCCTTTTTGACTACCAACCTTGTCCACTGACAATTGTATAAAAGTACATAAACATATTATTTGGTTTCATTTGTTTTTTCTGTTCTGTTTTTGTTCTTGATTTAATTTTTTTGTTAATTCAATGCCATAAAGCCTAAAATACATAAAATTAATAAATTTTCACACACACACACACATCCGCAATCACTGAATCGGTACACAAATTTATGTACCAACATTACATGATTGCAATTTTTCTATAATTTTAAGCACATTTCGGTTTATTTTATTTTTCATTTATATTTAAATCTATTTTAATATTCCTTACACCAACACAAAAAAAACCAAGCACACATACACTTGCTGATTTGTGCTGTCTCACACATCCAAACTGCAAAAATACTCTTATGAGCGCTGAGTTATACAGATTAATTCATGCAAATTAATATTTTAATGACAGTCTACATACACATCTACATACTCACACACATATGGTGTATTAAGTACGGAAGTAAATTGACAAATTAGGAAATACTATTCAAATATTTAATATTCTCTATTGAAGTACGTATAAATGGTTTGTAGATAATTTTTTAAAGATCCTAGAAAACGAGTACTTTTTCAAGGAAATTATAATTCTTATATACATACATATTTTATAAATGTTAGCCATAATCCCTTTACATATGCTGGCTTTCTTGCTTGCGAAAAGTACCGAGCATTTGTATTACTACTCCTACTTTTTCCTCATGCCTTTTATTTTCCCCGCTATCTTGAAAATAATAACTATCTCGTGAACTGTGAAGAATATGAATGTTTTTTAGGAAGCTTTTTATGTAATAATATATCTTAAACCGATTGTATTCAATCAGGCAAAAATTAAAAATAAAATTTTTATTTAAAATACTTAATATTGAAATTTGTTATTTCTGGATATTCCCCCAAATTAGTTGTTGAAACAATTAGAGTTTTTGCAAAATGCATTGTTTGTTGTGGCTTTAGCTGTTCATAATCTGACATTTCATTAACAACCAACTGGCGTTTAATTGTATACATGGTGCAAGAAAAATAAAATAGGCTCACTTTGAGTATAGTTGTTTGTTGTGTTTTTTGTATAAAAGCATTATAAGCTTGCTATGAGTTTGTATTTTGTTATCATTCATATACAATACTGAATTCTCATATTGTATTTGATTGGTATGACATAAATATCCGAGATTGAATGTTTTCAAACTGCTTAAAGTTCATTGACGATTTGGTTTAGCAACCAATAAAATGTCGGAATATGAACAGCTAAAGCCACAACAAGCAATGCATTTTGACAATATTTTGTATTATATGCTAAAAAATCTGCTGTTTCTAAATGCTTTTCGGTATCGATTTTTTTTTATTCTCTTTAAGAAAAACTCTAGGGTTACCTTACTCTTTTTTTAAGCATTAACTTTAATTTACGCTTCAATACATTAAAATCAATATGTAAAAATATATAGTTATTTAAAATGCATAATAATATTTAAATAAATATGTATACGTGGTGTATTTATAAACATTTTTATTCACTATGCAATATATTCACACATAAAACTACTCATACACACACACACATGCACGCATTTAAGTACTTAAAGTTAAAATTAAACTAATTATAACTTCGTTATATGAAATGACATCGATAGAAAGACAAATATGGTCATTTATTTTATATAAAAAATCCTGCCCACAAGGAATTACATGTAATATAAAAAAATATATGCAAGTGTGGTAAATTTTTAAGCCCACTGTTGTTTCCGTTTCCGTATTTGCTTATAAATACTACAAATTGTGTTTGTGTTTATATGAAATACAAAAGAAAATAAATGGAGCAGAAGTAAAACTGCAATATGTTCTTTTTTATACTCTTAGATCTTCCACCCTTCCTGTTAAAGCTCTTCAATTCTGAATGGTCTATTCAGTACAACAATTTTTTTGTATGGGAATTTTTTTTAAAAGAATATAAATATATATTATTGCCTTAAGCTAATAAGTATGCTTGTGTAAAATTTATAAAAGATTTTATTATTAATACAATTCTTTTTCTTCTTTCTTTTTCTCTTTCTGCTGTTTCTAAATAAATTTAGCACAAGTTCATTATTTATTAGAATTCCGGCTAATTATCTAACCTTTTCCATTTATTTTCTTCTATTAGCCAAGTTTAAACTAGTTTTAAGTACTATTAAGTTCTCTTGAGTGTTCGACAAGAACGAAATTTCTTTAGAAAAATATTTTTTATTACATACTTAATCATAAGTATAATTTCTTGTTAAAATCTAAAAAGTTATGGCCGATGAGTTTATACAGATGAGTTAAGTAGGCTGTAAACAAAATATTTTGGGGAGCGACGCTTTGTGTACAAAAGAGAAATAGGAACGGAACAAAATTAAAAATTTTCTGAGAATATCGATTATCGAATATCACACTATACAAACGCATAGAGAAAGAAATATAAAGGATTTTTAACAAGAGCTGTTTGATATCTACATATATATTTTGGGGCAAACTGATTTGTGTTCATATGATGAATTAGATAAAATAGAGGAAAGATAAAATGGAAAACAAGCGAATTATCTCTCTGAGCCAATCTCTAGGTACATTTAACTGGTGCTCAATGGCAGATCAACAAGAAAGTTGTTGGAAAATTAAACTTGACGATATACTTACGATTTAAACTTTTTAATCAATCAATGGCTCGATTATGAATGGCAACCGGATTTCATATCGGCTGCAAGTTGCCAAACGTGAAATCTCTGCTAAAAATGATGATGCAAGTCGCAAAATGGTAATGCTGAACATGAAAATCTGATATTACAGTCTTCAAAATGATAATGCCGAGGACTTCTGGCAATTTAGACTGCCAAATACAAATTTTGTCATACCCAAGATTTCTTAATTGCAATTAAGTTTTAACTTTTTTTTCTGTTGAAATCGCATAGAATAAGATATATTTGAATTTTTTCACAAGATTGATTTACCCGGCGATTCTATAATTATTTCAGATATCATAAGATTGACTTCAGAGATGTTTGTTTTCGTGACTATCTCCATTTTGAATTTTCTTTATTTTCCAATTGAGAACTTGTAATTGGAGTAAAATTTTCCCATAAAATATCTTCCCCAATCAAAATAAATTTCTCTAAAATACTAATAGGCAGATTGAATAGTACTTTGTTTATACTTTTTGGAGCGATAAATGAATATTTGCATGTTAAAGAAGTTTAAAGTACCGGTTTAAGGCATATACATAGAGCTTTTTAATGAAAACTAGCACATTACAAGAAATTTTAGAAATTCATTAGAGGAAAGCTTTTATAAAGTTACACTGTTTTTCTCAGTAGATAAATATCTTTGCTTTTTGAACAATTTCTTGCATTTTACCTCACTTCCCCTATCTTAACTCCTTTTCTTTTTTAATAACGTGATTATTTTGGTGGCTTTTACGTGTATGTGTGTTTGACAAATGGCTGCAATTTTCTTTTGCAAATCACTTTCAGTTTTAATATTATAATAATTTACTTCTACGATAAATAAATCATGTCATATTTTCTAAAAATTTGTTTTTATGATAGAACATTTTGATTTAATATTCAAAATATAGTTTATAGTTTGTACATACATATGGTATACGCCACATGCCGCAAGAGTATCAATGATAAAAATTTACACTAACAAACAGCTTAACAAGGAGATCTAAAAATAAAATAACAAATAACTTCAAAGTCTAACTATTTAAAATGATAAACCTGTAACCGGAATATTTTTTTATATGTATTTATAATGCTGCTTGTCTTTTTCTTCTGCAACGTTCTGTTTATTTTTATTCAATTTTATTATACAGCTGGATTAAAATAATGGGAACTTAAAAAATGTTGCGGCATTGACACTGACACAACAGCCAGCAGCAAGCAACTATCATACCCAATAACACATATAGTAGACTTGACTTAAACACGTTCACATTCACATTCATAAGTGAATATGTATTCACATATATTTGATATTAAAAAAAATAGAAAGGTTACCTCTAGGCGTATTCAGTAGAAACAAAATAGAGAAAAAATATGCATATTGACAACAACAAAAAAAAAACCAAAATATTTAATATGTAAGTGAAATCTCTTTTCTTAACCATCTAATATCTAACAATATACTTAAGCTCAACCCTAAACAAAGATACACATTAAGCACAAATATTCACCCTTAACCTATACGCATATGCATACATAAATATGTAGATATGCACATGGCAATAAAGCTTGTGGAAAAAATACTTACACACTTCCAAAGGCTCATCTCACACGATGCGACAAATTCAGTGGTGTTTCAGTAAAGAATAAATAAAAGAAATTGTTCTAAATTACACAACAGTAACTCTTTTCACGGCTTTAAAGACTCTGTCAAACTTTTAAGCACATAAGCACATAATATAAGTGCTAATTTAAAAATAATATGTACATTAACGTAGTCTTTTAGTGCGTCAAATTTTGAAACAAAATAAAAAACTAACTTAAAAATATATTTTAGAAAATATTTTAATGCCATTTTTTTCTTATTTGGTACCCTCACACAAGCTCCTATGCTCCCCAGAGGAGTAAAAGGAATTAACAAATACTGGATATGTACTCGTAGTGAATGCATTTTGTGGCGAAAATGATTTGAATTGACATTTTAATTAATTCATGGGTAAATTAAAATCTTTTGAATGCATTCATTTCTAAACCTTAAAAAACTTTTAATACTTTGCATCTGTTTCTCATATATAATAATTTATTTGAACAAACATATATAAATGCAGGCCTTGTCTCGTTAATCAGAGTTCATAGAATTTGCAAGAGAGACAAAAAATATTTTAAAAATTTAAATATAGATTTTACTTTAAAACTTTTGGTGCTTAATGAATTAAAGATATAACCCAAGATTATCATTTTAGTTCCTCACGAATTATTTCAAATCTTAAATTAATTAATATTCTTCATAAAATTGGTTTGTTAATTCATTATGAATTTATTTATATATTAATTCAATTCCTTTTTTTTGGAAAAAATAAAGCAAAAATAAATTTTTTCTTTTGTAGATCTAAAAACAGTAATAAAAAGTTCGTATCACTGACAAATTTCTGACATTCTAATATTAAGTAAAAACTCAAATAGTATGACTATTCAATGTGGGTTAAGCTGACTATATACCTGCATTTCTTTACAGATAATACCAAATTTTCAGTAGACCTCAGTCGTCAACCTTGTATGAATTAGTAAAAACAAATGATTACGACGAGGAAATGAAAATATCTACATAAGCGCGATTATTGTAGACCACTGCATAGAAAATATTAAATTAATTCCATGAGAGAAAAAGCAATGCTTGAAACAGGAATTTTGTGATTTTTATTAACGTTAGTAGTCCCTAAAATATTATATAATTTTGGGTAACATTCGCGTAATATTTAGCCAATCATATATCAAATGCTAAAAATATACAATCATGTAATAGCGCTATGATTTTAAAACTATATGTGTTAGATAATAACCATTTATTTGTTTGTAATTAACCATGGTTATTTAAATATTTCATACGTATGTATCCAAAATTCAATTCGTCACAAAATTGTCAGCGCCGGCGGCTGAAAGTCGGCTGCAGCCGATATTTCCCCTGATAGGCTTATTAACAAAGTTTTATATATTTTTTTTGTCTGCCGGAATTTCAACAACAAATTCAATATTTTTGCCCTAACTTTCCAGCACAAATTTACTATTCAACTTTCAGGTGGAAAATATAGAGTAAAACATAATTCGCCTGGTCTAAGGTAATTTTTTTTGCACTATCAAGTTCCATAGAAGTACGAGAAAAAATCATTAGGGAAATAAACAATAACTTGTCCCTAATGATTTTGTCAGTACAAAAATTGAATTCTCAAGAAACGCCAATAACAGTGCAGGTTTAGCGTTTCGAGCTTGTATTTAATATTTACCAAATTTTTAAAAAATTCATGTTTTATAAGTGCCAAATTTAAAACAGCAAAATTTTTATCCACATAACAAATATAACGAAATTAGATGGTTGAAAGTATATTGATTTATGTTTTTCGTGAATAAAATACACAAATTTGAGTGATTATTATCGTCTCATTCATTTCGTTTTGTAAACGCGGCTAACGGATATTAGCCAATTCCAGCCTCATCATCGGCTGTTAAGTTTCTTTGGTATATACTTATGTTGTCTATTTTCTAGGATGTTATAGTTTTAACAGTTTATTTTAGTTATAGGTCGTAAATATTTCTGTTTCGAGAGTTTTTTTTAATTACCAAGTCTCTCTTGTTGTTAAAACATCTAAATTCAATTCACAATCTGTATCTTATGTGTCTTTTACTTTTTAAGTATATTTTTATGGCATACTAAAATAATAGTGAGTATTAACGATATGACAACAATAGAATTTGGCCTATAAAAAATACAACAATTCTTGGCAGCGGCACATACTAATTTGCATTCATACGTTGAAGGTCTCTTTATACAGGTCAACACCGATTTACAAGGAACACAATAATAAGATAATAGGGGTTTTATTTGTGCAAAAAATCACTCAAGTTTCAAAAACAGCTGACTGCAACGAGAGCTATCAGGGATGGCGAAATTGCAACATATGTATTTCTTTTTTCGCATTGTTCGAAATATTACGAAACTGAGACAAATCCTAATTTGAAGAAAATTATATTCCTTTTACTGTTGCTTACCGTGTAACTGCAGTAAAACTCTATCTGGCAACAAGTGAATTTAAGATAATGTAATAATTCAGTTTAAAGCAATTGCAAGAAACTGTTTGAAGTTTTAAGAGCGAATTTGATGTTCATATTGAAATTCCGATATTACTCACTATTATCAGTAGAAACTATTACCGAAGAATCACAAACGATTCGATAACGTAAATACTAAACTCAGAGCTATTACTAATGTCGAAATATTAATAATAATTCAACTACTAGTGACATTCAGAAAAAAGTTTCAAAAAGAATTAATGAGTCAAAAGAATGTATTTGTTGTAAAAAATTTTAAAATTACAAGCGGAAAAAATTTGGCGCTGCGAGTTCCATCCCTGACATGTATTTTCCTGTGTTTGTTTTTAAATACATACACAGTACGTAGTCGTAGTAGAAAATTGGTCAAAAATAAAAGAAAGCTCTTGCATATTTTCGAAAAATTGTATCGCATCGTATCGTAAGACGCTAAAAATAACTAAGATTTACTAAAATTCATAATATTATTTAACACTTTTAGAAATCGCCACAATGATATCGGGACATATCTTGTTATGTTCTGAATCTATGTAAAAGACTTCATTGCTAACGTTTCAAGTTTATATGCATCCTATAAAAAGGATCTTTAAAAATAAATGTTTTTTATGCTCTTCGATATTTCGTCAATTCTAGACCAAGAGATGTTCTTATTTTAATCAATATGTGATGCGACCAGAAGAAAAGGTGCTTTCCATACAAAGTAATATATAATGGTCTTATGTTTTGCTGACTATATTACAGAGAGATTGTTCAGAATCGTGGTGAGTTACACCACAGTCTAAAAAAAATGTCAACAATTATTTTATCTGAACCTAAAAAATTACATTCATTCCATTTGAAAGTTATAACAAAAATATTTCGAGTTTTGCGACTTCTTGTCATAGCAAAATATGAAACAAAAAAAAAGTATAAAACAAAATAAACAGTAAACTAAAACCATCTCCTGGGCACTTGTAACGGCCTATATAAATATACCTCGCGTATGTCTGTATTTTTCAATAATATAAAATTTTTAACAAAAACAACAATTTTATTCGATTGACACTTCTTATACATCCATACATATATTTAATGCAGATGATATTAATTTTTAATCTCTTGTCAGAGTCGGACTTTTCAACCAACTACTTCGTAAAAATTGTATTGGAATGACAATTTCTTAAGCCTAAAAAATACTTGACACACTTGTTTTGGTTTATATATTATATAATATATATAATTATAATTTTCTACATCGTTATCCGTGGACTAAATAGAAATCAAAAATCTACTCATCTGCTTAAATATTATGATACTACAAATTTATGTATAAATTTGCTATTATTAACCCTAGAATGGTAAACATAGCCTCTGAGGCGAAGCAACTTTTTATTTTGCGGATATGTATCAATGGCTCTCTCGTATCAAAGCGTGCGCTCATGCCAACTCAGTTGAGTGTTGTACGCGCTTGTGCATGGACGCATTTTGTTTTGTTCTGCTGCGTTGCTGATATATGCATACGTGTGGCGCCTGTGAGGCGAAGTTTACCAATAAAGGTAATTTTTTGTAGATATTCGTATGTGAAAATTTTATTGGTTTTTTGCCAAAAATTTCAGTTTGCTCATAATTTTTATAGTTTTTGAGATAACTACATCCGAAAAACGCAAAATGCAACAAAAAATTATTAACTAGAGCACAGGTCACCAAACTGTTGGCAATGTGACGTAAAAAAGTAGTTGGAACAACCAAAAATTTTATTTTGCTGTGCGCATGTTTTTTTAGATATACGCTCAATATTATATATATATATATATATATATATATATATATATATATATATATATATATATATATTAGATCTAAGATCTATAAGACCAAGCAGTCTTTTTTACCTTGGACTCATTCACATTATTTTTTTATTTTTTTCGTAAAAGATCTCAATTAATTAAAATCTGTGATCCAGATATGTCCCTATAGTTTGTTTAAGATTTTTAAAAATGAATTGTTTTTTGATTATTTTTGTTACCAAACATCCAATAAACATGTTTTTGTTTTAATAAAATTTTGTTTTTTTTAAGTGAAATTTGCATTTTTTATAAAGTTCGCCTTACAGGCGAAGTTTACCATTATCAAGTTATAAAATATGTTACTATTCTAGGGTTAATGAACATGTTCATACTATCGTTTGATATCGATGTAGTTGCGTTTTCTTGTGTGTCAAAAAATGTCCGTTCTAGACACATTGGCGCGTTCGAAGTTTTACTGCAACAAGATATAAAACTTTAAAATCGAACGGATATAAAACTTTAAAATCGAACGGTTAGAAAAATAGTTATGATGGGTTTAAAATGCATTTTAAGTTTTAGGTTGGAGGTTGGCCAAGAACCAATACTGAAAAAGGTAACATATTTGCTGAGCATTTAAAATACGTATGTATTTACCCCAAACAAATGTACTAGTGCTGTTGATTTACCGAGTGTAGTTGCTCTACCCCCTCGACCCATAAAGTTTAAGATGCGTGATGTGCAAAAACTAATTGCTGAAACCAACCCAAAGAAGGCCCCGGGTATTGATGGAATTAGTAACAAGATGCTGATGAAGTTGCCTCGTATTGCTATTAGAATCCTGTTGTTTATTTTTAATGGCATTTTACGACTGGAGTATTATCCACCCAGCTGGAAATTTGCCGTGGTCAAAATGATTCCAAAAGCGGGCAAAGATCTTACCAAGGCTGAGTCATATAGGCCAATAAGTTTACTGTCAACAATTTCAAAGCTCTTCGAAAAGCTGCTCATGACAAAATTGTCCCCAATTCTAACTAATAATGTGTGTATACCGGACCATCAATTTGGTTTTAGAAGTCAGCATAGCACCATTGAACAAACTCATAGATTGGTTCATTTCATAAGAAGAATATTTGAAGAAAAGAAGTATTGTTCTTCCCTCTTTATTGATGTTTCTCAGGCATTTGATAAAGTGTGGCATGAAGGCCTAATTTTAAAACTGAAGACATATTTACCAATAAACATTGTAAATCTTTTGGAAAGTTACACTCTTGCCCGGAAGTTCACTGTTGTGGAAGAAGACTTCATGAGTGTGCCTGAAACTATCTCATCCGGTGTGCCACAGGGTAGTATATTGGGGCCAGTTTTGTATTTGATTTATATCTGTGATATGCCTTTGAGCAGTAATATCCTCACTTCTACATTTGCCGATGATACAGCCTGCCTTAGTATGCATGAAAACCCTCATGAGGCATCCCGATTTCTTCAGGAACATATCAACCTGTTGCAACTGTGGTTGAACTTATGGAGAATAAAAATAAATGAACAAAAGTGTGTTCATGTCACATTTACCCTACGAAGAGACACTTGTTCCCCCATTCGAATCAACATTCACAGGTGAAATACCTTGGTATACACCTTGACCGACGGCTTACATGGAAACACTACACAGTATACAAGTCGCTTTTGAAACCCATATGGTGTTACGGAATTCAGCTATGGGCCACTGCTTCAGCGTTCGATGTAGATAGAATCCAACGAAGGCAAAACAAAATTTTAAGGTAAATAACATCGTTTCAATGGTACATGAATCATCGTGATTTAAATATGGCACTTGTGACCGCTGAAATTGCAAAATATGCAGGCAAATATTTAACAAAACTCGAGTCCCATCCGAATCCCCGTGCTCGTAACATCTTAAACTTTAGTGGACACATCCGCTTAAAAAAGAGGAATACTACGGCTTTAATACGCAACACCCCAGATGAAACTTTTTGAATATATTTTTGTGCTTAACACTACATTTATGTATTATTAATTACTATCGCTAAGTTTATGTCCGACACTGGTTGGGCCTAATTATTGTATCTTTACTTAAGATTTGAATACTTATTGTTACTTCAGTTCTGAATATACAATAAATAAATATTAGTTGGAAAAAAAGTTTTATGTGATTTTTGTTACAAAAGTGAAGTAAACTTGTTAAAAAAATATTTTTACACAAAGTCTTATATTTTGAGTCACGTTTACAACTTATACTTATTAAAACTTAAATTTTGTTAGAAAGTGCCAAACTTTGGTTCCTTAAAATTTTTATCACGAAGGGCCAAAGGCTGCTTTTTTGAAGCAGTTTGAGTTAAAAATTTCTTTATTAATAGCCTATTTCTGATTTAAGAAAAAAACTTAATCGCACGAAAAGCACTCGCTCGAATTCGAGTCAATTTGGATTTCTCATTGGCACTCACTTTATTTCGCACTCGCTTACGTATGTCAATTTTGGTATTTTACGTCTTTAAAAGTAGAAGCAATGCAATGATTTATTGCAAACTTTCGTGTTTCCATAGACGTTTTTATTTTTCTTTTGGAGAAACTTAAAAATCCAGAAGTCTTTAAAAAGCACAAATATTAAACTGGCAACATTTTTACGTTTTCTAGCCACTGGGAGCTATCATCAAACAGTTGGCAATGAAATCTGTCCGTCAACATCCACAGCAACTGTATGCCGAATTATAAAAGAGTGCCTTTATTTTTTTGAAAACTTCGTATGCAGATTAAATAAAAATGGTTCGTTCTGACGAAAACAAAATGGATTTTTAATCCTTTTATTTAAATTTTAAATAGGCTACTTAGTTCAATCGTATTTTTATAAGCCAAATTACATGTGATAGTTATCAAAGAACAAATTACACCAAAGACACACGTGTAAATCATTCTGACAAACACTAGCAGAACGGAACAACATGCTGTTTTCGAAAGCCGCTACACTTTCATCATCAGCGTTCTTGTGTTTGGTCCACTTCTGTGGTGTCAGTTGATGTATATTTCAGCTATTTATACAAACTTTTTCACTGTAAATAGAATACGTGAATTTTTTTTGATTCATTCGTATTACAATTTGTGAAAACTTTTTTTGTAATGGAAAGCACAAATTACACCTCACTAACTTACAACAGTGTGACCATTGTTATCTATTCTTTTCCAACTATACACATGTTTTTTAATTTGCTTAGTTTGTTTTTAACTTATGACAAACTTTTTTGGTTTGTTACTATAAGTATGTATATTTATTAATTTTTGCTACAAGCCATTAAATTAATAAATATACATACTTATAGTAACAAACCAAAAAAGTTTGTCATAAGTTAAAAACAAACTAAGCAAATTAAAAAACATGTGTATAGTTGGAAAAGAATAGATAACAATGGTCACACTGTTGTAAGTTAGTGAGGTGTAATTTGTGCTTTCCATTACAAAAAAAGTTTTCACAAATTGTAATACGAATGAATCAAAAAAAATTCACGTATTCTATTTACAGTGAAAAAGTTTGTATAAATAGCTGAAATATACATCAACTGACACCACAGAAGTGGACCAAACACAAGAACGCTGATGATGAAAGTGTAGCGGCTTTCGAAAACAGCATGTTGTTCCGTTCTGCTAGTGTTTGTCAGAATGATTTACACGTGTGTCTTTGGTGTAATTTGTTCTTTGATAACTATCACATGTAATTTGGCTTATAAAAATACGATTGAACTAAGTAGCCTATTTAAAATTTAAATAAAAGGATTACAAACAAGAAAAATGTTCATAAATAAAGAGAAATCTTAAACCTAAAATATAAAATGGATTTTTTTCAATCCACCGGCATAATTGGATTCTTAGTAAGATGTTTGCATAGTTTTTTGTAGTCATAATATACTTACATATATTTTGAATTTCTCTGGTGATTTCATTTTTTGATAACCATGTCTAAGGACGCCATTCAGAAATCCAGACAGTACTGAAGAAAGAAAGTAAAACAAAAAACATGCTAATACACGCAACGTTGTTGAGCGTTGCTTTGGAGTACTAAAGAAGAGATTCCGCTCTATAATAGGTTCCAGAGGACTTCATTACTCTCCAAACAAGACTACCCAAATAATCAATGCATGTTACATGTACATAGCCTACAAGTGCCCATTGCCAACAATTGAAGTGGAAGAGGAAACGAGTAGTGAAGTGCTAGATGTGTTGGAAGAAGAGGAAATAGGCGGAAGTGCCATAAGAAATATTGCCATAAATTTGTAAAAATTTAAGTGTACTAAAACATTGAAAATTAAAGAAAATTAATTTAATTTTGATATGATATCTTTTTTGTTGAAGAATAATTTCGTAAGCATTTTTTTTAATTTTCTCTTCATCATTTGAATTTTTAACATTTGTAGTGCCACAGCTCATGCGTACGGATATTTATTCTAGCAAGAGAATAGAGTTAGTTTTCCATTTTTGTCAGATATTGGATATAGAGGGATCTGATATGCACAGTAATATAGGTATCAGGTCTTCATTAGTACAACATCTGGAAATTTTTCTTATGTTGTGCTCGCGAAAGATTCTGTAATCTTTGTTTCTTTTCCTTCCGCTTCTTCAGATAGACCTCCTATTGGTAGCACATTGTGTTGAATTATTTGTTCCCCATGGTACACAATGTTATGAAGTGTGGATGGCATATATCTCCAAGACTATTTTTAGTTATAAAGTATAGCTGTTTTTTTCGCGTACTCTTAAAATTTTTTAGTTCTAAATATTTTTCTTGAATTTTTTTTTTATTTTCTTTTTTCTTATTTTCTTATTTTTTCTCACTGTTTGGTTTAACGGACCACTAATTCAAGAATATGCTCCATAAAACCTATTCTGTCATGAAGAGGTAACAATCCAAATTCGTATGCTGTCTTAAAACTGTCATCTTCTGGAATAGGATAGCTTAATTGACTATGGCATATATGTAATTATGAAGACATTACTTTAAATAATCTTACTCGCAAATAAACAACAAAATAATACAGGTAGAGAGGCAACATACAATCAAGAAACAAACACATAGACATGCGCACGTACAAGTTAAACTACAAAATATTTGTCAACCACTTCCACGAAATATTCACCTGAGCCAAATGCAATCACAGACGCGTAGTCAGCATTTTCTGTTGCGACACAAAATTCATAAACACAACAACGTTCTCATTTATTTTATTTTTTCTTTATTCATCATTTTCTTTGATTTGGTTTCTTAGCTTACGTTAGAATTAAGATTACATTTATAATTCAGTCCGAAAATTGCAATTAATAAAAACGGTATTAACTCGCGGAGTTAATACCAAAAAAATAAAAGTATAAAATTTATTTTTTATTAACTGGCGCCCGAGCAGGGACCGGTCGTCCGTCAAAGTAAAAAAGACAAAGCCCTTAAGTAGTGCCGTCTTTACGCGATCGTCCTGAAACAAAAAATAAATAAATCGTTAATAAAAGCAAAAAAAATCGACACGCGGACTCAGAACAAAAAAAAACAACAGTGTCAACACAAGGTCCTTAAGAAGTACCACACCGGCGGAGGAGCCCCTAAGTAGTCTCAACGAGAAGGAAAAGGAGTTGGATGATACCAACAGCTGCACGTCGGGATAATGAATAAGTTATTGTAAGTAAAGAAATTCATTAAATTTTTTTTTTCATGGGAACAAATTCAGTGTGCAAGAAAATTTAAAACTAATAAAATATAAAAAAAAACTAAAAATAATTGTTGTGTAAAAGAAAAGTAAAGTAAGAAAGGAAATACGATAAATAAAATATTTGTACAAAAATAACATAGTAATAATTAACATAAATTTATTATCTAAGAAAATAAATAAATATAGTGAAATAAGTCCAAATACATTTGTGAACAAATATTTAGAAATTTTTAGTAAATAATTGTAAAGAAATACCTATAGCGAATTAAATCAAAATAAATTTGTGGAAGCTCAATCAGAAAAATAAGAAAAATTGTGAAACAAATTTTAAGAGTACTAAAATAGATTAGAAGAAATAAAATTTACAACACAATAATTAAATTAATTTGAAATAATTTTTTTTAAAGTAGAAGTAGATCTTAAATTTTAAACACAAAGATGTCTAATCCGAACAATTTAATACGTGCTCCAATTCTTAACAATGTTGCTCAGGCACCTGATCCGGCACCTGCCGCCCAGGCGCAAAACATCACTTTAGATAGTTTACGTCCCCACTTAACTTCAATGATTAGAGATATCTTCAACACCCAAGGACAGCAACTAATTAAAGACATACTAAATCCCATAACAGACTTCGCCAACGTGACAGACCAAAGAATCAGACCGGAACTGAGTGATAGGTTACAGGACCTAGATAAAGTGCCAGATATAGTGAAATGTTTGAGAGAATTTTCCGGACAGACAGCAGAGTTTAGTTCATGGAAAAAGAATGTAGATCGCATATTTACAGTTTATCAATCTTTAGTAGGCACTCCGAAGTATTTCGCAATTCTAAGCGTTGTAAGGAGTAAAATAATAGGAGCAGCAGACGTCGTACTAGAATCTTACAGTACGCCCCTGGATTGGAAAGCTATTTCTAGCTGTCTGACATTACACTACGGAGATAAAAGAGACCTATCCACACTAGAGTATCAAATGACAAGCTTAACTCAGGGTACTCGAACCGTACAAGAATATTACCAGGCAGTTTACCAATATCTCTCTCTAATATTAAACAAGATAGGTTGCATGGATTTAACTCAAGAATCATCATCATTATTGACGCGAACGTATAGGGATAAAGCTCTTGATACTTTTATCAGGGGTTTGCGAGGAGATTTGCCCAGGTTATTAGCTATCAGGGAACCAACAGATCTGCAACAAGCATTGCACTTGTGTCTTAAGTTGGAAAATCAAAATTTTAGAACACATTACGCAAACAGTGTACCACTACGCCGGGTACCACCCCCACTGCCACTACGAAACACCCAACAGAATTTTAGACCAACAACCTTTCACCCTCAGTTAGCCTATTTACCCCAACAATTCCAACACCAAAATTACATACGGCAACCAACGTTTACTAATTTCCATAACAATTTCCAATCAAGACCAATAAATCATTTCGGAAATCAACAAAGACAAGGATTCAATAATGATTTTGGAAATCAACGACGATTTGGGTTTAATAATAATTTCCAATCACGTCCTGCAAATCCAGGACAAACCACGCGCCCAGAGCCAATGGACGTTGACTCTAGTTACAAAAATGCTAATTACATGAATAGACCCAAACAATACTTTCAACAAAATCAACCTGCGGTCAAAAGATCAGCACCCTCTACTCAGCAGATAATAGCTCATCCCAAGATTCAGCGTAATTTCCACATAGACACTGACGAGCAGAACGGAGACCAGACTGATATGACACAAAATGACGTCATGACACACCAATTTGATGAAGCAAACTTTGACGAAGAACAAACTTTAAACGAATACGTTAGCACCATAGATACAGAATCCAATGAACCACAACTTACCGATTATAATGATATTCATTTTTTAGATTAAACAACTCTTCGTTGCCATACTTCGAATGCACAACGAAGAGCAACAAAATTCTAAAAATTTTAATTGACACAGGCTCGAATAAAAATTATATCCGGGCCCAATTAGTTAAAAATCCCAAATGTAATGAAAACTCCTTTTGCGCAAATTCAGTAGGAGGCGAAATAAAAATTACACATCATACAATAGCAAACTTGTTTGGAGAAAATAAATACCCCATTAAATTTTTCATTTTACCAACATTACAATCATTTGATGCTATCCTGGGGAACGATAGCCTAAAGGAACTTTCAGCTGTAATTAATGTTAAAGAAAATATCATGACCATTCTAGGAAAAAAACAAATTAAAATCAAACAACAAACTTCACAGGATGTAAATTCCATAAGAACTAGCCATTTAACAGTCGAGCAGGAGAAAAAAATTCGTGACATAGTAGATAAACACAATAATTTATTTACGGAACCCAACGACAAACTTACCTTTATGACTAAAGTTCAGGCAGAAATTCGCACCGTAACAGACAACCCCGTTTTTTCAAAATACTACGCCTATCCCATGTCCTTAAAGGCTGAAGTGGAAAACCAGATAGAAGAACTCTTAGCAAATGGTATAATTCGCCCTTCCAGATCTCCATACAATTCTCCAGTATGGATTGTCCCAAAAAAACTGGACGCATCTGCAAAGAGGAAGTTCAGGATGGTGATAGATTATAGAAAGCTCAATTCCGTGACTATAGCCGATAAATACCCAATACCGGAAATAAATGAAGTACTCGCACAACTTGGCGGTAATCGTTTTTTTACCGTCTTAGACTTAAAAAGCGGTTTCCACCAAATACGACTTAAGGATTCGGATATAGAAAAAACAGCGTTCTCAGTGAATAATGGTAAATATGAATTTACCCGTTTGCCATTTGGACTGAAAAACGCTCCTTCAATTTTTCAGAGAGCTCTTGACGATATCCTTCGGGAGCACATCGGCAAGAGATGCTATGTTTATATCGATGACATAGTAATCTTTGGTAAAGACCTCGAAGAGCATTTGGAAAATGTTGAGAAGATTTTTCGAACGCTAGAAAAAGCAAATGTCAAATGTCAACTCGACAAATGCGAATTCCTTAAAAAAGAGGTAGAGTTTTTAGGTTTTGTGATAACATCAGATGGACTTAAAACCAATCCAAAGAAAGTCGAAGCGATAAGCAAATTTCCACCACCAAAAACACTTCGAGAACTCCGTTCGTTCTTAGGAATGGCCGGCTATTATAGACGTTTCATTTTTCAATATGCCAAAGTTGCAAAGCCACTTACGGCGATTTTGAGGGGGGAGGATGGTCGATTGTCAAAAAAATTATCCGACAAAAAAGCAATATCTCTCAATGAAGAAGCCTTGCAAGCATTCCAAAAATTAAAAAACTATTTGGTATCAGAAGACGTCATACTTTCCTATCCAAATTTTAATCAAGAATTTCATTTAAAAACCGACGCATCAAACTACGCTATTGGTGCAGTACTCGAGCAAAACAATCGACCCATTACATTCATTTCAAGAACTCTTAAAAGCGCTGAAGAAAATTATGCTACAAACGAACGCGAAATGCTTGCTATCGTTTGGGCATTAAAGAATCTTAGAAATTACCTATACGGTAAAGCTAAGGTGAAGATATTCACAGATCACCAGCCTTTGACATATGCCCTCAGTAATAAAAATACGAACACAAAACTCAAAAGATGGAAAGCAATAATGGAAGAGTTTAATTATGAACTCATCTACAAACCTGGTGCAACAAACGTTGTAGCAGACGCACTCTCTCGCATCCCACAAAACACCAAGGTAAATTCAATATCGTCTACACAGCACAGTCAGGATAGCTCATCACACAATTTAATACCCAGTGTGGAAGCACCAATAAACGCCTTTAAGAATCAAATCTTTCTCTTAATAGGAGAGGAACCGAGCTACGAATTCAAAATACCATTTCCCACCTTTCACAGACACACCATAGTCAGACCAGACTACAGTCACACGGACATTATCGACATCTTTAAAAAATTCCTCAACCCGTCAAATATTAATGGTTTATTTACTTCTGAAAACATAATGGGAAGAGTTCAGGAAATTTATCCAAATCATTTCAGTAATTATAAAATCCGATACACTCAAAGGCAAATCGAAGATGTAACTGACCCTACTAAACAACAAGAACTAATAATCAAAACGCACAGAAGAGCACATCGCGGACCTCAAGAAAATAAAATTCAAATTTCAGAAAAATATTATTTTCCCAAAATGAATAACAAAATTAATGAAATAGTTAAACAGTGCCAAGTCTGCAAAGAACAAAAATACGATAGACATCCCAACAATCCTGAATTAAAGCCAACTCCCATTCCGCAATACCCCGGTCACACTATCCACATTGATATTTACTCAACCGAAGGAAAGCTAGTTTTGACAGCAATAGACAAGTTTTCAAAATATGCTCAAACGCGCATCATTAAATCCAAAGCAACAGAAGATATAAAGCAGCCTCTTCGCGAACTTTTATTTTCATTCGGAGTTCCAAAAGCATTAGTTATGGATAATGAAAGATCATTTAATTCCGCAACAATAAAATTTATGTTAGAAGATGAATTTGGAATAGAAACATTTATAGCCCCTCCATATAAAAGTACTGTTAACGGTCAAATCGAAAGATTTCACTCTACCCTATCAGAAATTCTCCGGTGTTTAAAAAAAGAGAAAATACATAAAGAATTCCCTGATCTACTGGACAGAGCAGTGTACGAATATAATTCTTCCGTACATTCAACGACAGGTAAACGACCAATCGATATCATTTTCGGACGTGACATTAACGCAAGACAAGACATCTTAGACAGGTTGAAATCTAAGCAATTGGCTCTTTTGGCAACCCATAATAAAAAACGCGAACCAATCAAAGAATACAAACCAGGAGACGAAATTTTTGTAAGAATTAATAAAAGATTAGGCTCCAAACTTTCAGCCCAGTTTAGGAAAGAAATAGTTAAAGAAAATTACTCAACAACAATACTAACAACATCAGGCAGAACTGTACATAAAAGCAATATCAAAAATAATTGATAATATTTACAGGCTAATTGGATTACTCGTTCATCTAGTGAACGCAGACGTACAACTAGTAGACTACTCATCTATGCACCTAGTAGCGATAGAAAGTGGACTGGCTAAAATCCAGCACGGAACCTTCAAAATAATACATTCAGTTTGCCTACGGACTTACGAAGAATTCTTGAACGAGACCATCTCTTACACTAATCAGAATGTACCACGGACAAACATTTTATACCCACATTTAATGCACGAAATTCACCAAATATTAGACATCATTCACGACATAAAACCAACCCTAGATTTAAGAACTAAAAGATCTATTAACGCATTAGGCACCGTATGGAAATATTTAGCTGGCACTCCAGATCATGACGATTTAGAGATGATAACGAAAAATTTATATGAATTAAATCAAAATAATAATAAACAAGTAATTGTAAACGAAGCATTTAACCAGAAAATAAATAATTTGACTAGATTTGTGAATGAAATAAAAAACACGATAACTAAAGATGAAAATTTAATTACTGAAATAGCACTAAGCATACAAAGTAGAATTAAAATTGTGAAAGAAATCTTAATTAATATAAAATACGCCATACAATGGGCAAAGAAAAACATAATAAATTCAATGTTACTTAATACAAAAGAAATTAATATAGTAATAGAAAAATTAAAGGAAGAAAACATGTCATTTAGAACAATTGAAGAAGCTTTAGAATTCGCAAACATTAATGTACTTTATAATAATGAAAAAATACTTTATGTAATAAAAATTCCAATGACAACTAAAGAGAACTTTAAACATTTGATTGTAAGACCAATAAAAAAAAACAATACGATAATTCAATTAGATTTCAAAGAAATAATAACTAACAATAATGAAATGTATGGAATAAAAGAAAATTGTAATGCTATAAGTGAAATGATTATTTGTAAAAGAAACCAAATCGTTAACATAAGTAATGACAGTTGTATACCGAAACTTCTAAATAGCCTCAACTCATCATGTTTGTTCAATAATGCTTACCATATCCAAAACATAGAACCAATCGAATCAGGATTGATTCTACTTAACGACTTCAACGGCTCAGTAACTACAGAAAAAGGAGAATTCCACGTACATGGAACCTACTTAATAAAATTCCATAATGCCTCTATAAAAATTAACGAACACTTATTCAGTAACCTAGATATTTCACCATCGGAAGTGATGCCCGCAATGATACAACCAACCCCAAGCGAAAAGGGAAGATTAGAACTACTATCCTTGCAAGCGCTACAGGAACTTAATATTAATAATACCAGGAATATCCGCACGATTGAAGTAAGCAGCAAAATCAATCGATACATGGCATACGGTACCATCACTATATGTTTAGTAGCGGGTGTGATAATTATCAAATTCCTTCTACGAAAACAATACAAAATCATATTCCGAGAATCCGCACCTCCACAAATCCAATTGCCACAACCTACAAATCATTATCCCAATATCCCAACAGGAATCAATAATATTCCCTACTTTTAACGATCGCGGACGATCGATTTAAAGGGGGAGGAGTTAAACTACAAAATATTTGTCAACCACTTCCACGAAATATTCACCTGAGCCAAATGCAATCACAGACGCGTAGTCAGCATTTTCTGTTGCGACACAAAATTCATAAACACAACAACGTTCTCATTTATTTTATTTTTTCTTTATTCATCATTTTCTTTGATTTGGTTTCTTAGCTTACGTTAGAATTAAGATTACATTTATAATTCAGTCCGAAAATTGCAATTAATAAAAACGGTATTAACTCGCGGAGTTAATACCAAAAAAATAAAAGTATAAAATTTATTTTTTATTAACTTACATATGAAGGGTGAGAAAACCACGGCACAAACAATAGACGTTAGTCAAAAAAATAGTTTGCATACATTCGGTCGGATCGGGCCGGGTATACGATGGGGTATAGGGGTGTAGAATATAGTTTGAACTACAAAAGAGTAAACCTTTTAGAACTTTAGAAGTGAGAGAGTTTAGTTAAATTTGGAATTTAAAAAAAATTTTAAAAATAAATTTTTAAAAATCATAAACACTTTATTTTTCTAGTACTATTAGCTAACAAATTACGCAATTATACATGATTTATTTCGTTTGAAAGTCTTTTAAACCAAAAAAGTTATACATGTTTAAAAATCAAAATCTTACTAAGAAATATCTCATTTTAGCAAAATACTGAGAATGTCCATTTTGAATCACCCTGTTCACGGTAATATGTATATCTGAACTAAAGTTTTAATTTTTTTGGCTCCCGAGGTACACTAGTGTATACTTTCGAATGATCTTTAACATTTTACCATAAAAAAATAGTATTGGCCGCCTTCTCGTAAAATGGTCCACTGTGCGTCGTCCAAAATTTTTATAATGGTGACATCAAAAAAAAAATTTTAAATATTTATTTATAATAATCCAGCTCCAGAGGTCCATCCCAAAAGTACAGAGACAAAAAAAACAACATTGTCACGCATTAATAACTCGAAACTATTTGATATTCGATTGATTACAAATAAGAAATCCCTCGAGTTCAGTTTGACCATATAAAACTGTTACACAATACGAAAAATTTTAAATTTTGTACTGACAATCAGAATAAGAGTGCATAGAAGTTATTAACAGATCAAGAATCAATTGTTGCTACCTATTCTCTACAGATGTCCTCTTAGAACCACACGAAATATATGTTGAATGTTTAAATATGCTATTAAGAGTGATCTTACTTCACTTATTTCATATTTTTATTTTACTTTTTTCTGTACCTCCTTACAAAAATTAAAAGCCCTTATAAAAAAGCAAATGTAATAACCGCGACTTAAAATCCTAAAAAGCTCTGGTGAGAATATTTTCTTATTATAAGGCCTACGAAAATTTATTGTCGTTATCCTATAGTGCACTATATACAATATGGTAACAATATGCTCCATTGGTAGATGGTGGTGTGGTGTAGTGGTTAAGGTGCTTGCTTATAAAACCAAGTACCCCAGGTTCGTTCCCTGGCAGAGTACAAAAGCTCTTCACCATGGTTTTTCGAGTTTTAAAATTAAGTGGCTTCAATCCCTTACATAAAATCCATCCATCCTCTCCCTTGAAATGAGGATAATATCACGACAAAGGTCAGACAGCCACCACCCCCTGAGAAAAAGGGTAGGAATCAAATATTTAATATTCCTCACCACTACACTAAATACACAGATGGCGTTGTTTCTAGGCAACGACAGATGGCAGCCTCAATATCCTAGACCTGCTACAGCAGCAGACCAATCATCTAAGTAGATCTTAGCTGGAACAACAACCTTTTAACCAAATTGATATAAGACAAAAATAACAATTCGAAAACAACTGCAACAACAACTCGTGTAAGATGGAAGATGCTGCCAATAGGGGTAATGGAGAAAAAAATGCTTCATGGGTGATCTAGTAAGTCTTAAAGCTAATTTTGTTTGTACACAACTTAAAATAATTCCTACGTTCTGTATATGAATTTTGGATTTGTGCGTGTATTACGATGATTCCCAAAAATTAAAAAATTGTTGCTGAGGAAAGAAATGTTATTTTAAGGATGAGGGAAGAGGAGGAATTCTATTGTGAAATAGCAAAAATGGTACGATGAGTAAACTCTTCGATATAGTATGCCATCTAAATCTACAAAGGTATGGGTTCAATAATATCAAAAGCTGACCGGACGCGAGAAACAAAAAATATTGTCTTCTGAAAAACGAAATACCAAAGTAAATGCGCTCCAAGTTACTAATAATATTAGACAATCTTCCGGTAACCACACTCATGAAGATACCCTAAGAAAAATATTAAAAAAAGAAGACTTCCATGGCTTCTATTCATATTTCTGATATGAATAGAAGAAATTGGAATAATTTTTGAAACCAACACGTAAAAAGACCTCCTAAATTTTTGTTCTGTTCGTTATGTTCTGAGATAAAAGAAAATTCTGAAAATTCGGAACCAAAGATATAAAACTAGTGTTGCGCAAAAGCGGCACTGCCGTTTACAAAGAAAATTGTGTATCATCTGCTAAGCATGGCGGTTATGGTATCATAGTGTGGGGCTGTATGGCTGTCAAGGTGTAGAAAAGCTTGACTTTGTAAAATTCAAAACAGCCTAGCAAGTGCGTGAAGGTGAAGATTTTCGGTTTCAACAGGATGATTATTCTAAGCATGCGGATCTCAGTTAAATCGGACACTTGTGAGATGTACTTAAACGAAACAATTTTTCAACATAAAAGGAAATACTTAAATTGATAAATTCCATCTTGCAGAGGTTCGAATATATAAGGGACATCCCACAAGTTTTGCAAAATAGCATTGCCTTTGAAAAATATTTTTCCAATCTTTGTTTTTTAATATTAAATATTTTTGATTTATTTTTCATATAAATTATGAAACATTTAATTTTTGTACTCTATATTTGCTCTCACACTATAATAAATCGAGAGTACATGTGTGTGCACATGAATATTGTTTATAACATCAGCAGTATGATGCCGGAAGCTAAAATTTACTCATACATAAACATATTTTTGCGCATGAATTCGTGTATTTCGCATACAAACATGCATAGATAAGCACGTGCAAGCACTATTTCGTTGTCATATCTCTTTTCTAAATTTCACTCACACTTCCTCACATGCATCTATGTATGTATGTAAGTGTAATTGTGTATGAGCTCGTATTCCCACGCAACAAAAAACATTCACCCCTATCGTGAACGGTCTTTTCCCTCGAAATATTTTCCCTTTTCCCCAAGTTGCAATCGTCAATAATTTTTCCCTTCAAATGTGCGAAATGTAATTCAGTGGGGAATAACATGCATAAAAATATTCCCATTAAAAAAAATTCGCCATATCGTGAACGACTCTTTCAAAATTATTTTTCCCCTTTTTTGTGTTAGTTTGTTCACTTTGTTTTCTCTAGGGAACTGGATAAAAATGTAAGTAATTTTTATTTTCTTTCGAATATTCTGATTATATAAAATTATTTTTTAGGTCGAAATTAACAAATAAAGTGCAAAGCGACATCCTACTCAATAGAAAGCAAAACAACCAACCCATTGCTAGTGATTTTGTAAGTTTCCAAGATGTGATGGGCGAATTCTGGAGTTTTCTTGTAGAGGATCTAAATAGTGCTTGTCCACCTCTAAAAAGAATCCGTGAGTGGAAGAAGGTAGTCTTATTTTATATATTGTATATTTTTATACATACGTACATATGTATATAACTTGTATTAGGTGTGGATAGACCAAAAAAGGTATGTCCGGTCAAAGGCTGCCGCTAATTTGAAAAGTCAATGGGAAAAAAGGAGGTGGACAAAACAATACCAAAAGTTTGTCAGCTAGCGAGCAGTGCATATATGAACTAATAGGAATGAAAGAGACGGTAGAGGGCTTAGACTGTGTTCAGACACATCATGTCTTATTGACATGATTGCTATTTTATAGGCGAGATCGACGAGGGGAAAATAAACGAGTACGCATGTTTATGTACTCTGTCAGTACGTTTTGCTTTCTCATTCGTAATGCCAAAAATGCTCAAACAACGTTTTTTATGTACACATATATAAAAACAACTCGTCAACAAGACATGACTTGTGTGAACGCCAAAGAAAGTTCAAAGAAGAAAAAGGAAGAATCATGTCAATAAGACATGATGTGTCTGAACACAGTCTTAGAAAATTCCTTCAGCTTTGGTTTGCCAGAAGACTTTTATGGAGGAGAAAACTTGAATTGTTAATTTAATAATTTATTGATTTTAAATAAATACTTTTCAATTTAATTTGTGACATAAATATTTGTATTTATTTACCTTTCTAAAACAAAATACTTTTTTAAATGTACATGTATTTATGTACATACATACATACATACAATTTGAAATTATATTCTTATTCCCTGTTTATACATTCTTCTCATTTTACATTCACTACATATTGATAGCGGGAACAAACATTCCCATAAAATTCACGATAGCAAATTTCCCTTCATGGGGAATGAAAATTTCATGGGAACAAAAATTTCACATTTTATTGGCGATAAGGGTGATTGACTGATAGAATGTAAAGCGGCTGATACACACATCAATCTCTTGCGAAACTATAGCAGATCAATATTATCATCAATTTTAATGTTGTTTTCAAAGTGTAAGGACATAACCGTCGACAAATGTGCAAGGACATAATAATTTGTCTTCCTTGAGTAAAAAAGTATTGTATGATTATTTATTGTATTGAGGTTAGAAAAACATAAGAAATATTAAAAAATTTTTTAAACTTCCTAGTTCCGTCTTGTAGTACTTAAAACTTCCGGTCGGTAAAATATTTTCTGTTTTTATAAATAAAAATTTGTCCCATAAAAAGTCCTGTCACATATTTTTTATATTTTTGACACTTCACTCACATTTCATTCATTGTTTGTCACATGTTATATTACTTTTATTGAGCAAAATTCAACGATATTCACTTGACAGTCATACAAAGTTGAATAGAAAATACACTTGCAGTGCCGCACTACGCCAAACTGCTTAAATTTCTTTACGAAAATCGTAACCACTTCAGTATTTTTTAATGTTACACACGACGTGTTCGTGGAGCGATTTTTTGACTTATGGTAAATGCTAAAAATTAATCAAAATATTGATGTGTGTATCACCCGCGTAACAATCGTGACTGCAGACTTTTCATGTTTTGTTGGGTTGCCTTTGTTGCGTTTCTCATTCAATATAAATGGAAGTAATGAAGGCATTTTGGCATATATAAGTACACACACACACACACACATATATATATATATATATATATATATATATATATATATATATATATGTATATATATATATATATATATATATATATATATATATATATATATAGTGTGTGTGTGTGTGTGTGTGTATGTGTGTGTGTGTGTGTGTGTGTGTGTGTGAGCGTGAGCGTATGTGTGAATGGTAGTGTTTTGGAAAGAAAATTTTACTCATCTCAATTCCATCTTTTGAATGTTTTTTTTTTAATTATTGTCTATGACGTTTTTGTTGGTGAGCTTAATAACCGCATTCAAACCACAAACCAAGCGAGTTTTAAAGGAGGCAAATCGCTTTGTTTATGTGTTTTATTTAAGTTTTTGTTAAAGTTAAGCAAATAAAAGTGTGGCAAAAAACGAAGGCGAACGAATGAATACTTACAACAGCAAAATAAACTTAATAAGAAATTCCATGTCAATTGCATGTAAATGATGCTTCAGTTTTAATAACAACACCAACAGCAAAAAAATAACGCACGTTTGTAAATATGTACATACATATGTATTTGCATTCACATACATTCATTCAGTAGTTGTACCTTCAACTCTCAAGTGGAAGCTAGAGAGTGAAAGCATTTACACATGCATAAATAAACAGGGAATTTTTAAGTCACTCATTAAAAAATTTAAATTTTTTTCGATTATTTTTATAAAATACAATTAAAGTTATTTAACATACGTTATAGTTTTTTGACCGTTTTATTTTAATTAATAAACTTAATTTATTTTTTATGGTTAAGGTCTCTTCATTTTTTTTAATTTTTATCGATATTTCGGTACTCATCGAGTACCATCTTCAAATACCCTGAAGATGGTACTCGATGAGTACCTAAATATCGATAAAAATTTCAAAAATTAAGAGACCTTAAGCTTAAAAAATAAAATAAGTTTATTAATTATAATTAAAGTTTTTATAACTTTCAATGTTTAATATTAAATTAATTAAATTGCAGCTCTTACGCTCTCACTTACTCGTATTACCTGATAGATTAAAATTTACTTTAAATCGAGCTTTAAAATAAAACTCATCACTAAAAAAAGCATCACAAATTACCATATCTTTGCAAACACTTCTTTTAAAGAAAAGTTGTCAAGAAAAAGCAATTTTATTTCAACCAAAATAACTTTGTAATGCTGAGTTAACAAGTTCAACAATTCTCATTCTTACATACAAATATAAAAACTTAACAATTTGTCTGTATTTAAACCCCTCGTACTGCTGACAGGGCACAAAAAGTAACAACCAGAGAAAAATGCTTTAAGTGTAGCTGAAATAAAAGTGGAATTAATTTAAAACATAAAATAGAATTATGAATTCAACATAAACCATCTATGTAAAGAGTGTCGCAAAATTCAACATATAATTCAATAGAAAATAATACATCCTTCTTTCTTAATACATTCGTTGCCCTAAATTTTAAGCATCTGCCCAAATTTCACTCGTATACTTCAAGACAAGGATAAATGTGGTCCCATAGAAATAAATCCAGTTATTATACAAATATATTTCAAGTACATTTTATTTTGGCAGATCGAAATTCTTCCCTTTTTTAATAGTTGCTTTCCCGGGTAAACAGTTTTAAATTCAAAAATAGAAAAAAATAAATTATTGAAATTTATCTTCCAAGGGCAACAGTACATGGAAGCGTGTGAGTAATCTATATATATAAAATAGGATGTGTGTATGTATGTATGTATGTATGTAACGTAATGACTCCAAAACGGCTGGGCCGATTTTGACGAAATTTTCAGGGAACCTTCAGAATGCTCGGGCGGGTGACACTGTCCGATTTTTTATTTTCGGTCTGTGGGCGGAGGGGCGTGGCAAAAACCAATAATTCATAAAATGAGAACGGCTTGGTCGATTTCTGTAAAACTTTTTATCAGTTGTTTGTATTTTCGAGGAGAAGGTTTTTATGGAAGAAAATTTTGGAAAATCCAACCGGAAAAGTCGGAAAATTGAAAAATCGAAAATCGAGTTTTTGTGTGAAATTTTGTTTGAAATTATTCCTTAATGGCTTTTTAAATGAAAAAATAGAAAGTTTGTCTGAAGGCTTAAAATTGGGGCGAGGCGAAGTTCGCCTGGTCCGCTAGTATATTACAAAAGTGAATATTTAATACTAACACGCGGTGGCTCAACAGTAAAATAAATAATATCATTTGTATACATTAAAACGCTTTAACACATACATACATATATCTTAATAACAATAAAAAAGTGGGATTCATTTGACAGTAAGAGTAGATTTTTCAAAACAAACAGAAGCGAATGTTTGACAATTTTTTGAAGGTTTAAATGGCGTTTTACATTAACATATTTTTAGTCTAGTTCAATATACACAATTCCTTACTGGAAAGCTTTTTCAAAATCAGCTTTTTTCAGGAATTAAGCTATAAAACTTCATCGTTTACTAAAATATTTTCAAAAGAATAGTTTTTTAAAACTCTTGTGGGAAATTTTTCTTAAATCAAAAGGTCCTCGCCTAGAAAATAATTTTTTTATAAAATTTTCAGCGGAAGTTTCTTTCATATGAAATTTGATGGATTTAATTTTCCGAAAATTAAAATAATTAAATATTAGGACTTGTGTACAAAATTTCTCTACAAACAAGCCAAATGTGAAACCGTTTTTCTGGCTAAATTTTTTCTCTTGTGGCCTATAAACACATTTACATTCTTTTTTAAATAAGAATTTTATTTGAAAAAATGTCTTTCCAATACAAATACTTTGCCGTTTATAAAAAATTGTGGTCACAATAGCTTTGCATTTTATTTTAATGCAAATGAAAAACATTTTGTTACTCGCTCAAAATTAAAGGTTTGAATAAATATGTATGTATGTACGTTAATATAGAGAAAATATATCATCTTATATTTTTATTTAGCTTTATTGTGAAACACAAGAATTCTACCAATAACTCGGTCATCGTGACTAATCAAAGACAGATGCTTCAGCTGTCATTGATGATGAGGAGGAGGGAACGGTGTACTATGTATGTATATAATATGCCTCTACTTCATACTAGAGAGACTTTTATTACGCCATTTAGGCAAAAGTCGCTTCAGCAGCCTATCTGAACTGACGGACAAGGCCAAGCATCTATGTCTCTACTGATATCTCTATTAAAAATGATAATGCAGAGCACTAAATGATAATGCAGGTCATAACAAATTTATGCAGTAATCTTATAGCATGTTTACACGGCACCTTCTTCGCTCTCTATTCTTGCGTCACACCCCAATCATGAGCGTATCAACTTGTTTCGCCATACAAAATTTTGAGAGTGAAGCAGGTAGATTCATATTGAATCTACTTGCGAATCAAGAAAAAATCCTCTCTTCTCTAATTTTTATCGTAAGTTTATCTGCACTAGTTGTCGAAGCAGGTAGATGAGTCGTGTAAACAGCATGATTCATAACTTGCTTCAGAAAGCGAAACAGGAGATTCAAGTTGTCGTGGAAACATGCTATTAAAAATAATAATGCAGAGGGCTTCGGGCCACTGGCGGTCCGGTTGTCATCCATAATCGAAACGGGGAAAGAATAATTATGTATATATCAGTGTGGTATTTTTTTCGACGGGGCTTATTTCAATTTGTAATGGTTTCCGACATCCCAAACACTTTTCAAACACTGCACATACTCGTACTTGTATTATATCATCTATGAAACTGATAAACGGGAATTCAGTTTGTCGGTATAAGATCAAATTTATTTCTAATATGTTGAAACTAAATCAGTTTTTATAGCAGCAATGGCATACAAATATATATTTTAACATAGTAATGTCGCTAAATAGAAAAAAGTTAATTATTTAAGAAAATAAAACTGCGGATAATAAGCTCGTTTCAAGCTCGTATATTTATGCCACAGACTACAAATACTATATGAGAATCCAAACAGAACTCAAACCTATTTTTCTATTTGTAATCAACAAAATATATAAGTATAATAACTTTAGAAAGCTTTGGTACAAACACAACACAACAAACATTTATAATTGACTTGCGTCCTTTTATTTTTCTTTTTACGCCTTTATAATTGTAACACGAGCTTGAATGCTTTTCAATCATGATTTGGCTAAAGGGTACTGAAGATTTGGTTAGCGCTCATGAAATGCAGGCATATACTCAACTGAGCCAACAACAAACAATAAAATATTAATTTACACTCATTTCATACAAAAGTCTCAATATTCAAAACCACAAAACAAATAGTTTTCAGAATTTTAAAATAAATGTCATTAGCCTAATGACCGATCTTCAGCTATATTTACGATATAAAATTTCTCGTAAAAGAAATCTTCTATATAGAATCATACATTCAGTTTTGTGACTCATTTCATTAATAAAGTTTTATTACTGATTTGAACAGAAAAAATTTTCAAAGGACAACTGCCAAATCAAATAACGATACTATGCCAATGACATTCAAATACAAATAAATGACTTAAAATGGTTTTTATTTTCTTTGCCTCATTCACACACATGCAAAATTATTATCGGTTTATTTCACTTTTTCTTCTTTAATTTTGGCAGCAATTTGGAAAACACAATTACAAGTACCAAATTGACCCCGGAACGTGCCACATCAACAATTTTTTATTTTCTTATTTTACTTACTCTTCCTTTCTTTAACTTTTTTCTCTGACTTTTTGCATCTCTGCCCTTCTGCTATGAACTATCATATATTATGCAACACGCCAGTGGCTTAGTTCGTTGCAAGATATAAAGTTTTTGCGGTTTTAAGAACTGCAAGAAAAATAAAACAACAAGAATCATATTTTGATGAGTTTGTTTTTTTTTCTCTCTTTAATTTCGGCATATTGCTTTTCATCAAGTGGCGTAGCAAAGTGATACAAGTTTTTTTTCCACTAATATTTATTTATTGTATATTCAGAACTGAACTAACAATAAGTATTCAAATGCAAGAATGTAACTTTCCAAAAGATTTACAATGTTTATTGGTAAATATGTCTTCAGTTTTAAAATTAGGCCTTCGTGCCACACTTTATCTAATGCTTGAGAAACATCAATAAAGAGGGAAGAACAATACTTCTTTTCTTCAAATGTTCTTCTTATGAAATGAACCAATCTATGAGTTTGTTCAATGGTGCTATGCTGACTTCTAAAACCAAATTGATGGTCCGGTATACACACATTATTAGTTAGAATTGGGGACAATTTTGTCATGAGCAGCTTTTCGAAGAGCTTTGAAATTGTTGTGTTTGGGGTAAATACGTATGTATTTTAAATGCCCAGCAAATATGTTACCTGTTTCAGTATTGGTTCTTGCCCAACCTCCGGTAGAAGTGCGCAGCGGTGGTTTAAACTTAACGGGTGTTTTAAGTTTTTTTAGCAGCGCGCCACAAAGAGTAATTAGATGCTGCTGTGACATCGAGCCCTTCCAGATGGTTTTTAAGGGAAGCAGATTTTTCAGATGCAAGCAACTATTGGAGTCGTTAGTGCATTCCTTAAGTCTCATTTTATGTTGGGGTGATCTGTGCTGTTTCCATTCCCTTCTAGCTCTTCTTTTTTCACATACGACACGTTCAATATCCGCGGAATAAATTTTATTAAACCCAGTCTGCGGATGGGAGGTAGTGGCATGTTTAGCAGCCTGTTTAATATTTTCAATAAGATTGACAATGTTAAATTCAATGTCATCGGAAGCTCTAAGAAATTATACATTATTAAATATTAAAAATACACATATCTAACACGAATATTAAAAATTATGAAATTATGCTTTCGAAAGATGTAAAAAATGCTTTATTGCGAAAAATTCTATAGAAATTGGTTTATAACAAACAAAAAATTTTAAGAATCTGTTTTTGTACAAACAAAAATTTATGGAAACTATTTTCTGTCACGAAAAGAAAACTACAAAAATAGTTTTATCTCCAAAATAAAATCTATAAAAATCGTTTTATCACAGTCAAAAAAAAAATTTATAATTGCAAAAATTGTTTTGCCACAAAATTTTGTGTTGAAAACGTTGTATCGTAAAAAAATTTCAACACAACTTTATGTTTTGAAACAAAAATATCAATGGAAATGTATTTATAAATTCTTGTGTCACAAAAACCTTTGAAACTGCTTTAATAGAAAAATATTTTGTCACAAAAAAATATCTATAAATATTTTGTTGCAAAACAATTTCTGTAGAAATCATTCGATCAAAAAACTTCTGTAGAAATTACTTTTCACGTCAAAAACACTTTGTAGCCAAACTATTTCCAAACTGTAACCAAATTAGGAAAAATCTGACGAATATAAAAAAGATAAAAATCTGTTTGATGTGCTATTTGCTTGAAAGTTTATATTTTTGGTAATTCCAAAGTAGAAAAATTCTAATATTATATTTTAGGCTTTTAAATATGTTGGCTTAAATCTACTGATATTTTGATTAGTGCAACTGAAGTGCAATCTAAGGCCATAATAAAATTAAAATTTTAGAAGGATTAGTTAGGAGATTATCCCGAATAAATAATAATAAATATAGTACCCAGTACATATATTCACATTTATTCCATTTAGCGTTATCAATACAAAAAATTGGTCAATATGAAGTGTTATCGATAAGCGTCGATGTACATATTTTTGATATGCAACGTTAACCCTGGCATCGATATAAATTGACTCTGATTTTGCCACTAACAATTTTATTGCTTTTGCCGGTGTATAGTACAACTGCCGAGCGCCAAGAAGGCAACCAAAACGGTTTTCAAGAACTCCAATAGTTATTTCCACTACATTTCGTGCCTTCGGATGCTTCATGTTATAAATGGATTCCGCATTACCTGCGGCTGTGGACCGAAATGAAGTCATTAAAAAGGGCTCAAGTGGATAGCCTGTATCACTTAAGTAAGGAATTTAAATAATTGATTGTTATTTTATACAGAAAGTTGAATTCTTACCTAATAACCACGAACTACTATCACCAGCGCACAGTGGCTGAAAATCGTTTTTCATTGGCCAAGAGTCGAATTCTTTTTGTCACCGATTTTTAAAATTTTTACGCCATTTTGGAGCTAATATATCCATATTAAGGTAGCCAAAAAATTAGGTTAAAATATTGATATTTGTGGGCGTGGCATGCTGTCAAACTCAACTGTTTTTGTTATTTCAGAAAAAGGTGTTTTTTATCAGTTTTTTGTCAAAAATAAATGGTCACTACTCGCAAGTTATCATCGATAATGGCCTGCGGTCCTTTTTATAATGTTGTTAGGATTATAGTCTTTAGTTGTTGTAAGTGGTTACCGCTCTAGCGTTTAATATTAGAGGTGTTATGAAATAAATAAATATAAGCAAATTAAAAAATAAGCATGTGTATGGTTGGTAAAGAATAAATAATAATGGCAAGACTGTTGTAAGTTAGTGATGTGTAATTAGAGCTTTTCATTACAAAAAAAAGCTTTTCACAAATTGTGATACGATGAATCAAAAAAACAATTCTCGTATTACATTTACAGTGAAAATTTGTATAAATAGCTGAAATATACATCAACTGACACCTCAAAAAAACAATTCTCGTATTACATTTACAGTGAAAATTTGTATAAATAGCTGAAATATACATCAACTGACACCACAGAAGTGGACCAAACACAAGAACGCTGATGATGAAAGTGTAGCGGCTTTCGAAAACAGCATGTTGTTCCGTTCTGCTAGTGTTTGTCAGAATGATTTACACATTTGTCTTTGTTGTAATTTGTTCTTTGATAACTATCACATGTAATTTGCCTTATAAAATATGATAAAAGTTTGCTTTACTTAAATTCCTGAAGAAGAGAACCGATGGTGATCGAAATATGGAATAAAAAAATAAAAATTTAAATAAAACAAAAAAAAAAAAAAAAAAAAAAAGAAGTTTTATTTAATATATGACCTAGAGCCGGAATAAAAAATAAAAACAAAGATTACATATCATTAGGTCGGAAAAATTAACAAATATATACTTAACTAACGGAAGGCACGCCGAAGAACATCAATATGAAATTAATAAAATGTACATACTTATAGTAACAAACCAAACAGGTTTGTCATAAGTAAAAAATAAATATAAGCAAATTAAAAAATAAGCATGTGTATGGTTGGTAAAGAATAAATAATAATGGCAAGACTGTTGTAAGTTAGTGATGTGTAATTAGAGCTTTTCATTACAAAAAAAAAGCTTTTCACAAATTGTGATACGATGAATCAAAAAAACAATTCTCGTATTACATTTACAGTGAAAATTTGTATAAATAGCTGAAATATACATCAACTGACACCACAGAAGTGGACCAAACACAAGAACGCTGATGATGAAAGTGTAGCGGCTTTCGAAAACAGCATGTTGTTCCGTTCTGCTAGTGTTTGTCAGAATGATTTACACATTTGTCTTTGTTGTAATTTGTTCTTTGATAACTATCACATGTAATTTGCCTTATAAAATATGATAAAAGTTTGCTTTACTTAAATTCCTGAAGAAGAGAACCGATGGTGATCGAAATATGGAATAAAAAAATAAAAATTTAAATAAAACAAAAAAAAAAAAAAAAGAAGTTTTATTTAATATATGACCTAGAGCCGGAATAAAAAATAAAAACAAAGGTGTTATGAAATATTTATGAAACTACTATATTTTTCTAAAATTTAAACTTTAGTGGAATAGAACTTCTAGGGAACAAAAGGGAACAAGAAACATATACCACCCGAAAAAAGGCGAAGGTGTCTACTTTAACCCTATATATACTTTTGCACCCGCCACGACCCGCCGGTAGAACACTTTTTTAATTTTAATAAAATTACTCCAAAAAAATTCAAATTACGATAATTTAAACAGCCCTATAATTACTCTTATACAATGGTGTATTAAATTTTCACTTTTTTGCCTAAAGGTTTATGTTTTTTACTTTAGACTACGTAAAACTAAAATAATTAAATATAATACCTGCGAAAGGGTTTTATGGCTTTGTTTTGATCAGCAAAAAAATCAGTAATAAAAAATATCACAATAGGTTCTACAGTAAACATATGATCTCTTTCTAATATAACTGTTAGGGTCAGCCAAAGTCATAAACAATTTCACAATAATAATCGCGACATTAAACCATTAAAGAAAAAAAGAACCCCATATTGGCGAGATACTAATTGGTTTTACCTGATATTAAGGTCTGGATAACAAGTGCAGTTTTTTCAATGTAAGTACTACCTGCTCTGAAATTGAAGATCAATGTGTGAATAGCATGTATCTAAAAATGTATAAAACTATGGATTCAATAAGGGATTACAAAATAATAAGTTAATCCCTTACGTGTATGTACGTATATTTGCAAGTGATAAATCATAACAGACTCAAATAAAAATATTCAGAAAAATATGGAGAGCTTCGGTTATAAAGAACTGGCCGAAGAGTATTTTAGAAATAAAAACCAGGAAAATGTTCTTACTTACGTTAAAATAAAATTAAACCTTAATTCGTGTAGCACCGAAATACAAGAACAATTATCTAATTTTGTAAAAGTACTAAAAAAACGCTACAAAGAAGTTAGCTACAGTAAACAAAAGTTTTATATAAAAAGTGAAAAGTGGTTAGAAGGCCAACTTACTGTCGCTGCAGAAACAGCAAAGCAAGATAAGGTTGGAAGACCACGCAAATCATTGGACAACTGCAGCGATAGATCTAAGAGGCGGAAACTTAAAGATGTTAACGATGCAATTGGTTGTACAAATATAAAAGAATCTTTCCTACATCAATTACGATCACAGAACCAATTAACAAAAGTGGATATCATTGAAAAAGTTATTAAAGCTAGTCCAGTGAGAACAAAACGAATTCTTTAAAGTATACCAACTCCGAGCGATGCAAAACAGTGCACAAATGGGGAGGCATTAGCTTCATTTCTGGATTTGAAATTAACGAAACAGCAACATATTAGGACTGTTTGCCATCAAAGGACACTATTACAATCACACCAATTTCGGCAGAGGTACAACTACAACCTCTACTTGATCACACAGCCGAACGCTTGCCAGGAAATGCGTTAAAGAAATATGGAAACACAAAGCTAATTCTTTTTTGCAAATGGGGATGTGATGGTTCTTCGGGACAAAACCAATACAAACAAGTTGTATGTGAAAATATTTCGGACTCAGATATGTTCATGGTGTCAATTGTACCATTGCGATTGAAAAAGATTTTGGAAGATTCAGAGCCTTCGACTAGTACAACGCAAACAATGGATATTTTGAAAAATGAGACACCATCTTCTTCGAAATACTGCAGGCCAATCAAATTTGAATTCAAAAAAGGAACTCGTGATGCCATTAACAAAGAAATTAGTGATATCAAGGCCCAAATTGCAACACTACAGTCATTACAATTACAGTTAGATGGTCAGCAAATTGAAGTAAGCTACCAAGTAGTCCTTACAATGATAGATGGAAAAGTAGGTCAGGCTTTGACTAACACGAAGGCTGCATCCAGCTGCATTATATGCCAAGCAGCATCAACCCAATTAAACCAAGTTCCGACAAAATCATTAGATAATACCAATGCATATGAATTTGGATTAACACCACTACATGCAAGAATACGACTTATGGAACATATACTAAAAATCAGTTATGATTTGGCTTTCGGGTCTTCAGGATCCATAAGAAACAATGAAACCAACAAAGAGTTAAGAAGTTCAAAAACGAAACATCTTCAAGATGAATATCGCAAAATTGGATTTATTATTGATCGAAGATACTTTTCAGATCCAGAAACAGCATCTGAAATAACAGGAGTGGATTTAAACCTTATTTTCAGATTTAAAATAATCCTAGAAGTACTTGCGTGCAATGAAGAAATTGACTCTAAACAATTTGGAGATTATGCTAAGGAAACTGCAAAAATATATACAACCAACTACCCATGGAGAAATATGTCTGCAACTGTTCACAAATAAAATAGACTCACGTTGAGTATAATTGTTTGTTGTGTTTGTTTGTATAAAAACATTCTAAGCCTACTATGATTATGTATTTGTTATAATTCATATGCAATATTGAAATTCTCATATTGTATTTGTTTTGTATGGCATAAAGATACGAGGTTGAATGTTATCAAACTGCTTAAACTTCACTGACGATTTGGTTTTAGCAACCAATGAAATGTCGGCATATGAAGAGCTAAAGCCACAACAAACATTTTTTCAATGCAGTTATCAAGAAAATTTTTCAATAAAAACTGAAAACAAAAAACAAAACAAACCAACTGTCAAAATTGTTAGAGATGTGCTTCAAAAACCGATAAACAATGGACGTCATTACATTGCTGTTATGGAATACAAGTTTTGTATCGAATTGATGACGTCGGACGTCGATAAAAATTAATGTTGATATTAAATTGATGACGATGACGACGACTCTAAATGGAATAAGCATGATTTATTTCCTTCAAAATCTAATGGATATATCAATGCTCCAAAAATCAGACGATTGTCATAAAAAAAAAATAGTAAAAATTAAGTATAAGGGGATCCCGTGCCTCATTAACCAAATACCCACCCATGCATATACTTATATGAACAGATCAGATTTTCGAAGAATTCATTTTGCCATAAATTTTTTTTATAAACTCCGTTTTTTCAATACAAATCAAATTGTGGCAAAAAATGTTTTATAGAAATGATTTTGTCTCCAAAATGTCTATTCAAATTGTCTTCTAATAGTTTCTTTAATAGATTTATCTTCCTTTACATTCCTTTTATACAAACATTTGCTCACTAATTGCAAATATTCTTTCGTATTTCATATATCCGTTTGGCATACCTTCCCCTGTTCATTGCAGTTCAACTTTAAACATCAGACAAATAATACAAGTGTATTTAATTTGATGTACTTGATGTCCAAGGAACAAATCGACAAAAAATATAAAACTATATTAAATGAAAAGTTTTGATATGATAAAAAGTATTTTATGTTCTATCTTGAGTTTTTTCCTACTTCCTAGCAAGTTGATGCCGCCGATGTTTGTCAAGTTGTTGTTGCAGTCAAAAAAGAATAAACTTTTATGTATTTTGGGCTGGATGAAAGTAGGTTTCGCAGAAAGGAGCCAATCCACGTTTTATTTATTTTCTGCTTTTCTTTGGCGCGCAAAAACAGTTTTATGCACTTTTTGGCATTTTTTCTACTCAAATAATTTCGTTCAGAATTCTACTTATTGTGCAATTTTTAACGTTATTGTCGAAAATATTGTTAACTTTTACATGTGTGAGAGCAAAATTGTTAAGTTTGCAAAATTTGTTGTCAGTCTTTTATATAAATTGTGTTGACATCATAATTATGTTATAGAAATAGAAATAGTTAATCCATAAAAGATGATAGAAAAAAAAAAAAACTTGTAAAAAAAATCTATAAAAATTGTTTTGTCACAAATTCTATAAAAATTTTTTTGTCAGGAAGAAGACAAAAAGTGTGTACTAATAATTTTTTAAACAAAAAATACAGAATATTATTTTTTTAACAAAATATATTCGATGAAATTTTCTATCACAAAAAATTTTTATGCAACATTTTTTACAAAAAAAAAAAATTATGGATTATTTTTTAACTTTATATGTTGAAAATTTTATTTTTAAATCATTTTGCTATTAATTTTTTCTGCAGATATTGTTTAATATAAAATATGCGTGTAATTTAGCAAAAATATTTTTTGTAATTATTATTATGCAAAAACAATTTATAAAAATCATACATAAAAATCTATAAAATATTTTATTACATAAACATTTTTGGAACATATTTTGTCATAAAACAGTTTATTTAGAACATTTTTGTTGCAAAATTGCTTAATAAGTTTCTGAGTCCGAAAAGATGTAATGCATATAATTTTTATAGTAAAAGAATATGGAATTGCTCTTACAAACTACACTTTTTGAAATTTTCTACCTTTTTCAGACAAATAATATTTTATAAATTTTTTTTTAACATTTCTCCACGTACTTATTTTATATGTGTTCTAATAATTTAACACAAAATGTTTTTCTGTGTGCAATTTTTGATGGAATTTTTTTCATTGAACTTTTTTCAGTAAGACGTACTGCCAGAAAACTTTATCAGTCTTATCAGACATAGTCTTTAGCAAAATCTCTGTAAAAAATATTTTGTCGCGAAAAAACATATCAAAATCGTTTTGTCTCCAAAAAACATTCCATGGAAAAAGTTTTTGAATTTAAATTTATTTGTCTGGCTCGATTGAATTTGGCAAATCAGACAGAAAATTTGTTGAAATTATTTTTGCTAGAGAAAAACGACAATTTAATTACAATATCAGCAGAAGGGAACAAGATACTGCTAGCAAGGTCTATTTATGTAGGACATAGCAGGGGTTCAGGTGACAGTTTATGCTTACATTTTATAGTTGTCAAAGTGTGTTTACTTTTTCCTTCTTCTGTTTACATTTTTGGCCGCCATTCCTGTTTTCTTTTGTATTTGTTTACATTTTTTTAGCGCCATTCCGTTTTTTCACGGTTTTCCTTCTTTTCAACACTGCTGCTTCTGACAGTGGAAACATTAATTACCATTTTTTTATTTTTATTTTTTTTGCATTAGTACAAAATTCCCATGCATTTGTTATTCAGCTTGTTCTCTGTACTAACTTAGAGCTTAATGCTCAAACTGTCGTTTGAAGATTTTTAAGCTTTTTGTTTTTATTTATGTTTATAGTAATTTTTGATTGTTGATTTTTATTTCAGTACCATCTGAATTGGCATACACAGCAATCGAACTGGAGCCGGACAAATAAATTTCAATATATCGAATATACTCGTAGTTCGAAAAAATATGTAAAAATTATATAAAATTTTTGTTTTGGAAAAATGTTTAGTTAATTTTCTCTAAATGAAGGAATTTTATAGAAATAGCTTTATAAAAAATATAATTGGTTGTAAAACATGAAAAACTGGAAATATTAATACATAATATAGTATAACGTACCTCCAGTTAATCCGGGTTTGGAGCCGGGGTATACTCAGCCTCACCACGTCCTCTTTTGCAATAAGACTAAAACTCAATTGATTTTTTTCTTTTTATTATTATTTTTAATATTTTCTACTTATCTAAGTTTATAGCTATAAATGTTGTCTGGTTATACCGAGGCAACCGGTCCCTTAAGAGGTCCTTCTACCACCAATTGCAAAACTTGAATTCCTTTTGTTTCACTTTTGTTGAATATTATTCAACGCCTTGAACAGAGGATTTGATCCTCTGACTCTCACCCTATTCCTCTTCCACTTCCTACCTTGAAGGATGTTATCCTTCTCGCCCTGTTTCTCTTCACAATCTCCTATCTTGAAGGATGTTATCCTTCTCGCCCTGTTCCTCTTCAACTCACCTATCTTGAAGGATGTTATCCTTCAGGCTATGCAGGATGTTATCCAGCACTATTTCCCTAATTTATTCAATGGTTGTAAACCAATGAATTCCTAACTCATTATCTTAGTCGCCAGTTGCCACGTCTTTATTCTTCGGCGTCCCACACAAAAAAAGGATCTGTCTGTTTTATACCCTTTTTTCTCCATACCACAATCGCTCAACTTCTTTGTCACTCTCGCTCACAGTACCTCTCACCAGTGTTATTTGCCTTTCTCATCCTCTTATTTTTTTTCTTCGATGACTCCGTCTTCAGCATTATCTCTCTCTCTCTCTCTCTCTCTCTCTCTCTGCACGTCCTAAAAGACAACTACAATGTAGCCTCATAACCATGGGAGTTTTGCATTAACATATTCGCAACAGTTGGCTACCGACTACAATCTCTTTTCTCTTGTAGTCTAAACCAGGGATAGGCAAAACAAGGGCGCCGCGCCAATGCTACGCTCTTACATCGTGTACATATGCACACGCATTGTAGAGAAATAAAAAGCATAAATCAGTCTCACTCGAGCACTAAAACACGATGGATGTGTTACGCTTGTTGTTAGAAATTAGCGTTGCCATATGCAAAAGTGAGATCCCCAGAAATTCATATGAAATTAACCTGAAGAAGTACTAGTTCTTATGAACAAAATTTTTATGAGGGAATGGAGATTTTAGATTTCAAATTTAGGTATGACATGAAAATTTCAGATCTGGCAACACTGATTCTTTATGTGTGTATGTGAGCGCAAACAAAATGTTTATATGTATTTTTGCCTATCCCTGGTCTAAACCCACCATCTTTCTCTTTGTTTTATTGTTGTTACCACCTCTAAGACTTCTTCGTATTGAAATAATGCGTAGTTGCTATTCAGATATATGCATTATTATACATACATAAAATTATTGTATTATATAAATTATATATATATATATATATATATATATATATATATATATATATATATATATATATATATATATATATATACATATATATATTTAGTACACGGATACTCACTTGGCCCGCGGCAGATATTCTAATCCTGTACGCAATACCATCCACCTCTCGCTTAAAACAAACTCTTTTCTTCTTGGTCTTGACTGCCAAGATCTCTTGGCGTAGTACTTCAGGCAAACGCTCAAATTCGATTTTATTGAGGGGCTCCACTTTTGTCTCCAATGCATGAGCGTTTTCATTTTCCATGCTGCATCACTTTTCTGCAGTTCCTCATCTATAGCTTTCTGGATCAATTCTTCTAAGCTATTTAGGCTGATGTCACCCAGTGATAACATATCATCGTCGATGCCACTGAGCCGTAGATCTTCGCTCTGAAAAGGATTGGATTCTTCGCTCTGCAACGGATCGGTTTCTTCGCCTGCTGGGTTTGGGCTGCAGCTTCCGTCCTTTATGGCTAGTCGTTCTGGCGATATTGGATATTCAACTAACGGTTCGGATTCTTCTACCTCGCTATCTGAGGCTTTCACGATCCATGTCATTCCTATCTGTGCGATATACTGGGTGTCCTCTGCGGATGTACCGGTCTAGCTGAGCCGCAAAAAATACATCGGTTTCCATTTTATCATCTGATCGCTCAGTACACTGGGAGAGTGTCCTTTGGTCATCAGAATCGATCCCTTCCCACTCACCGTTCTGGTCAGCCTTCGTATCGGACAATTCGATGATGTCTCCGTCAAACATTTATTTTTATTTATTTCTTTATTCTTTTTTTTTATTGGTGATATGATTTGTTATATTTGATTTAATACTTTCTTTGTTTGCACGCACACTATGTTTGATGTAACAATATCATTGTCTATCATATCACTATTTCAGTATTAACTTCGTAATACAAACAATTATATTTACTTGTAATTTTGTCGTACTCTTCTTGTGGTTGACCTTTCTTTCACCTTTTGTTCTTCATTTATCGATTGATTTGATTTGGTTCTCCCTTATTGTGATACTACGCACTCTAAATTAACTTTGTTTTAGCCGATCACTCATTTCTTTACTCTGAGCGTGAGAATTTTTAGTTATTGTATATATATATATATATATATATATATATATATATATATATATATATATATATATATATATATATATATATATATATATATATATATATATATATATATATATATATATATATATATATATATATATATATATATATATATATATATATATATATATATATATATATATATATATATATATATATATATATATATATATATATATATATATATATATATATATATATATATATATATATATATTAAATATTATTATTATTATTATTATTATTTATTAGAATAATATAAAATATTAACCTAATTTACAAAACACACTAGCTACCACGGCCTACGGTGCATTTTTTTAAATAACATACATTCATTATTATACAATTTTATTAACGCAGGTGTTAGGGAGTCCCTTTATTTATTTATTTCCCCGGTTACCATTATATATTTATTTGTTTGTTTGTTTTTTTTTTTTTGTTATAATTATTATTTATTTTTATTATTATTATAATTATAATTATTATTATTATAGAATTTTTTACATTCCCAGCATTTGCTGGAATTCACGTACCGGGTCTTTGACCAAAGGTTACGCTCTGTGGGGATATAATCCAGGTTTTATATCCGTCGTTCTAATGTTTCTCTTATTATTGTTGTTGCCTTGATAAGTATTGCCTTCTGCATATTGGTTATTCATTCAAATTTAGCTTTTTTATTGCACTTATGGTTTCTTTCGGTATGGTTCCCAATGAACTCATTACTATTGCAATTGTTTCTACATGGACTAGGTTCTGTGTGTTCTTAATATATTGAGCTAATTGCAGATATTTAGATTTCTTTGTAGCTATTGTTTCTTGTATGTTGTTAAGTGGGGTACTGCGAAATCGATTATACGTGCTATTTTATGTTGTTTATCTATTATTATCATGTCCGGTCTATTGGGTATATTAGTATCTGGTTTTGAATTATTGGTTTGGGTTGGTATTTGTAATAATTTGTTGTAGGTTCTTTTATTTGTAGTTGTTTTATAATTTCTATGTAAACTATTTTGCCAATTAAGTCGTGTCTTTGTATGTAGTGGTTTGAGAGCAGTGTTGTGCAACTGTTGAGTAAGTGAGGGATAGTTTCGGATGTTACACCACATCTCCGACAGCGGTCATCTGTTATTGTGTGATCTTGTACTATGTATTTCATGTAGTTTTTTGTGTGTATAACTCCATCCTGAATGGCTATTATGAATCCTTCAGTTTCGGCAAAGATTTTGCTATGTAGAGCCAGTTGTTGGTTTTCGCTGTATCTACATATATCTGAGAGATCATGTTAGCGTATTTTCCGTGTAGTGGTTTCGATTTCCAATTTCGGATGAAGCTTTCTATTGCAGTGGGATGGAGATTGTTACTGTTTTTGAGGTTAAGTGGTGTGATGTTATCGTCGGCTTGTATTACTTCTCTGTATAGTGATGAGATTCTTGATTTGGTTGTAAAATATTCAATTAGTTTTTTCCGCTGACGTTCGTGAAGTAATTTTATATTTATTATTCCTCTTCCTCCGAGTTTCCTTGGTATATTAATCCTTTCTATTGAGGATTTCGGGTGGTGGTATTTGTTTTTTGTTAGTGTTGTTCTGATTTTCATGTCCAAATTATTTAACTCTGTATCTGACCAAGTGATAATACCGAAGGTGTACGTAAGTAACGGAATGGCAAATGTGTTAACTGCTTTCGACAGGTTTAGGCCATTTAGCTTGCTTTTGCATATTGTATTTACTCTATGGATGAATTCCCTACTAATATCTTCCTTATGTTTTCTGTGGTCGATTGTGATGTGTTGTTTAATGCCTAGATACTTATAGTGTTCATTTTCTTGCATTGATGTTATTTCTTCATTTTCAGAGGTATAATATTTGCTGATGTTGTGTGTTTTCCTTTGTTAATATTTTGTGTTTTACATTTGTCGATTCCGAATTTCATTTGTATGTCTAGTGAAAACATTTCAACTATTTTCAAGAGATCATCTCTGTTCTGTTTCGTACTGGCGTAAAGTTTTAAGTCATCCATATAAGTAGAAACAGTGTGAAATTCTATCGGCATCTGATCCTAATTTATAACCGTATTGACTTTGTTGGAGTAGCTGGGAAAGGGGGTTTAGAGCTAAGCAGAATAATAAAGGGCTTAGAGAGTCGCCCTGGTATATACCACGTAGCACTTTAATTGGCTTAGATGTTATATTATTGCCTTCATTTTGTACGTGCAATGTAGTGTCCCGAAGTCTTCGTTAAACCTTCGTAGTGTTTTTTTTACAAACAAAAATACAAAAAATAATCGTAATAAGTACTGATTCGTAATAAGTATTGATTTTGTGAAATTTGCTTAATTTGCACTAATAATATTTTTCATATAATCTGAAACAACAAAAACAAAAAAAAAACAAACAAACAACCGCAAAAAAGTGACTGAGGAATACTATGCATGAGTACCTCAAAAACAAACAATTGTGAAGTGAGTTCTAACGGCAGAAATTCCTATTTTACTGTGAGTTCTGATATTAATGCACACAATAAAAATAAAAAATCGGATGATAGTCTTTTTCTAACGGCAAAGCCCATTTTACGCGATCGATCAACTTCGCTTACTCCAATGCCAAGTAGTGATTCGGTAACATTACCATTGCCTAGTTCATATCTATTTAAGTCAGCGCCATTATCCGCTCCGGGCTCGTGTTCATCACTTAACCAAGTTATCACTACAGACAACAGTAGTCTGAAACCTAAGGTGCCTGTCGGAATGGACAGATATATCACAGTGGTAAAGCGCGGGCGAAGCCCAAATTCTTCAAAGATCTCTTCGGTCCCCAAGATATCCAGGGATATCGACGCCGCCTCAGCTAACCGTCAAAACCGTTTCAAAATATTGCAAGTTGACAGCGACAGACCCGAAGAATCCTCGAAGAAAACCTCAAACCACCACCAATATATCTGAGACAAAAAAATTCAAACACTCTTATTAAAAAGCTAATCTCGGTTATTGGTGAAAAGGCATTTCACATTGTCCCAATAAAACGTGGTAATATTGACGAAACAAAGATCCAAATATATGAAGGAAAAGATTTCCGCAAAATCGTTAACGAATTTGAAAAAAGTAAAACAAGTTTCTGCACATTCCAGCTTAAGAGTGCTAAAGGCCTACAGATCGTATTGAAGGGCATAGATTCTTATGTTGTTCCTGAAGAAATAAAAGATGCTCTCACCCTCCAAGGATTTAAGGTTAAAAATGTCTCTAACATAATAAACAGGGAGAAGATCCCCCAACCCTTATTTCGCGTTGAACTGGAACCAAATGATATTAAACTGAAGAAAAATGAGACACATCCTATTTATAATTTAAAATATCTGTTATACCGGAAAATCACAGTTGAAGAACCACAGAAGCGTTCTGGACCCGTACAGTGCCATAATTGTCAAGAATATGGCCACACAAAAACTTACTGCAAATTACCTACTGTTTGTGTTGTGTGCGGTGAATTACACAATACTGCTATTTGCAATAAGTCGAAGGACCAGAAGGAAAAAAAGTGCAGTAATTGTGGAGGTAATCACACTGCTAACTACAGAGGATGTCCTGTGTTCTCTTTTGTTAAACAAGCTATGAGCCAAAAGCCTAAAGTAACTCCAGCGCAAACAGGAAATACGTACTCCGCTACTTATCCTCCTATGGCCCAACCAATCACTCCACAAGTATCGTATGCTGACACTGTGAAGATCAACTCTGTTCCAGTGCAAAAAGTGTCACCACCAAATAATACAACAAATGCTAACCCAAGCTTTAATTTCAGTCGCCTTGAAACAACTATTGATAATCTGGTGCAAACTATAAACAACTTTACAACAAATATGACTAGCATGATGCAAAAAAATGCTGCGAATGCTGAACACACTGCTTCTAGCATTAGTTAACAAGCCATGAACACGTTAAAAGTATGTTTCTGGAACGCAAACGGCATTCGCCAACATAAAAATGAACTTGAGCACTTCCTCACGGCAAAAAATATTGATATAATTTTGGTATCTGAGACTCATTTGACTTCGAGAAGCCTTTTTAAAATTAGTGGCTACACCTTATATGATACAAAGGACCCGAGAGGAAGAGCATGCGGAGGATCAGCAGTTCTAACAAAGTCAAGACTCAAGCACTATATTCTTGAGAAGATTTGTGAAGACCATCTACAAGCAACAAATATTTGCAAATTTTTTGTTCAAATCTCGTGATATCATCGATTTACTCCCCTCCCAGATTTTCAATCAGTGAGGATCAATACGAGGATTTTTACAAAACTCTTGGCCCTTGTTTCGTAGCAGATGGAGACTACAATGCAAAACATACGTTCTGGGGATCGCGTCTTATTACACCTAGAGGTCGAGCATTGTTCAACACAATTTCAAAAATGGGTTTGGATGTCATTTCTAGCGGGGAGCCCACTTACTGGCCTACTGACATACAAAAAATTCCGGATGTTATAGATTTTGGGGTGGTCATGAAAAATATCCCTAGGGATTTAATTCATGTTGAAGCTTCACATGATCTCTCCTCCGATCACTCTTCCACGATCGTTACAATTTGTAGCCCACTAAGAAGTGACTTACCTCACCCATATGTGAAGATGATAAATCGTGTTAACTGACTGGGGTTCAAAAAATATCTCAGTAGTCATCGTACGGAAAACATCAGGCTTAGAACTCACGATGATATTGAACTTAACATTGCCAATCTTACCGAGAATATTAAACAGGCTGTTAAACGTGCCACTACCTCCCATCCGCAGACTGGGTTTAATAGAATTTATTCTGCGGATATTGAACGTCTCGTATGTGAAAAAAGAAGAGCTAGAAGGGAATGGCAACAGCACAGATCGCCCCAACATAAAATCAGACTTAGAGAATGCACTAAACGACTCCAAGAGTTGCTTGCATCTGAAAAATCTGCTTCTCTTAAAAACTATCTGGAAAGTCTCGATGTCACAGCAGCATCTAATTACTCCTTGTGGCGCGCTGCTAAAAAAACTTAAAACACCTGTTGAGTCTAAACCACCCCTGCACACTTCTACTGGAGGTTGGGCAAAAACTAATGCTGAAAAAGGTAACATATTTGCTGGTCATTTAAAAAACGTATTTACACCAAACACATGTACTGTTGCTGTTGATTTGCCGAACATAGTTGCTCTACCCCCTCGACCCATAAAGTTTAAGATGCTTGATGTACAAAAACTAATTGGTGAAACTAATCCAAAGAAGGCCCCGGGTATTGATGGAATTAGTAACAAGATGCTGATGCAGTTGCTTCGTAATGCTATTAGAATCCTGTATTCATTTTTAATGGCATTTTACGACTGGAGTATTACCCACACAGTTGGAAACTTGCCATGGTCAAAATGATTCCAAATGTGGGTAAAGATCTTACTAAGGCTGAGTCATATAGGCCAATAAGTTTCCTGTCAACAATTTCAAAGCTCTTCGAAAAACTTCTCATGACAAAATTGTCCCCAATTCTAGCTGATAATGGATGCATACCGGACCATCAATTTGGTTTTAGAAGTCAGCATAGCACCATAGAACAATGTCATAGATTGGTTCATTTCATAAGAAGAACATTTGAAGAAAAAAAGTATTGTTCTTCCCTCTTTATTGATGTTTCTCAGGCATTTGATAAAGTGTGGCATGAAGGCCTAATTTTTTTTTGATAGTCTATGAAAGCCGCATACATATTTCTTTTGTTTCTTATTGCCTGCTTAGTTATTACACTATCGATAATTAATTGGTTCTTACAACCCTTTGTTCCTTGTCGACATCCTTTCTGTTCTTCTGCGAGTATTTTGTTATGCTTGCAGTAATCGCTAATTGTTATTGCGATACAGGAGGTTAGGATTTTATACCCTGTGTTCAGACATGTTATTGGTCTAAACTGGGAGGGTGATGTCGGATTACGAACTTTTGGTTTCAGGTAGCTTACGCCACTGCACATCCCATGTGGGATATTATTTGGGTTGGTTATCATATCGTTGAATACTCTGATTAAGTGGCTATGGAGTGTTGTAAGATACTTGTAATAGTAGTTATGTATCTTGTCATTTCCCGGCTGTTTCCAATTATGGAGTTTGCGTATTGCTTTTTCAAACACATCTTGGGTGATGACTGTTGTGGCCATTGGTGTGTTCGTGAGCAATTTTTTCGAGAACAGACTCCATCCATGTTGGTGTTGGATTGTGTTTTTCTCTTTTGCTCCATATTGCTTTCCAGAAGTTTTCGATTTCTTTTATACTGGGGCTGTTGCTCGGGTTTGTTGTGCTTTCGGATGGTTTTGTTAACATGCTGTAGAAACGTGTCTCTTCTGTTTGGAATATTTTGTTATGTTTTGCTCTGTTGTGACTTTTTGTATATATTCGCATTCTTTCTGTGTATTTCATTAGTTTTTGTTTTACTGTATCTCTTAGCTGTTCTATTGTGTGGTTCAGTGGGTCAAATTGTGTGTGCACTATGTGTCTACGTTTTATTTTGCGAAGTTTTTCCTTGGTTTTCCTGCCGGTTCTGTTTGTACTGTATCCAGTAAGAAATCCCAGATCTTTCCTGATTTCGTCTATTTTCTGTTGTAGCCGTCTTTGCAATCGCGGTCGTGGGTCTCGTGTTTTTCCCGATGATTTGTTACTTATTTGTTTCGGTTCACTATGGTTATTCCCACTTTGACATGTGTTGTATTTATGAGATTTGATTGATTGGGCTATTGTATATGCACTGCAGTACATTAATCCTAGTATGTGATTGTAATCACTATTTGCGGTTATTTCTGCTGGTAGTAGTTCTTCGTTGATCATAGATGTGATTCGATAGAATTTCTTTTTCGGTTTGTGTTTTGGTATGAATGGTCTATATTTCTCGTCCATTTCCATGAATTTGATTTTTGTTTCGTTGAAAATGGCATTTAGTGTTTCTATTGTTTCTTCGTTCTGTTGGTTTGTTGTGTTTATGAAGTGTTTTATAGTTTGGTGTTCTGCTTTGTTGCTAGCTCCTATTTGTGTATGGTGTGGTTCGTTACTATTGTGTTCTATTTGGATTGGTGCTTCTTGTGTTGCTTGCATTTGCTGGGTATCTTGCAACATTTCTGGCGGTTGCTGGGTGTTGTGTTGATTTTCGTTGTTGATTATACTTAACCGTATTTGTTCCCTTAATGTTGAAGGTATCAGATTGTTTCTAAATATGGTGGCTCTCCTATCGGCTAGATTTTGTTGTGTTATCTGACTTAGATGAGAGTTTTGTTCTATAAAATAATAGTACATTTGCTGCCTATAACCTGTTATATTTTCATTTCGTGTTGCCTTAAAGTAGGCTTTTAATACGAACACGTTCATTTCGTGGGTCCATTTGATTCTACGCCTTGACAGCCCTAGCTGAGTGAGCTCAGGTATTCCCTGAGTAGCACTCTCGGTAGCTGGAAGTCTAGTTGTTGTTTGACTCCTTTCTGTTACCGACTGCGTTTCTGGGTTTCCCCGATCGGGTCTTCGACTGTCTCCCGATCGCTGGCCGCTCGCATTGGCCTCCATCCCAGGACCAGCTCCAGTAGGGGCGCCCTCCTCGGGCAATCGCATTTGACTATTATTTTGATTCATTGTTTCTTTTCTCCATATAATATGGGAAGGGCTCACGATCCCGCAGGGCACGTGAGAAAATAGCAGCTGCCCACTATGGGTCATCACTGACCAGGAAGCCGCCCATTATGGGTACCGTGGCGCCTGGATTTATTAACTAGGGTCCGCGAAGTCGTCACTCTCGTCATACCTTTCATTTGGTATGCCCTTGCGGCAATTATTATTATTATTATTATTATTATTATTATTATTATTATTATTATTATTATTATTATTATTATTATATATATTACGATTGATGTAATCCACATCTTTATTAAGCTTATTTAATGTTGACTTCTTTTACAGCATAATTGTTTGGTGAATTTCCCCATTTATCATTAATATTAGGTAACGCATGCATGTCTACTTATGAATGGTTTAATTTCACTTATATGTGCTGTGCGGGGTTGTCTCTGTCCTTCCTTCTTAAGCTCGAATATTACGGGAGAAATCTCCCTTTGTATTTGGACTAGTCCTTGGTATTTTGGGGCTAGTTTGGCTGCAAAGTTTTCTGCTGCGCTAGAGAGGGGATGGTCTTTCAGCAATACCAAATCGCCTACCTTGGGTTTCCATTCTCTTCGGCGAAGGTTATAATGTCTTGCCTGATCTTTAGACGCTTTACTTAGATTTTTTCTTACTATGCTAAATACTTGCTTTAACATTTCAGCCTTTTCTGTCGGATGACAATCTTCCGTTCCTGTGCCCAGGATGACTTCATCATATAATGTGGCTGGTAATCTAGGTTCCCTCCCTTGGACCAGAAATGCTGCGCTGTAATTTGATGATTCTGATTTTGCTGTGTTTAGAGCCAGTTGTAATTCCAGTATCAGCTCATCCTAAGTTTTTTGGTTTTGTCCTGCGTACTGTGCTATCATAATTTTGACCGTTCTGTTAACCCGCTTAGTCGGGTTTTCCTGCGGCGTGTAGGGTGCAGTTAGCTGTAACGGTTAGTAGTAACGGTTTGTGGTTCTATCCACCGTTTTGCGAATTCCCAGATGTCCCGCAGTTGGCGAATCATGGTTTTCTTGTAAAACTCGTTGTTTTTGATGGGTGGGCACACAAAATTTCCATGGTGCACATTCCTCGCCTCGCTCTGCTGTAGGTAAATGCCGGTACAGATTTTCTTCACGTATCATATAGTCGGGGAATTTTTCTGGCCTCAACAGAACTCCTTTTCTACGCTGTTGCCACCAGTCGCTGGTCTATTTCCTTCTACCAGTTGACAAACATCTATGGGATCACGGGAAAATGCATCGGCCACAACATTCAGCTTACCCTTTCGATAACGTACCTCATAGTCATACTGTTGTAGTTCGAGTGCCCATCTTGCAATTCGTCCTACTGGACTTTCTATTGAATTTAGCCACTTTAGAGCTAAATGATCCGTGATAATCGTGAAATGGTATCCCTCTAAGTACTGCCGCATCTTTCTTACCGCCCAAACTATGTCGAGACATTCCTTTTCGGTGACAGAATAATTCGTCTCCACCTTATTTAGCCTTTGACTAGCATACGATATTACCCGCTCCTGTCCATCCTGCGTGAGTACTGCCCCTAAACCATAATTACTGGCATCCGTCTGAAGAGTAAACTGCTTAGTGAAGTCCGGACAGACTAGCACTGGGGCGCCTATGAGGTGTTTCTTCGAAGCATCAAATGCTTCTTGTTGTTCTGTGTTCCATCGAAAATGTCTTCCTTTCTTCAATAGCGATGTTAACGGGAGAACGAGTTGTGTGAAACCTGGTACAAAACGACAGTACCAGGATGCTATGCCCAGACATCGACGTTCATCTCGTACGTTTTTCGGAGGTTGAAGTCCTTGATCGCCCGCTATCTTTTCCGGATCGGTGTATATACCGTTTTGTGTCACCATGTGACCTAAATAACGAAGTTCCTTTTGGAAAACCTTACACTTTTCTTCATCTATGTTGAGATTGGTTGCTCGTAATCTACGAAATACTTCCCTTAAGTTTGCCACATGCTCCTCTAGTGATTTCCCCAGTACGACGATGTCATCTAAATATGCAAACGCGTGTGGTTCCATCTCAGGTCCGATAACTCTGTCTAAGGTCCTTTGGAAGGTGGCGGGAGCTGACGTCAGCCTAAAAGGCATCACTCGCCATTGGTACAGACCTTTACCAGACACTGTAAAAGCTGTGTATTGTTTGCTATCCTTGGCCATAGGTATCTGCCAGTACCCATTTTTCAAATTTATACTACTAATATAGTTCGCGTTGCGCAGTCGGTCCAATATAGCATTTATTCGTGGTAGTGGATAAGCATCAGCTATAGTTTTAGCATTCAAAAGGCGGTAGTCGACGCAAAGTCTCAACTTCCCATTCTTTTTTGGTACCATCACGATTGAAGCGCTATTAGATGGCTCTATGAATCCATTCTTAAGTAATTCGTCTACTTCCTCGTATATTCGTCTTTGCATTTCCGGATTCCGTTGCATATATCTTTGCCGTACCGGTCGGTCATCTTTAAGGATAATATGGTGTTCAGCTATCGCAGTTGGGCCGTGTATATTTTTAAATTTCTCCAGCTATTCCGTCAAAAAATCGCTTATTGTTTCCTCTTCACTTTTAATATGTCTCATTGGATTATGCCTTTCTTGGTTATCGATTTTTGTGATATTCTTCCGACGGGGTTTGTTTGAATTTGGAACGATTTTCCGTCATCCCACGTCAAATTTGGTTTATGAACAGACCGGTTTCGGCTTTGTGCCATCTTCAGTGTTCTCGAATACTAAATCGTTTTTCTCGCTGTACGTTGTCTTTTTTATGGTTCGTTTTTTCTTTCCTTGTCCCTTTGTGTTTCTCTCTCTCGTCCTTGTATGTCTATGTGTCTCTCATTCTCTCCCTCTCCCTCTCTCTACCTGCTACCTGTTCCTCTCATTTTTCTATATACCATGTCTGTGCTCCCTGTCTTTATAGCGCGGCGATTATTTAATAGGTGTATTATCTGTATGCAGGTAGTAATCTATGATTGTGCGTTTTTGGATTGGCCTTTTGTCTTGTACATCTGTTGTTATATTGTTCGGTTCCGTTAAATTATTGTTCTCTTTTGTGTAAAAATATTTTAATGGTTCAAATATTATGTCCGAGGCAGTGTTTATTTGTTCATTTATTATTCTCCCATCAAAAGTTTTCTGTTTGTATATTTCCATGTTTTCTAATACGTTCAACCGCCGTCCTTTATGCTGTATGTGTAACAGTTTAACCGTTTTTCTAATATGCGCTGGTGTACATTTTTTGTTGAATATGTGGTTCGCAAAATTCGATTCTGGTGTTGTTCCTGGTTCTCTCATTTTTTTGTTGTAGTCTCTCATATGTTCCCGAAATCTGGTTTTTATCTTTCGTCCCGTTTGTCCGATGTAACTGTGTTGGCATGTGCAAGTTAATTTGTATACTCCTTGTTTATCCAGGCAGTCTGTCTCGTTTGTGGAGTATTCTACCCAAATTGTTATTTGTTCGGAATGCTTTGTTAATGTTGTGCTTTCTAAAAAATTTAGCAAGTTTGTATGTTGATGTGCCCATATATGTTAAAGTAGCCCAAGCTTTCTTCTCCTGATCCTGTTCTTTGTTCCGTTCCCCACTTGTTTTGATATCTCTTCTGATTTTGTCTACCAATTTTTTCCTATACCCGTTGTTTTCCGCTATGCTATAAATTATTTTCAACTCCTTCATATATGCCTCCCGCGTTAGTGGTATTCGTTCAAGTCTCGTTACTAATTGTCTAATTGCCGCGTTTTTGTGTGGTTGAGGATGGTTTGATGAATTGTGTATTATTGTGTCTGTAGCAGTTGGTTTCCTGTATATTTCGTATTCGATCCTATTTAAGCTCTTGTTTGCCCGAATTGTTAAGTCTAGATAATTTATGCTATTGCCTTCTTCCACCTCCATTGTGAATTTTATGTTTTTGTGTTGTTTGTTCAGTAGATCCAGAATTTGTTCCTCTTTATTTCCTTCCAGTATACATATAATATCATCTACGTATCTCGCATAGAATGTAACCCCGAAATTGGTTTTTAGGTCCTCGATATATTTCTCTTCTAAATTTTGCATAAATACTTCCATTAGGATTGCTGATGTTGGATTACCCATTGCTAGTCCATTGGTTTGTCTATATATGTTGTTGTTGAATTTGAAATAATTTTGCTCCAATGTGGCTTTTAGCGTATTTGCGAGTTGCATTGAAAACTCTACGTCTTTTGTTTTGTTGAGCAGTGTTTTATGTACAATGTTTATTGTCTCTGTGGTTGGAATTGATGGATACAAGTCTTTTATATCAAATGAGACTAGCCTAGTGTTTTCTGTTATATCCACGCTCTGTAGCCTATTAACTAATTCCGTGGTGTTGGCTATTGTGTGTTTGTTTTCTAGGTCCAAGTTGTCTTTCAGTATTGTTTTTAGGTATTAGGTTCATGAACCCATGCGCTCCATCCATAATTGCTCTACCGAAAATACATAAGCCGAATACACCACTGAGAGCCATAATTAATTACAAATCGGCCCCGAGCTACAAATTATCGAAATACCTAAAAACAATACTGAAAGACAACTTGGACCTAGAAAATAAACACACAATAGCCAACACCACGGAATTAGTTAATAGGCTACAGAGCGTGGATATAACAGAAAACACTAGGCTAGTCTCATTTGATATAAAAGACTTGTATCCATCAATTCCAACCACAGAGACAATAAACATTGTACATAAAACACTGCTCAACAAAACAAAAAACGTAGAGTTTTCAATGCAACTCGCAAATACGCTAAAAGCCACATTGGAGCAAAATTATTTCAAATTCAACAATAACATATATAGACAAACCAATGGACTAGGAATGGGTAATCCAACATCAGCAATCCTAATGGAAATATTTATGCAAAATTTAGAAGAGAAATATGTCGAGAACCTAAAAACCAATTTCGGGGTTACATTCTATGCGAGATACGTAGATGATATTATATGTATACTGGAAGGAAATAAAGAGGAACAAATTCTGGATCTACTGAACAAACAACACAAAAACATAAAATTCACAATGGAAGTGGAAGAAGGCAATAGCATAAATTATCTAGACTTAAAAATTCGGGCAAACAAGAGCTTAAATAGGATCGAATACGAAATATACAGGAAACCAACTGCTACAGACACAATAATACACAATTCATCAAACCATCCTCAACAACACAAAAACGCGGCAATTAGACAATTAGTAACGAGACTTGAACGAATACCACTAACGCGGGAGGCATATAGAAAGGAGTTGAAAATAATTTATAGCATAGCGGAAAACAACGGGTATAGGAAAAAATTGGTAGACAAAATCAGGAGAGATATCAAAACAAGTGGGGAACGGAACAAAGAACAGGAGCAGGAGAAGAAAGCTTGGGCTACTTTAACATATATGGGCACATCAACATACAAACTTGCTAAATTTTTTAGAAAGCACAACATTAACACAGCATTCCGAACAAATAACAATTTGGGTAGAATACTCCAAGACAGCACAAACGAGACAGACTGCCTGGATAAACAAGGAGTATACAAATTAACTTGCACATGCCAACACAGTTACATCGGACAAACGGGACGAAAGATAAAAACCAGATTTCGGGAACATATGAGAGACTACAACAAAAAAATGAGAGAACCAGGAACAACACCAGAATCGAATTTTGCGAACCACATATTCAACAAAAAATGTACACCAGCGCATATTAGAAAAACGGTTAAACTGTTACACATATAGCATAAAGGACGGCGGTTGAACGTATTAGAAAACATGGAAATATACAAACAGAAAACTTTTGATGGGAGAATAATAAATGAACAAATAAACACTGCCTCGGACATAATATTTGAACCATTAAAATATTTTTACACAAAAGAGAACAATAATTTAACGGAACCGAACAATATAACAACAGATGTACAAGACAAAAGGCCAATCCAAAAACGCACAATCATAGATTACTACCTGCATACAGATAATACACCTATTAAATAATCGCCGCGCTATAAAGACAGGGAGCACAGACATGGTATATAGAAAAATGAGAGGAACAGGTAGCAGGTAGAGAGAGGGAGAGAATGAGAGACACATAGACATACAAGGACGAGAGAGAGAAACACAAAGGGACAAGGAAAGAAAAAACGAACCATACAAAAGACAACGTACAGCGAGAAAAACGATTTAGTATTCGAGAACACTGAAGATGACACAAAGCCGAAACCGGTCTGTTCATAAACAAAATTTGACGTGGGATGACGGAAAATCGTTCGAAATTCTTGGTTATCCTTCATTGACCTTAACGTTTGTGTGGCGGCAACCAGCCTCATCACCGCAACGTAGCTCCATTTTCATCTTTGTTAGAAAGTCGAGCCCCAGAAGAACTTCGTCCATCATACCAGGCATTACTCCAAACTCTATGCTACATGTATTGTTCCCTAGATTTACCTCTGTTCGAATTGCCTCATTGAGCAGTACACTTTCCCCGTTGGCCAGCCTTATGTTGCATTCAATTTTTCTTGTGTTGCTCTCGCTCCTGATTTGTTCCGTTAATTGTTCATTTACATAGCTCCTGCAAGCTCCCATATCTATCGTTGCGTCCCTTCTATGGTTGTTTATTTGGACGTCTGCTACTATCCTGGACTCAAGAATTCTTAGTATATTTACTGGTGCAAGAGCCGACTGAAACGGTCCGACGCCTCTCCTTGCGACGGGCGTGGACCCATCCCGTTTCCCGAACTCGCGGTAATTGCATCATTTTTTCTACAACACCAACACTCTCTTGTGCGAACGCCCCTTCTACCACATTGCCAACAAAACAAGACACTTGGGTTTTGGCAAAATCGATACCCGTGGCCTTCTTGCCTGCACCTTCTACATGCTGATCTCGGATTAATAGGCATGGGCTCCTCAGCGGAGACTACATGCTTCGTGCGTTCCTCTCTACGTGGTGCTGTCTGTCGATTGTCTCGATATTCACGCCTTATTTCAGGATGATTACTTTGGATCCTCTCATAATCTTCTGCCATCTTGATTAATTCTTCCAAGCTTCCGAAGTCTGTCCTTCGAATATATAATTGGTATTCCACAAGACAGTTTCGGAAATTTCGATCGACTTGTTGTTCTGCTGTGTACCTTGTATATCGCATTATGTTTTGCATTTCTATTACGTACCTCTTAAGTGGTTCCCTGTGTTTTTGTAATCTTCTCCGTACCTGGTCGTCTAGTTCTTCAAAGTAGCGTGGCTGTAAAAAATAATATAGAAAGTCCTCTTTAAACGATTTCCAACTTTGCCAATGTTTGTTGTTGTTCCGAAACCAAAGTAGTGCATTCTCTTTCTCGGTAACATGCTAGTATTAAGCTCATACACTTCCGCCAATTCCTCGACTCGTTCAATAAAACCCAATGGATCCTTTTCGCCGTCAAAACGAAATGACCATTTCCGTACAATGTCTATCATGGCAGCATACGTGATTTGCGATCCCTGGTTAGTAATCGTGTTGTGTGTAGCACTTTTTTATGAAATATTGTGCTGAGTTGATTTCTACTTTTTGGGTGATTGGAAGGAACCAGTCTGGTAGGAGTGTATTGTTATTATATTTTGCATTCGATTTATCAATGCATCTAAATATAGTAACTTTCCGTCGTTTTCCAGTTCCATGTTAAATTGTATATGTCCATGATAACTGTTCAGAGTTTCTAGTTTTCTGTCCACAACATTTTTTTTTTGGCTACGCAAAATAGATCATCTACATATTTGGTCACTGCACTTGGTCTTTGTTGCAGATTTTACATCACAGTGTCAATTCTTCCATAACTATGTCTGCAATTACCGGTGACGCTGGTGAACCTGTTGGCATACCTTTCCATTGTTCATATATCTTGTTATCATATCTAAACTATTTGTATCCTTTTTTACCGAACTTTAACTTTATATTTTAAATTATTGGTTGGTTATATTTTTTGGAATATTTACTATAATCTGCATAGTCCATATGAAGGCGAATTAATCGATGAGTAAATGAGTCTTAGCGGCGTGTCCTTTTTATGAAATTTAGGAAGTCCATAGAGCTTTGGTGCAATTTTTCAGCTAATTGTATTTGTCTATTGTCTCTATTATATGTAGTTTTAGCAATTTTTCTACAAGAACAGTATTACGTGTTTGCAGTTTTGACGTTGGATCAACTTTTAATCGTTTGTAGGTACAAATGTCTTGTAAATTATTTTTCATTTCCCTTTCGTGCCCCATTTTGCATATTGCTATAGTAGTATTTCCCTTATCGACTTTGAACATTAAAATATTCACATTTTTTCTCAAAAACAATTTAGTTTCATCCACTGCGTTAATTAAATTCTTGTCTTCTATTGTTAATGACCGTTTATTAAAGTAATAAATTAATAAATATATATAAAAAGTTATCATCTTAAATTATTGATACAGCATTCTCACGTCAAAAATAGAAAGTTGCTGCTATTCGCAAGTTTGCCTTTCCTGGTGTAAAGTCAATTTCCAATGTTGAATATCTTTCGCAACTTGTCATAAAGTATACGAAATGTAGTTTTATCGTCAAATTAAAGACAAATTCCGATTTTGCATAACTTCCGGATCATAACTTCAGCATTTTCATGACTTTTAAAAGCTCTTTTATTACTTGCATGAGTATTTAAGCTGCAAAACGAATGGAACATTAGAGTGTTCATTTGAAAAATGTTTAAAAAATAAAGTTATATTTGAAATACGAAAACAATTACATTTGTGGAAATAATAATAACAATAGCTATAACAAAAAATTATAATTGTTGTTATCGCCTACTAATTTACATAATTTAATTTAATTTTTATAAATATTTTGAAATGTTGGCAAATTTTAGCAAAATACTACTTCAGAATAAAATTGTAAAAAAATATTGTATCAATTAAAAAATTTTATTACGAATAAATACGGTCAATTATACATATATGACATCCCTAAAGAGCTAAAACTTTTAATTTAACGTTTTTCTTATATAAGAAAATAGAACAAATGCAAACTAAATAAATAACTATCAAAAATACATACACCAAGAATTTATGGAAGTTTAACATATCCAAAGTTTAACCATCCTCGAGTCTATAGATAAGTCCAACGAAAATAAAATGTCTGCCACTGTACAAAAACAGTCTTTAAATTCAACAGAAACTACAGTGGATGTACCTACTGCAATTGCTGAAAAATCCGCAGAAATTGCTGTTTCTGGGAGCACCATAGGTAGTCCAGGCACTGTAGATCCAATAGAATTTGCAGATCCGGAACAGCCAGCGCAGCGCGTTGTAGAGGTAAGTTTGTTAAATTTTCTTAAGTATGGAAAATACATTTTTGTTTTCTGGTTTATTTCATATTCTCATAATTAAATTTTTTTTAATATATTAAATAGCTTTTACCGAGATTATCATTTAGTTTGTATAGAATGCACGGCAAAGTGATAAGATTAATTTAATTTTGAGTTATTTCAGCCCCTCCTGAAAAAAGAAAATAAAAAAAAATTACGTTTCCCTAGCTACTATGACTAATTTTTGCACATCCCAAGATGTAGGATAATTAATAACTACTATGTACAGAGGATATTTGTCTCATCCTCCCATACCCTCAGGCATTTCATTACAAATGCATTGTATTCTAAATGAAATTTATAGAATCGCACTTATGTAGTTCTCCTGATGGAGGACAATTAAGTTCTATCACACAAAATAAACTAGTTTCTTTTTAGTTTCCCTATCTTCAGTCAAATGGTTTAGAAATTTCAAAATGATCGTACTTGTCATTGGAGTGCATTGTTCCTAAAAAGAACAAACAAACGCAGATCCATTAATAATTTGCGTTAATAATATATATATATATATATATATATATATATATATATATATATATATATATATATATATATATATGTGTGTATATATATATGTATATATATATATATATATAATGTATATTGATTAACTTCGACGGTGCACAACAATACGTAACCATTCTTCTTGTATAGACAAACTTTGCCTCCGTAACTCAGTAACGCTAAATTGGTATACCTATTGCTTTGGCGCTGTGTAGACATTGTCTGGCATTTATTGAATGCAACACCGTTTTTGTTGAAGTGTTGAATTTTGTTTGTCAATTTCAGCCTCTTCTTATTTGCTTGTACATTTGCAATATGAGCAAAAAATTTCGAAGTGCTTCCGATACGTTGTAAAGGTGAATTCACCCATTCGTTCTGAACGTTCCGAACGATTTTTTTATATGTAGTTTGAAGTCTCTATTTTTGTGACAGAGAGAAAGAGTGTAAATTTTGTATGGCACAATTTCAGCTTGAATTGGTTTAATATTCCATCCGAACGAATTGAACTGTGCTGCCAGCTACATAAATTTTTTATGCAAAATTGAAACGAGCTGCCACATCATATTATATGTACATATGTATGTATAATAATATACAGAGTATATTTGTAAATTTTTTATATTTATTTAACAAAATAGCTATTAGAACAAGCGCTCGACTTTTATTCATTTGTATATTTTTATTTTATAAAAATTTGTTTAATTTACAACACAGCAAATTGCAATCATCTGCCGCTGTGCTGCTGCTTTTAAAAGTAACACACACATCATTTACAGAGTCGTTCCATATGGTAGATTTGTTTCTCCAGAACATTTGTTAGATGTGCTTGAATCTTTTTTGAGCAAACTCTCAGTAAACTGAAATTGTCTCTCAACAAAAATCTCGTTCAAGCTCTAAGCACATAGACGACAGCAGACAGCAAGCAGCAATATGTCAAAAATAAAATCCATGTACATATTTCAATGAAAACGATTATTTTAACGGCAGCACAGCAGCACGACTGCACAACAGCATTTGCTGCTGCTGCCAACTTAGGCTATTTTCTATTTTGACGGGCAGCATTAAACAAATATAGTATTGCCATTATATATGTAAATTGGAAAAATAAAAACAAAAACTTTTTTTAAATAGTAAACATATTTATATGTTTTTATAGTTTTTCGTGATATTATTACATTTTTTATCAATAACTTTAATTTTATTCATTATAAAATATATATCCGGCATCCCTGAAATTTGTATTGCTAAAATACACATCAGCTGATTATTATGTTGTTGCTGTCTTCAAAATAATTATGAAGCTGACTTCAGAGCAGCATTTGAAGCCGTGAAGTCGTGAAGTCTGCTGTCGTCTATGTGTTTAGAACTTCAGAACGAATGGGTGAATTCACCTTAAGTGTATTTCAATACAATCGATCTCAATTTGACATTTATGTTATTAATTATAATAGAAAGTTTTAGTGTTCAGTAAATAATTGAAATGTGTTGTACAAAAATATTCCTTAGTTATTTCCCACGGAAGGTATAACCACGAAAGGTATTCTATGTCTATTCTAAATTATATCCCATTGCGTATTACGGGCCACTTAGTTTGTTGCCAGTGTTCTCTAAAATATTTGAAAGGCTTTAATGTTAGAAAATAATAAGATAATTCCAGATGAAGAATTCGGCTTTTGAAACACACACGGCAACCACAAAAAATATCATCATATTGTGCAAAAAATTTTGTGCGATTTTAAAGGGAAACAATATTGTCCATCTGTTTTTTTTTCAAGTTTTAGATAAAGTGTTTAACGATGGCTTTTCCTATAAGTTTAAGCGTCCCTTCCTTCAAATATATAAACAGGGGCCGTAGTCGAAGCTGTGTTTAGAAAATAAGACTATTTATATAAAATAGTTCTTAAATCGGCTTGGACTTATGGTATTCAAGTCTAGAGAACTACTAGTAATTCAAATTTCAAAATACTTCAGAGATTTCAATCAAACACTTTAAGATTACTGACTTACACACCATGATACAAAAACAACAATTGTTTTCATAAGACCTCAAAATATTCACAATAATGGAAAAGGTATCTTACCGTTTTCGAATTTATCAATTAAAATTAATGATCTCGCATAGTTGCATTTGCAATCGTAACAGCAACACTGCGTTGCACAGACAAGTTCCGACATGAAAAATCGGCGACATGAAAAATGTGTGGGAAATCATGTACCAAAACACATAATTTGTACAAAACAGATATTTTGTTACAAAATTCGTATATGGAGACTTTCTATAAGTTTCTATAAGTTTTAGCCGCTAAGAAACAAAAACTTAAATGCTTCCATATTTTAATTTCATATTGTGCGGACCGCATCTGGTTGTGTTTAATTACTTGGAGTGAAATAATTATTCTAACACATGGCTGTGTAGCAATCTTTTAATACTAACTCTTAAATTTATATATTTGTTACTATCTTATAAGAATAGATATCTGGCTGTTTCCTAATATTTCGCTTATTAAGAACACTCAATTATTTGTCTCTTTGAAAGGCCAAAAGAAAGTAAACGTCATTTGTATAATTTGTTTCTTGAGGAGCCATTTTGCTTCGTGTCTAGTTAATTCCAAAGCTAGATAATAGATAATACTGGACTCTTTGTGGCTTAATGTTAGCAAAGCAAAGAAGAAATCTGACCTTATCACTTTGACGTGCAGCTGATTTAATGCGATGTAGCAAATGCAACATTGAAAAACAAAAATAATTAAATAGTACCATTTTGTTATATTTTTTAGTTGCATGGTCACTTTAATAAATAATTTTAATCAGAAATGAATATCCCTGTTTCCATAACCGCTTAATCTTTTATATTCAAATTGCACTTGGATATTATTTCAATAACATTTTAATTTCATTTTACATTCAGTTAATTTTTTTCAATGTCAATACAATATTGTTCCTTCTGGTTTATTGCCAAATAAAATGCACCTTTAATTTTTTTCATATGTTACTCAACATTTTTCCCTCTTAATTTCTTAGAAAGGGAAATTCTTTTTTTGTAACTCATTAGCGTAGTGGTTTGTTAGAATTTAAAATAAGCATGCATGCATTGCCACGATGCAGCATGTTCTTTATTTGCCCCAGTCCTAAGATAAAGTGGGCAACGGTCTAAAGAGTTTTCAGCCTCAAAATATTTTTCTCCTATTATTTTTTTCCTTTTCTATTACATTACGTTTAACTAATTAACATAACAAAACATGATGGTAATTTAGGTTTTAAAGTAAATTTCCTTTATATACAAAAAAAAATCATATACGAGGTTGCAGATTATTTTTTAGATGAGTAAATTGTTTTAAAAACATTGCGCACTACTCTGGGGAAAATTGCTTAAATCTAGTTTTACGAAGTAGTCAGAATCAAAAAAAAGTAACTTAGATGATAGAAATTTTGGAAATAAGCAGAAGAATAAATAGTTAAATTCAATTGTCTCTGAACTTTTCAAATACAACTGCGACTGTGTATTAAATTTCGGAACATATCATGTTGATATTAGTACCATTAGAAAGCGATTAGAAGATGAAAACATTTTTTTTAATCTCAATACATTATTTTTTTTTTGGTGAATACACACATAATATTAGTAAGGAAAGCTGGTGTTGGCCATATCATAGAGGAAATATATTTTCCTCCGGCGAAAGGGCGCCTGTGCAGGAAATCTATAGTAAGCGAAATCAATGTTTCTCATACATTAGCGGCCTGCTAAGGTCGGTTATTTTTTTATCAAATTTGTATTGGAATTATGTGTAATCATAATTTCAAGGCTCATAAATAGAAAAATATGGGTTACCGACGAATTTTTTTCTTGTTTAAAAATCAGCAGCCTTATTAAATATTGGTAATGGTGACGTTAAAAAGCTTTTCAGCAAAATTAAATTATTTTAGTTCAATGAAAGCAATATTTATGGCAAGTCTACTTTTCGCATTTAAATATTATTTATCTCTAAGTTCTACTTAAATTTGTTATAAAGAATTTTAGTGCTTTTTTGTGTGAAACTTAGCGATACTTTAATAGCCAACGTGGCTTTCCTAAGGTCTTTTTAAATTAAACAAATGGTCTGTCATCGACAACTTTCTTAAATTTCACGGAAACTGAAAAATATTTTTCCAGTTTTTTGGTTTTTTAACTGCATATTTTATAAATTTTATTCTATCTTAAAATTACAATCGTCTTCGGTAGTATTTCTTTGTTTATATTAAACAATTCTTTTTGGAAAGCTATGGGCGACTATTTTGGAAGCTACAAAGCTGCACAAATGTGCTACTTTCATTAGAAGAAAGCACAGGCATGTTGAATTTAAGAAACGTTTGCATACGAGTAATTAGTGGAAGCCAGTCTCAGCATCCAATAGAAAAGTATAACAATTTTTTCGTACGCCACCCTTTTGTACTAGAGTTGAAAGTCCTAATATTTATGAGCAGATTTGTGCACCAGACCTGCGTTCAGTGATAGTGAAGCAATTAGCACAACCACAAAAAAAAGTATGTCCTCCGACATAATTCATCTCCCATCTATTGCCTTGGGAGCAGAATAGGGTTGCCAGATTCAATATGAGCATTAACTTGACATTTAGTGCAAATGAGCTTGATTTTAAGAAGAGAACTGGACAAATTGAAATATTTGCTTAAAAACTAAAAATACGGGATAATATTTTTTTTTAATTTATTAAATATTCTTTATTTATTAAAAACGGAAATAAAGGATGTTTACTTACAAAAAAAAAACAAGAATAACATAAAAAGTTCAACAATTCAGTCATTTCTTTACAGGAAAATTACATAAAATTCATTCAGTTCGTTACTTATAAATGTACGTTTGTATATTTTTAACATACATAGGTGTATGCACAGTAAGCGCCAAAAGAAATGTCTTTTATGTTTTAAACAATAAAAAAGCAACAAAAATAGAAAGTTATTTCTTAATATTGTTTAAAAGCGATAACAAAATTTATTTAGAAAAAATAAAACTAAAAAACCTTTTATATTCTTTCCGTTCGAGTTCAATTCAATGAAAACTAAATTTGGAAAAAAATGGACTTAGTTCGTACTAAATACAGTGATGAGTCAAATTATGTGTGTTGATACAGGGATAAAATTATATGTTGCCAACAATTAAACTTTACTGCCAAAAAACCAAATTTTTTAGATGTAACCAACTGCAAATTTTAATTTTGAAAATGTTCAATTTCAGCTTGACAAATATTGCTTGAGCTTAAAACTTGACATTCACTAAAATATCTTGACAATCAAGCTCATTCCCGGCCATCTGGCAAGCCTAGAGCAGAAGTATATCTGCATTGAAAACTTCCTATTCAAAATTAACTTTAATTTTAATAGTCACTTCTGAATAAAGATTTCGGTACCTGCTGTCACATTAAAATCTCATAGTTAAAAGCAATTTTAATTTTTATTTAAGGATAAGGAGCATGTTGTTTAGGGGAAGACCGATGAAAACTAATGTTTACCAGACTTTCGCATGGTGTGACTTAAATATTTGCTGGGATTGAATTTCATACCAGACGCTGTTAGATTTAAACATCCATTTGGTCCTTTTTTAAAATCCCTTAGTCGTTATGCTTTTTTAAGTGAAGTTTTGATTATTATTTATTTTGGTTGTTTCATTCGTATGCATGTTTTGTGTTACAGTTATTTATTTAAAAAATTCAAAGATTTTTTGTAAATATAGAAGGAAATGGAGATAAATATTAAGAAAAGAAAGAACTAGAAAAAGTATTTTTTATCTTCTGAACTATGTTTATTTTAAATTACTTCTTTAATGAAAAAATGGGCATGTTTGAAAAATGTTAAACAAATAGTTAAGTCATCATAAATATGAGTTAAATGACAGAAGGTCGGTAATAAATTGCAAACATTTACAAAATAAACAGCTGCAAGAGCAGCACAAACAACATTTGAAATGTAATAGAGATGATAATGTAAGCAGAGGTTTAAGTTTAGAAAGTTATCATTCGTTTCATGAGGCAGAAATAAATAGTAGCCCTATAGAACAAGAGCAGCAACATGAAGGCAAAAATATGCCGCAATCTTATGGTGGTGGAATTGGTAATAGAGACATGACGGCAAAGCACTTAACAATGAACGGTTTCAATGACCAATGTGAAGCAATATTCCAACAGCAACATATCATTTACAATAATGAGACCCAGGAGACTAACTTGAAGCGAGCTGGTTATATTAATGGTGATGTAGAACCTGACGGCCATAATAATATAAATATGGCGACATTGGCCTCTAATAAAACATATAGAAAGTTTATATTACCTTTGGATATACCAACGCCTCCATTGCATGCCTGTGATTTAACTAAACGTCTCCTAAGCTCGCACAATCATCTGCCAACTGCCTGCCAATGTGATAATCAAACGAATTTCGCCCAAGACAGCAACAGCAATAACCAGGTAAATCATATCAGTTTTATACAAGCAGCAACTTTAACAACACCGGTCCAGACAGCGGCTGGTCCGAAACAAAACAACCACGTCACCAAAATCAAACCCTCTACAAAGAACATAAATTTAACACTAATGCACAGCAAAGGCAGCTGCTCTACTAGTACTCTTAGTGCTGGCAGTAGCATTGGTTGCAGTGGTCTTAATTTATATTTAAATGACCAACTTGCAACACACACACAAGGTGGTGGCTCACTACTTCAACACCATCATCTATGCCAACAAAACAATTTTAAACTACAACATTTTAACAATCATCAACATTATCGGCACCATCAGCAGCAGCGGGACCAACAGTCGCAAGATACAACAACATATCAATGCCAACAACAATGTCAACAACAACAACAAAATAAACAATTACCTCTGTATGAAGCATATGCATCCCAACAGTATTTGCCACACCTGCCACAACCACTCAACATTAACAGCAGCAATAATTCATTAGCATTATCACATCGCCGTATGCGTCCCACTTTTAATCGTATCGATGATAAAAATTATATAAAGGTAAGCTCATTTTCGAGCTCCCTCCACCTCGTCCCGGCATAGTGTTAAGTCCTCTTTCCCATCAACCATCCAAAGGGTATTTTTGTTTTTACTATTTTCCTTTTCCCATCTCTCCTTGCGTCTTAATCATCAAGTGTGTTGTACTTTTTATTTCACTCACTGCTTTTAAGCTCTCGTATAGTTTAATCAAGCTTAACGGTAATTTTATACGAGGGTCGTATGAAAAGTTAACAAAATATAAAAACCACTTCAAATCTTAGCAGTAGTTGAATGTCAATCAAATTTAATTAAATTAATTCAAAAACTATGCCGTAAGTAGTCACATATAAAACTTCTATTATGACCCTCGTTAGAAATCAATAATTTATTTCAATTCGTTAGTACAAAAGCTGCAAAATAATATTTGCTTTTAAAAATGTATGAGTTGGTATTGTTCAAGTATTTGAATAGAGATATAATAATTTACTAATCAATCAATTTATTTGCACTCGTAAGATTTTTCATCTGTGGCAAGAAGGATGGATGTAAGCAAAAAGCTTTTAATTAAATTAGGCAATTTGCAATTTATTAAATCATTAGAAGATTACCTAATTAAATCAAGTGATTGATTCCAAGACGTTAAATTAAAATAATTAAAATAAACTTTAATTACAAAAATAGAATTAATTGCAATTGGTTTTCCATTATGGGGAAACACCCGTTATACATCAAAAGAATAACAGGCTGCCCGTTCATGAAAGTATACTGGGGAACTTCATCACTCAGTAGATTCTTCACAATATCCAACTGGAACAGGAGCGCAAAGTCATTGACTACAATAGTCCTCCGTGTAACAGCTCATTTTTGTTTAAACAAGCTGTTGGCCTAGAAAATAAACATTGGCTTGGCTCGTTGATTGAACTTCGAACCGTTTGGAAAAGGACCTGAATTTTTGTCGGCAAATTACCATTAGAAGCACATTATGTTTGGCTTTATTAATGATCTGTTCGGTAGACAAACAGCCAACGCACTGTGGCGCCTTTTCCCAAAAACCGTGGCAAAAATACAAAATTTGATGAAAAAATTTTGTAAAATGAATGAACACATCGTATAAAGACCATTTTACTGATCAGAATTCAAAAACGTTTTTCTTAATTGGATAAGAATTATAGCTGGTGGAGCTGCTTAAAGTCGACAGTTTTTTAGAAAGTCCAAAAAAGGTGATTTTGAGAAAAAAAGACGTTTTAGAATTGAAGTGTCAGAAATATTGCCATGTGATCACTACTTTTCTGGTATTGTTTTAAAGGTACATTTATTGTTTATTAAAAAAAGTAAGAAAATGTCCACTAGATACCCTACTTTTTCGGCAGTTGCCGTTTTTCAGACACCCTATATTTAGGTAGTTTTTACAAATAAAATAGAGAATATCTAAAAATGGTCACGCCCATATTTTCTTAGCACATTTACCACACAGTACTTTAAATAATTTAGCTAAATTGATCCACAAAAAATCACAGGTTTTCTTGAAATTGGAAAAAAGATGTTACAATCTTATAGCCAGCGTTGCCACAGCCAAGATATTTTTGCAACCAAAATTAAAAAAAAATTGCCAAATAAGGAAAAATGCTACCAAAATTTTAATATTTTTTATATTTTATGTTATCTTACAGCACAAAAATGTAAAGATAAGTGGAACTGAATCACATATTTTTGTTAATGTATGCATATGTGCCTTCTTAAAAATATGTATGTAGCCTTATTTCATTGAAATATATATAATCGTATAGAAAGATCAAATCTTAGTTTTTTTTTACAAAAATTAGAGAAAAATAACTTGTACTTTGTTATAAAATGTGTTTTATTACTAAAAGATAAAAAATTATTTTATATATGTAACAAAGATGCGTTCCAAATATGAAAAGAAATTATTCTCTCTATACAATTGTTTTCACTGCATCACTTGTCACTAATATTTATTGCTTCTCGTTAATACGAAATTTTCGCAGTGACTTTGTCCTACATTTTTCTTTAATTCTCTTTTAAATTGATAGCTTTTCTACACTATTCGTCAATAAAGTCTTGAAAAGTCACCATAAAAAGTCATAGGAGTCTTTGTTGAACCTTCGTAGTGAACAGACGTATTAGCGGTTTTTTTTTACAAACAAAAATACAAAAAAAAATCGTAATAAGTACTGATTCGTAATAAGTATTGATTTTGTGAAATTTGCTTAACTTGCACTAATAATATTTTTCATATAATCTGAAACAACAAAAACAAAACAAAAAAAAAACAAAAAACAACCGCAAAAAAGTGACTGAGGAATACTCTGCATGAGTACCTCAAAAACAAACAATTGTGAAGTGAGTTCTAACGGCAGAAATGCCTATTTTACTGTGAGTTCTGATATTAATGCACACAATAAAAATAAAAAATCGGATGATAGTCTTTTTCTAACAGCAAAGCCAATTTTTCGGGAGCGATCAACTTCGCTTACTCCAATGCCAAGTAGTGATTCGGTAACATTACCATTGCCTAGTTCATCTCTATTTAAGTCAGCGCCATTATCCGCTCCGGGCTCGTGTTCATCACTTAACCAAGTTATCACTACAGACAACAGTAGTCTGAAACCTAAGGTGCCTGTCGGAATGGACAGATATATCACAGTGGTAAAGCGCGGGCGAAGCCCAAATTCTTCAAAGATCTCTTCGGTTCCCAACATACGCAGGGATATCGACGCCGCCTCAGCTAACCGTCAAAACCGTTTCAAAATATTGCAAGTTGACAGCGACAGACCCGAAGAATCCTCGAAGAAAACCTCAAAACCACCACCAATATATCTGAGACAAAAAAATTCAAACACTCTTATCTAAATCTAAATCTAAATCTAAATCTAAAAAGCTAATCTCGGTTATTGGTGAAAAGGCATTTCACATTGTTCCAATAAAACGTGGTAATATTGACGAAACAAAGATCCAAATATACGAAGAAAAAGATTTCCGCAAAATGATTAACGAATTTGAAAAAAGTAAAACAAGTTTCTGCACATTCCAGCTTAAGAGTGCTAAAGGCCTACAGATCGTATTGAAGGGCATAGATTCTTATGTTGTTCCTGAAGAAATAAAAGATGCTCTCACCCTCCAAGGATTTAAGGTTAAAAATGTCTCTAACATAATAAACAGGGAGAAGATCCCCCAACCCTTATTTCGCGTTGAACTGGAACCAAATGATATTAAACTGAAGAAAAATGAGACACATCCTATTTATAATTTAAAATATCTGTTATACCGGAAAATCACAGTTGAAGAACCACACAAGCGCTCAGGACCCGTACAGTGCCATAACTATCATGAATATGGCCAAACAAAAACTTATTGTAAATTACCTACTGTTTGTGTTGTGTGCGGTGAATTACACAACACTGCTATTTGCAATAAGTCGAAGGACGAGAGGGAAAAGAAGTGCAGTAATTGTGGAGGTAATCACACTGCTAACTACAGGGGATGTCCCGTATACTCTTTCGTTAAACAGGCTATGAGTCAAAAGCCTAAAGTAACCCCAGCGCAAACAGGAAATACGTACTCCGCTACTTATCCTCTAATGGCCCAACCAATCTCTACACAAGTATCGTATGCTGACGCTGTGAAGATCAACTCTATTCCCGTTCAAAAAGTGTCACCACCAACTAATGCAAGTGCAAACCCAAGCTTTAATTTCAGTCGCCTTGAAGCTACTATTGATAATCTGGTGCAAACTATAAACAATTTTACAACAAATATGACTAGCATGATGCAAGAAATGTTGCGAATGCAGAATACTCTGCTTCTAGCATTAGTTAACAAGCCATGAACACGTTAAAACTATGTTTCTGGAACGCAAACGGCAGTCGCCAACATAAAAATGAACTTGAGCACTTCCTCACGGCAAAAAATATTGATATAATTTTGGTATCTGAGACTCATTTGACTTCGAGAAGCCTTTTTAAAATTAGTGGCTACACCTTATATGATACAAAGGACCCGAGAGGAAGAGCATGCGGAGGATCAGCAGTTCTAACAAAGTCAAGACTCAAGCACTATATTCTTGAGAACATTTGTGAAGACCATCTACAAGCAACAAATATTTGCATAGAAAATTTTTGTTCAAATCTCGTAATATCATCAGTTTACTCCCCTCCCAGATTTTCAATCAGTGAGGATCAATACGAGAATTTTTACAAAACTCTTGGCCCTTATTTCGTAGCAGCTGGAGACTACAATGCAAAACATACGTTCTGGGGATCGCGTCTTATTACACCTAGAGGTCGAGCATTGTTCAACACAATTTCAAAAATGGGTTTGGATGTCATTTCGAGCGGGGAGCCCACTTACTGGCCTACTGACATACAAAAAATTCTGGATGTTATAGATTTTGGGGTCATGAAAAATATCCCTAGGGATTTAATTCATGTTGAAGCTCACATGATCTCTCCTCCGATCACACTCCCACGATCATTACAATTTGTAGCCCACTAAGAAGTGACTTACCTCACCCATATGTGAAGATGATAAATCGTGTTAACTGGCTGGGGTTCAAAAAATATCTCAGTAGTCATTGTGCGGAAAACATCAGGCTTAGAACTCCCGATGATATTGAACTTAACATTGCCAATCTTACCGAGAATATTAAAGAGGCTGCTAAACATGCCACTACCTCCCATCCGCAGACTGGGTTTAATAGAATTTATTCTGCGGATATTGAACGTCTCGTATGTGAAAAAAGAAGAGCTAGAAGGGAATGGCAACAGCACAGATCACCACAACATAAAATCAGACTTAGAGAATGCACTAAACGACTCCAAGAGTTGCTTGCATCTGAAAAATCTGCTTCTCTTAAAAACTATCTGGAAAGTCTTGATGTCACAGCAGCATCTAATTACTCCTTGTGGCGCGCTGCTAAAAAAACTTAAAACACCCGTTGAGTCTAACCCAGCCTTGCGCACTTCTACCGGATGTTGGGCAAGAACCAATACTGAAAAAGGTAACATATTTGCTGAGCATTTAAAACACGTATTTACCCCAAACACATGTACTGGTGCTGTTGATTTGCCGAGCGTAGTTGCTCTACCCCCTCGACCCATAAAGTTTAAGATGCTTGATGTACAAAAACTAATTGCTGAAACCAATCCAAAGAAGGCCCCGGGTATTGATGGAATTAGTAACAAGATGCTGATGAATTTGCCTCGTATTGCTATTAGAATCCTGTTCTTTATTTTTAATGGCATTTTACGATTGCAGTATTATCCACACAGCTGGAAACCTGCCATGGTCAAAATGATTCCAAAGGCGGGCAAAGATCTTACTAAGGCTGAGTCATATAGGCCAATAAGTTTGCTGTCAACAATTTCAAAGCTCTTCGAAAAACTTCTCATGACAAAATTGTCTCCAATTCTAGCTGATAATGGGTGCATACCGGACCATCAATTTGGGTTTAGAAGTCATAGCACCATTGAACAAACTCATAGATTGGTTCATTTTATAAGAAGAACATTTGAGGAAAAGAAGTATTGTTCTTCCCTCTTTATTGATGTTTCTCAAGCATTTGATAAAGTGTGGCATGAGGGCCTGATTTTGAAATTGAGGAGATATCTACCAATGAACATTGTGAATCTATTGGAAAGTTACATTCTTGCCCGTAAGTTCACTGTCGTGGAAGGAGACTTCACGAGAGTGCCCGAAACTATCTCATCTGGCGTGCCACAGGGGAGTATACTGGGGCCAGTTTTGTACTTGATTTTTACCTGTGATATGCCTCTGAGCAGTAATATCTTCACTTCTACATTTGCCGATGATACAGCCTGCCTTAGTATGCATGAAAACCCTCACGAGGCATCCCGATATCTTCAGGAACATATTAACCTGTTGGAGCTGTGGTTGAACTTATGGAGAATAAAAGTAAATGAACAAAAGTGTGTTCATGTCACATTTACCCTACGAAGAGATACTTGTTCCCCCATTCGAATCAACAATCAAGTTGTTCCTCAACATTCACAGGTGAAATACCTTGGTATACACCTTGACCGACGGCTAACATGGAAACACCACATTGACTCTAAGCTGACACAAATGAAGCTTAAATTGACCCAGATACATTGGCTGATTGGTAGAAATTCTACACTCAGTCTAGATTGTAAACTTTTAATATACAAGTCGCTTTTGAAACCCATATGGTGTTACGGAATTCAGATATGGGGCACTGCTTCAGCTTCCAATGTAGATAGAATCCAACGAATGCAAAACAAAATTTTAGGGTTAATAACATCGGCTCCTTGGTACATGAAAAATTCAATTTTACATCGTGATTTAAATATGCCACTTGTGACTGCAGAAATTGCAAAATATGCAGGCAAATATTTAACAAAACTCGAGTCCCATCCTAATCCGCTTGCTCGTAACATCTTGAACTTTCCTGGACACATCCGCTTAAAAAAGAGGGATACTACGGCTTTAGTACGCAACACTCCAGATGAAATTTTTGAAAATATTCTTGTGCTTAATACGACATTTATTTATTTTTAATTACATCACTAAGTTTATGTCCGACACTGGTTGGGCCTAATTATTATATTTATATTTAAGATTTGAATACTTATTGTTAGTTCAGTTTAATGAAGATACAATAAAAAAATTAGTGGAAAAAAAATAAAAAGTCATAGTATGAATCCCATATATTGGGTGTTTTTTATTGAGGTATAGAACTTTAAGTTGGCATCACTTTTTTAACTGGCGGCCATTTTGTCAGCTGTCAAGTGATTAATATTTAGTTTGTTTGCCATTTCATCATGAACAGGTTGACAAAAGAACAACGCTTGCAAATCGTGCAAATTTATTTCGAAAATAATGGTTCAGTTCGCGAAGTTTACCGCAAGCTCCGTCCATTTTATGGTCGACATAATCGTCCATCAGAGCAATTAATTCGGTTAACCATGGATCGTTTTCGCACTACGTTTACTCTATGTGATAATACGCATCCCCAGAGACGTCGAACAGTGCGCATCGAAGAAACAATTGCCGCTGTAGAGCAAAGTGTTGAAGAGGACCCGAATGAATCGATTCGCCACCGTGCACAGCAATTGGAGCTTTGTCCATCAACTTTATGGAAGATTTTGCGCAAAGATCTTGGCTTGCGACCTTACAAGATCCAGCTTGTGCAAGAATTAAAGCCGCGAGACCATGCAATGCGTCGTGATTTTGGTGTATGGGCCGAAAATGAGATTGATCTCGATGCTGATTTTCATCGCAAAATTTTGTTCAGTGATGAGGCTCATTTTTGGTTGAATGGCTACGTCAACAAGCAAAATTGCCGCATTTGGAGTGAAGAGAATCCACATGAGACCCTTGAGACGCCATTACATCCACAAAAACTGACTGTTTGGTGTGCTCTATGGGTTGGTGGAGTCATTGGGCCATACTTCTTCCGAAATAATGCTGGAGAGTCAGTTACCGTTAATGGAGACCGGTATAGAGCCATGATAACCGACTATTTTGTTCCCGAATTGGATGGCATGAATGTGGATGAGTTGCGGTTCCAACAAGACGACGCTACATGCCACACAGCGCACGTCACAATCGATTTATTGAAGGAAACATTCGATGAGCGCATAATTTCGCGGAATGGACCTGTCAATTGGCCACCAAGATCGTGTGATTTGACACCATTGGATTATTTTCTTTGGGGATATGTGAAGTCGCTCGTCTACGCCAACAAACCAGAAACGTTAGGGGACTTGGAAGCCAACATTCGTGGCGTTATTGCCAACATACGGCCCCATATGCTCGAAAAAGTGGTTGAAAATTGGACCTGTAGAATTGGCTTCATTCGAGCCAGCCGCGGCGGCCACATGCCCGAAATCATATTTAAACGTTAATGGCATAAAATTATCCTTCCAATAAAGTCAAATTGATGGACATTAAAAAGATTTTCTTGTGTTTTATTTCAATTCGAAGTTTATACCTCTAAAAAAACATCCTGTAAATGATAAACAATATTTTGCTGTGTCAATCAGGTAGGCATAATTATTACAATTTGTTTATTTATTTAAATTTAAGAACACATTATGAAAATAGGCAGGTAGTTTTAAAACTTGTTTTTTATACTCAGTAAAATAAAAACTTCATTTGTATGTATATAATCCAGTTAATTGTGACCTAGATTTATGTTTCGCAAATCAGGTAGTTTGAACCTTTTTATTTTTGGGTATAAATTAATCTGCAATTGTGTAATGCAATCAGTTACCGTTTTACTTTGCAAAAGTAGTGATCAGTACCAGAACTCATAATGTCATTTCAAAATTCGGAATTGTTCGAGTTATTTAGGAAATCACATAATGAAAATGTATTTAATTTGGCGATTGTGGAAAAATTTTACGGTTTACCAGGATACCATGAAAAGGATGTTAAAAACAAAAATCACTTCGTTTTCTTGGATATTCGTAAAAAATGGATTGCCTCAAACCGTACGACAAAAACCTTTATGGAAAAGTACTCAGACTGGCTAAATGGAATAACAACTTTTGAAAACTTCGAAAACCGCATACATCTTTGGACAGCAGAAAAGGATGACCTGCTAAAACTATAAACGAGTGTTCGAAGTACACAAAAAAATGTAAACTTCAAAATGCTACAAAAGATATAACTACATCGAATCTGTCAGAAGCATTATGTCTTAAGTACGTAAAAGATAAAGATAATATTACAAAAGCTGTGGAGCTTGCTAGCCCAGATCGACTGCAAAGGATTTAAGAAAGTATTCCAACTCCTCCAAATGCATTACCCACAAAGTTTGGCATATAAGAAGCCTTAGCGTTATTTATGGACTTGTCAAAGGAGAAATATAATATTTTACGAAGCTCTTTAAAGAATCATAATGTGAATGTTATTCCTGGATATAAAAAGTTTACCTCCGCCAAAAAAGAAGCAGTACCATGTAATGTTCAAAATTTTCCTGAAAAAGAAAGAGTATTACTTCCAGATAGGCTTACATTGATTATCGACAACTGATATAACTATTACAGATGCAAATATGTTTATGGCTTCTATAGTTCCTTTACGACTTAAAAGTGAAATCTCTGAGCATTGGAAAAATCCTCGCCCATCGTCAGTCCATTTTTGCCGTCCGATATTTTTTAAATATGCAAAGGAGTCTTCAGAAATAATCAAGTCTACAGTAAACGATATAAAAAAACAAATTTCCGAACTAAAGCCTTGTGTTATTAAAATGAAGAATGGAAAAAAGGTTTTCATTAATTATGAATTTTGTCCTACAATGACTGATGGCAAAGTCTTAAATGTAATAACAGATAATTCTTCAACTTTGAAGTGTGCAATTTGCAAAAAGTCACAGAAGGACTTTCAAAATTTTTAATGATTCAAGTGATGAGCAAAACTATGAATATGGAATTTCTTCGTTACATGCCAGAATTAGGTGCATGGAGTTTATTTTAAAATTAAAGTATACAATTCCGAAAGAAGGAGAAAGTTTTCATGAGAATGCAACACCAAAAGAAAAACTAACTGCTCGAAAAATATTATACAAAATAAATTTCTTAAGAACCTTGGACTAAAAATAGACTGCCCAAAGCAGGGATATGGAAATACTAACGATGGTAACATGTCCAGATCGTTTTTTGAAAATGATGAGGTAACAGCCCAAATCACTGGTGTCGACAACCATATTATAAAAAGATTGGCAGTTATTCTAAATGTTATAAACTCTAGAGAAATGGTAAATGGCCCAAAGTTTCAGGATTATGCATCAAAAACTGCCCAGCTTTTGGCTGAAAAGTACCTTGAGAAGAAACTTACTCCTAAGGTCCATAAGATTTTGGCTCATGGCCAAAATTTAATTGAATATCAATGTTTACCAATTGGAGAGAAGAAGCCCAGGAATGCAAAAACAAAGATTACAAGCACTTTAGATATGCGAATACTTGCAAAATTTCACGGATTAGACAGAATGAGCATCTTTTTAATATGTTGGCGGCCCACTGATTTCATCGCGGAGACATGTAAGATCTCGAAAGGATTTGGAAAAATATAATTATAGCTCCGATATGTTAACTGCCTGGCCCACGATGTCGAACGAAATCGTTCGCTTGCATAAATACGTTTGAAACAACAACAAATTTTAAAATGTTGTTTTTGGTTTGAATGTATTTAAGCACGCGAACGATGTCGTTCGACATCGTGGACCAAGCAGTAAGTCTATTACAAATCGCTCAAAATGTTAATGACTATTTTGAAGAATACTAACTATTTAAAAAATTTATAAAAATAACTCAATATCATATTATAATATATCATACTATAAAATGATATTATAAATTACCATTAGTATTAAAAATATTTCAATAATTTTTATCTTGTAATACAAATAAAAAGAGTTATATTAATATAACATGTTATATTAGAGTAGCATTTTTTCTAGACTTCCCTATGAGAATGTCATTTAAAGCACAAAAAGTTGTGTTTTAAATGTTTGAAAAATTTTAAAAATATCATTACTTCAAAATATCACAATAAGGGAGCACTTATTTTGTTTTTTCCCCATTACAATTTTCTTGGTAACTCCAAAAATTATGATGTTTTCAACAAAAAACCCCTGTGCATAGTGCCTCCACAAAGCTAAGGCCAATAATGATACTCATTTTTATTAAAATATCTTTCTTACCTTAAAAGTTATGATGTTTGTAATAAAAACAGTCGAAAACAGACACTGTGCACAGTGCCGCGCCTAACCTATGACCGTGCAAATCATGTATATCAAAGCTAAAGGAGTTTCCTTTCAAATACTTTTTAAAATTTTTAAATATCTTTATCAGTTCAAAAGATATGATTTTTGCAACGAAAAAAGGCCCCACTGTGCAACGTCTGCACGGCAATGTAACGACAAAATGGTTGTGAGGCGGAACGTGGAACTGTAAAATTTAACCGCCAGAGAAACTCTTAAATATATGCCATAGACAAGTACATTTCTTAACCAACTAGCCTTATCAGTGTTTAGAAAAAGATCCTAGTCTCATATGAATAACAAAGTTTATGACGAGTAAACACATATACGCAAAATAAATACCGAAATGGCCAATAAAATCGCCGCTGCTAAAAGTCTGTAGAGGGACCAGAGTCGTTGTACACGAGATTTCGGAATTCCGTAAACTTAAACTTGGAAAATTTTGTGATATATTTTTTTTGGGTCTGCATCCGTAAATAATGCAACTGATCTAGGGGCTAAAATTTAAAAAACCACAAGGAATCTTGAATTTGTTCTCTAACTGAGCTAGAAGTATTTGTAGAGGACTTTCATATTTGTCCAAAAATCATGTTTTACATTAGGATCCTTTTTTAGATGAATGTTTATGAAAGGAAGACAATGAATTCGCGCAATCCTTAAGAATGGGCAGGTAATCGTGCGAATCCTCTGTGCAAAATCAAGAGTTGCACCATTAAAGCAGCAGACATTACCTCGACTAGAGTTATGCGACTAGAGTTATGCGCAGCAGTTCTAGCAGCACAGCTTGCTCACAGACTAAAAATTGACCTGAAGTTTCAAAACCAAGCTACATTTCTATGGACTGATTCAGAAATAGTATTATCATGGATATACGCACAATCATCTGCATACAAAACCTTTGTCGCCAACAGAGTTTCAACAATTCAGTCACTTATTCTAGCCGAACAATGGCGCCATGTACGATCAAAAAACAATCCTGCCGATGTACTATCCAGAGGACTAAATGCAGTAGATCTGCCAGCATGTAGCTTATGGCTATATGGACCAGTTTTCCTTCATGGAAGAGAGGAGCCATCAAAATACTTACCGCAAGAAGGTGCCAATGACATTGAGAGAAAAAAGGTGGTTCCTGTTATAGCAACTATGGTTTCAAACGACGGTAGTCTTATATATGGAATTCACCACCGAAATTCTTTTACAACTTTACAGAAGGTTTTGGGTTACGTACTCAGATTCATAAATAATTCAAAAACGCAAAATGAATTTCGACCAAAACACATTTCGTTGAGCCCTAAAGAACTGGATGAGTCGCGGTTTATAATTATTCGAGCAGTTCAGATCTCCGACTTCAAGAAGGAGATATCTGAATTAAGGAGAGAAAACCAAGTAGACAAATCCAGCATAATTAGCAGCTTATCCCCATTCCTAGATGAACATAATATTTTACGGGTCGGAGGAAGATTGGAAGCCTCTAATCTATCATATGATGCAAAACATCCCATACTTCTACCCTATAATGACACGATTTCAAAACTTATACTAACAATGTTGCACGAAAAAAACTATCATTGTGGCCCACAATCATTATTAGCTATATCCAGACAACAATATTGGATCATCAAGGGTAAATCAATGGCTAGAAATATAGTCCAAAATTGTGTACGATGTACAAGAGCAAAACCTAGATTATTTTCTCAAATAATGGGGGATCTACCAGTAAGTAGGGTCACCCCATCACGCCCATTTATTAAATCTGGTGTTGACTACTGCGGACCGTTTTGGGTTCACTACAAGATAAGGGTAAAAAACCTCATAAAGTTTACATAGCTGTTTTTGTTTGTTTCTCAACAAAGGCTGTACACATGGAAGTTGTTACTGAATTGACAACAGATGCATTCATTGGGGCCCTCAAAAGATTCCTATCACGTCGGGGTCACCAAAATGTACGAAGAGGCGATAGTTTAATTCAATTCAAACACATAAATCTGAACTGAAAACTATTTTTTGCCTTATTTGTTCTTACAAGCACTTGAACCTGAAGAACGCTAATGGAATCAAAATAAAACACTTTAAATGCTTTAAAACGATTGATTCACATTTTCTTTATTTTTCATTCTTATATACTAAATTGTTTTACAATAAGTTGATTTAAATTGCTTAGTAGGTAGAATTACTTTTTTTACCTTTTTATGGCAAACTTAAAATTAAAAACAATAATTTCTGCTTTGTCAACAACAAGGGTTAAAGAACTTTAAAACTGAACTTAAATAATATTTTTAATGAAAATAAATTATGCTTTGTCAACAACAATGGTTAATGAACTTTAAAACGGAACTTATAGCGTAGACAGACGACAGCGTTAATTTGCATTAGAAGCTCACTAATGTGAATTAAAATTTAACGCTGACAGACGACAGTTTCTGCATTTAGCAAACAGCTGTTTGTTTGTCAACTAATTTTTTTTGGCATTTACATCGAAATCAAATGGATAGAAGGCAAAAAGTACGATTAGCAGCTATGCTGTTGGTGAAAATTTACTATATATTTGAAAGAAAGTTGAAATTACTTTTGCTGAAACTGCTCCATAATGTAAGAATTGTACATGCACTAGCAACCATAAATCTGAACGTGGTGCTACAACTTGGGATCGCAAGAGGACAGTCTGAAATAAGAGAAAGGCAATTGTGGAAATTTGTAGGTTTAATATTTTCGTGGAGGATAAAATTCTTATATGGCATTTTTTTAAAGGACCACAAAACCAGTTTTTGGGAGTGTGACGTGCTTACGATGGACGATAACAGATTTAAGGAAAACTTTCGCCTCAACAGGAAGGCTTTCCAAAAAGTTTGTGAAAAAGTTCAAAATATGGAGAGGTTGGATACCAACATGAGGCTTTGTATTCCACTCGATAAGAGAGTGGCAATAGCATTGCCATATTGAAAAAGCTAAATTCAGTATAAATTCAGTCCGATTTCGTGCATTTATATCAAATCTAATACACATTGCGATGGGGATAATTCACAAGTTAATTTGAATTAAGACTGCTAATGCAAATTAACGCTGTCGTCTGTCTACGCTATTAAGTAACACTTTTAATTAAATAATTATGCTTTGTCAACATCAATGGTTAATGAACTTAAAAAAGAAATAATGTTTTAATAATGATAATTAAATAATAATGAAAAAGTAAATTATGTTGATATAGGTATCAACACCAGCCATGATAAATTTGCATGAAATCACTATAACAACTTTGAAATCTCTTATATCCAAGATACTTAAAGTGCATTTATAGTGAGTTATGGGGATTAGAAAGCATTTGAAACCATCAAAATGAAAATTATCAACACATATTTATTGGTTGTATATGATCCTCATTGAGATCATGGATGCAAAAGATAGTGTCTGACATTGTTAACTAAGCCATGAGTCCATGAGGACTCATATATTTAACCATTAATTTTAGATGGTAACAATCAACGTTAAAAAAATCGTTTCTAAGAGAGGACCTCAAAAGAAGACAATGATCCGCAAATTCAAAATTTTATCTTTTATGCACCCCAATGATATGGGTATCAAGTGATAAGAATTCGTGAGAAGATATATTAAAATGAAATGGATACTTTGACTTATAAAAAAGGAGATGTGAAAAAAATGAAGAAAATAGATATCGTCTCTTTTTCCTACCACTCTTACTTCTCTAATCCGCCCGTCATCAAGCAAAGTCATCGCCTTAAATCATCGTGTGAATTGCGTGATGCATTTACGAACCCATCCTTTACTATTTTTCTGATTATTCGTAATTTTTGGTTTATTCGGATTTTTTTTCTTATTATTTTTGTTTAATCAACGTTTAATTAGTTTTAGGTATTGTTGACCATTTTTGCAATTTCGCGCCATTTTCACCATAAAAGGGGTTTTTAAATTTGTTACAATTTGTGTGATTTATGTTGTAATGACAGACTTTCTCCTCTTAGATGGGGTAGGTCAGCGGAGTCCAGGAGTCGTTTATAGAAAGTAAAATTAGCTAAATAAAGTCAATCCTGGTGTCCGTAAACGAGATCAATGAACACGATCATTCCGGAAACGTCGGGAAATATGAATTAAAAAATTTTAATTTTTATTGTCATAAAAACACGTTGGGCCAAATTAGCTAAATAAAATAAATAAGTAACATAATTAGGTTTTTTTTTTAATTTAATTGCATTCATCATAACTCATATGCAAAAAGAGAAGTTTGTGCAAATAATTATTATAATATAAATTATTTAAAAGAAAATTTTCGTGTAAGTCTAGTCCAGGAAAGTTTGATTAGTTTTTTTATTTGCTTTTATAGACAAACCTGCATTAAGGTTTACACCTCTTACAACAAATTATGTTCAAATACACGATTATTTGGCTAAAATGTGCAGATGATTTGGTAAGTGCCAATGAAATGAAGACACATGACCCACTAAGCCCGCAACAAATAAAAATATTTTGAATAAATATATTTAAGCGACCAATGAAATATCAGCATATGAACAGCTGAAGACACAACAAATAAATTTGAAAAGTTCAAATATTTCTTGGTTGCAATACTAATAGATAAAAATAAAAATTGCACTCAAAAATATTTAATAGTTTCCCACAATGAATTTCTTACATTTCTAAAATTTGGAAAAATCTTGACTAAACTCGAGGTTATGCCATTAAGATAAGAACATTTTATTTAATTGAAATAAATTATTTTTTTATGAAATGATTTATTCGCGAGTAGTAATACTTTCCAAGAATAAAAAATATTTCTGAAAAGTATTTTTGAATTCGTGATTTATGGGATTCTATGAAAAGTTAACAAAAACTTAAAGCTAAAGATGAAATAGTAAATGTTCAGTCTTTTTACAGATCATATGAACTTAAAACTGTTACATCTTCACTTTCTTATATGAATAAATGGGTTCGTTGGTTACGTATAACGTCCTCATTGAAGAGTGAGTTATGAACAATTAAACAGAAAGTTTATGGGGGTAAGTTGCGGATAATATATTAAGTAAATTCATGAGCCAGAACTTGAGAAAAATACTGAATTTGGCTTAAAAGTCGTAATATAAAGTATTTTTAATGTAACTTTTCATTGTATTATAAATTTGGAAACTAATATAAACATTGATATCGTGTTTGACCATCCATTCTTCTTTCGAAGAATTATACTAAGAATGTTATTCGTGCACTAGAACTTAAAAAAAATTACTAAATTTGAATTCGTGGTCATAAATTTAAGAATTGCGAAGAATTTTAAAAACTAAAATCTTTTATTTACGTTTTCAACAAAAAAAATTCAAAAATTGAATTAAAGTTTTACTAAAATTGGACAAAATTTACTAACATTTCACGTCTGAGGGAATAGTCGAAATTAGATCTTTTAAATCTTCTGAACATCTACCTGAACAAAACCAAAAACAAGCAGAATTTTTTATAATCTACATATACATATACAGTGACCTCTCGGTAATGTGAACTTCCAATATAATGAACTATCCAGTAATGTGAACACCTATTTTTTTATATGGACGCTCTAAATAGTGAACAAAGTTTAATGGCTCTAAATAGTGAACAAAAATTTTTGCAATTTTTGTTTGTTTTCTAATTTTGGAAATCCCCCGATTGAATAAAAAACTGTAAACTATTGTACTTGCACACTTTGAGTTTTGTTGTGTTTCGTCACGCATAGAAACCTGTGTATTTATATTCCTGTGTATTTACAAAGATGTCTAAGAATAACAGAAAGTTTTTAACCATTAGTGAGAAATATGAAATTCTTCAACTTTTGGAAAAAGGATCAAGTATTACAGTGTTAAATATAATGTTGGGAAATATACCATTTGTTCGATGCACAATAAGAATAATAAAAATTATAAATGTGTTAAAAATACGTATTATAGACCAGTGAAACGTAAACCTACGTATTTCAGAGCTTCCAATGATGGATAAATCTCTATACAAGTGGTTTCTTAACATGAGAAGTAAAAACCTTCCAATAAGTGCATTGATGCTGAAAGAAAAAGCGAAACAGCTTCATTCTAATTTTAATAAAAATGAACACGACTTCAATGCCAGCTAATGGTGGCTCCAAAAATTTAATATAAAACGTGAACTTAAAATTTAAGAAATCGTTAAGTTTTCAATAAATTACATTTTATGTTAAAAATTCCAAGAGCTTCAATATTTTGTAACCAAAAAACAATATAACACCACAAATTTTTACAATCGAAAATGTGAACAAATTCGATAATGTAAACTACCTTGGTTTTTATTAGTTCACATTATCGCGAGTTCACTGTATGTATATAAATAGGCAAGTGGAAAAAATTAAGAACAATTTTAACTGACTTAAACTCAACGTATTCGCTTGATTTTTGTTTTGTTTGATAGATTCTCAATAGGAGCAGTGCAGAATGTATTATTTATTTTACATTCTTATGCCTAAGATATTTAAAAACAGTTAATAATATTAGCCAATCATGAAGCCATGATCTCTCTTTCTCTCTTAATTTGCTAAAAAAAAACGCAAAATTACAACAAAAAACTCAACTCCGTAATCATACTGAATTGTTATTATTCTTATTGAGCCTTAGCACACGCGAACAAATTTGCAGGCATAACATCCTACTTTGTAGGCAAAAGAGACGAGGGGAATGGTTTTTCGTCGGCACAATTTTTCAACCAGTCATAACCCCGGATTATTAGCACAAAACCCAAGAATGATAAAATACAGATTGCGCATTCAGAGTGTAAAAAATTTTTCGTTCTGCGCATCTACGTCACATCAGCCAATATTTTAACAAAAACAAACAGTCAGATTTATATACACAAATGAAAGAAAAGTAAGAAAATTTTAAAAATAAAAGCAATTAGTGTTTTTATATTTATTAAATATACATTTATTTAAAAATCTAAATCAATTTTTTTATTTTTGTGTATATATATACATATGTATGTATGTCGTATCGCAATAAATAATTGTTTTATTAATTTTTCATTTTCTTTGTTTAGAAAACGCGTCAATTTCGATTTTTATAACTCTAATTCTAAAATACATACGAGCTCAAAAGAAGATTTTTTTTAATTTCATCGCTGCACATCATGTCTTCTGTTGGTTTTGATAAGCCTCCTTCACTGAGATGGTCGACCCATGTGTAAGGTTGAACGTTCATCTCATTTCTTGGTACAGAAATATTTAGCTCTTCATCTTTTAATCTGTGACATACATATGTATGTAGCCAGCCAAGTTTTCTAAACCATCATAAGCCATCATCACATATGAAGCTGGTGTTATTGTTGGAACTGATCCACGTTTTAAAATTCTCTTTTTAGCGAATCCTTGGAACAATACAGATTTTTATAAACATATTTTAAAGTTCATCAGGACAAAAATGCAACATGCACTATAAGAAGTATTTGGATTTATGTTATTTCCTCGTCCACAAAATTTCACCCATTGCTTCTGAATTTTAGCATTACTTGGAAATAGGAAAAAAATAATTTCAAAAGCCTTGGAATTGTTAGTACTATTGCAATTAGCTACAGCGTACTTCTTTTTCGACTCTTTTGTTTTCCTTTATATATTATTATGTTTTATTTTGTTATTTTATATTAAATTCACTTTTCTTTTTTTCACTTTTTCAGTTTTAAACTCCTTTTATTCAAATACTTCCCTTTAAACTATTCGCGCCAAGAAAATTTTTAAGCTGGTGTGACGTCACACTAACAACTCATTTTTGTTTACATTTGAAAAACATGCGCAATGCGCAATCTGTATTTTATCATTCTTGCACAAAACCAATCCATATGCATTTATGAAAAAACAGGTTCGATTGTTTTGTTTTTTGCAGAACGTATTTATTTATTCCTCGACCGTCGTGGAGTAAACATGGATTTAAAGGAAGAAGGTGGCTTGGTCGCGCAAGCAACATGCATATAAGTCATTGATGGACATTTCTTGAAACAATTGTTTAAAATCAACGCCTCTTTGTTTCTTACTCTCTTTAAGGTGAACTCAGTGATGACGTAGTTTAGCCCATGCAAGGGTTGCCTATTCTATGTATTTAAAAATCATTTAAGGCTGTATTTTTATCTTGTATGATTAATATCTTTATATTTACTTACTAGTGTAATTGGATCAGTGTTCTTTTTAATAACCAAATAAATTTTAAAATTTCGATTTTCGTAGACAAAAAAGCGTTTTTATAGATTTTTTTTTATAATTTTGGTGGGAAAAGAATTTCTTGCGCGGCAACGCTGCTTTTAAATTCTGCCAATAGTTTTACTTTGTGGGAGCTTTAAACAATTTAAAGCAATTTTAAAGGGTTTAAACAATTTTAAAGGGTTTTCTTATTTTTGTAAACGAAATGTCTTAAAAAAATTATTTGTAAAAGGTATTTAAAATATATTAAGCAGTCTTTACTCGTAATGTTTTATAATTTAAATTTATATGTGAACTTCGATAATGAATTATAAGAGAATGACTTAATTAACTTTATTTGGTTTTAATGTTTCACAAGTTGATTTGTGTGGCCTTATAAAGTATATCAATTACTTCTCTAGTTGACCTGTAAGTCTTAAAAATATAAAAAATAATATAAAATTCCAATGTTTTCTTTTTCTTTTTGTCAGGAAAAAACCAGCTGCAATAAACTGCAATGTAGGTCTTTTTCATCATTGTAATCTTATTGTGGAAGTTACAAGGGCTTGATGTTTGAAACACTGTTTTTGAATGCACCCTCAATAAAACGATTTCGCAATTTCTTAATTCCTGGAAAAATAAATTTAAGCAATTTTTTTGCCTGCAAACCTTTAAAATATAAAAAAAATAGTTGTAACTTTCCAATGTTTTCCTTTGTTTTTTTTATTGCATGTACAGAGATTTTTAAAGGGGTTTTCTCCCTTTAAAAAACTACCTGCAATAAACTGCAATGTAGGAAATCTATTTCTGAATATACTCTCAATAAAACATTTTTGGTTTTTCCCAATTATTTATAAAAAAATAAATTTAAACACCCTCAGTCAGTTTTCATGGTTTGATATGAAAATAATTTTTTAAGTAATATCAGTCGTGTTGTGTCTTTCAAAGCGAATTGGTGAATTTTAATTCAAAAATAAAGATAATAATAAATAAAACAAACCGTTAATCTCAAAAAGTGAAAAAAAATCTAAATCTTAGTATATATAGTATACACAAATAAATAATTTTGCCCGAAACTTTGTTAAGTCTAATGTGAGACTTGGCAACCCTGGAGTTCAAGATTAGTTTTGATTGGTCGAAACAAATATATATTATATTTCGATAAAAATCAGGATTTTTTAATTAAATTTAGTTTTATTTTATAAAAAAAAAATAATCTTTATTATAAAAACCGTGTATAAAGTGTTTAAAACAGCGGTGGACTTTTTATCAAACAATTGTTTATAAGAAACGCCTCTTTTTTTCTTATGCTCTTTAGGTTAATCGTTCAAGAGACTTTGGCGAGTGCAAATTTTTTCTCAATTACAGTGTTTAATATAAATGGAAATGCATTTAAAAGATTTTTTTATGATAAACAATGCTTTTGGAAATGTACAGTGCCTTTTATGTCACCAAATATTTAAAAGGTATAGAGAAAATGTTATTAAGAGGCATTATGATTCTTTCCACTCTGATATGAATAAATATAATGATGTGTTTCGTGATGTGTTTTAATGTGGTTCGTTTTGCTTGTCACTGTACCCTCAAATTATCTCACTAACACAAGTGCAAAACAATTTTGTCCATCACTGATGTACATACAACAGTGATGGACAAAATTGTTTTGCACTTGTGTTAGTGAGATAATTTGAGGGTACAGTGACAAGCAAAACGAACCACATTAAAACACATCACGAAACACATCATTATATTTATTCATATCAGAGTGGAAAGAATCATAATGCCTCCTAATAACATTTTCTCTATACCTTTTAAATATTTGGTGACATAAAAGGCATTGTACATTTCCAAAAGCATTGTTTATCATAAAAAAATCTTTTAAATGCATTGCCATTTATATTAAACACTGTAATTGAGAAAAAATGTGTACTCGCCAAAGTCTCTTGAACGATTAAACTAAAGAGCATAAGAAAAAAAGAGGAGTGTCTTATAAACAATTGTTTGATAAAAAGGCCACCGCTGTTTTAAACACTTTATACACGGTTTTTATAATAAAGATTATTTTTTTTTTTTATAAAATAAAACTAAATTTAATTAAAAAATCCTGATTTTTATCGAAATATAATATATATTTGTTTCGACCAATCAAAACTAATCTTGAACTCCAGGGTTGCCAAGTCTCACATTAGACTTAACAAAGTTTCGGGCAAAATTATTTATTTGTGTATACTATATATACTAAGATTTAGATTTTTTTCACTTTTTGAGATTAACGGTTTGTTTTATTTATTATTATCTTTATTTTTAAATTAAAATTCACCAATTCACTTTGAAAGACACAATACGACTGATATTACTTAAAAAATTATTTTCATATCAAACCATGAAAACTGACTGAGGGTGTTTAAATTTTTTTTTATAAATAATTGGGAAAAACCAAAAATGTTTTATTGAGGGTATATTCAGAAATAGATTTCCTACATTGCAGTTTATTGCAGGTAGTTTTTTAAAGGGAGAAAAACCCTTTAAAAATCCCTGTACATGCAATAAAAAAACAAAGGAAAACATTGGAATGTTAGAACTATTTTTTTATATTTTGAAGGTTTGCAGGCAAAAAAATTGCTTAAATTTATTTTTCAAGGAATTAAGAAAATGCGAAATCGTTTTATTCAGGGTGCATTCAAAAATAGTGTTTCAAACATCAAGCCCTTGTAACTTCCACAATAAGATTACAATGACGAAAAAGACCTACATTGCAGTTTATTGCAGCTGGTTTTTTAAAAGGGTTTTTCCTGACAAAAAGAAAAAGAAAACATTGGAATTTTATATTATTTTTTATATTTTTAAGGCTTACAGGTCAACTAGAGAAGTAATTGATATACTTTATAAGACCAAATAAAGTTAATTAAGTCATTCTCTTATAATTCATTATCGAAGTTCACATATAAATTTAAATTATAAAACATTACGAGTAAAGACTGCTTAATATATTTTAAATACCTTTTACAAACAATTTTTTTAAGACATTTCGTTTACAAAAATAAGAAAACTCTTTAAAATTGTTTAAACCCTTTAAAATTGCTTTAAATTGTTTAACGCTCCCACAAAGTAAAACTATTGGCAAAATTTAAAAGCAGCGTTGCCGCGCAAGAAATTCTTTTCCCACCAAAATTATAAAAAAAAATCTACCAAAACGCTTTTTTGTCTACGAAAATCGAAATTTTAAAATTTATTTGGTTATTAACAAGAACACTGATCCAATTACACTAGTAAGTAAATATAAAGGTATTAATCATACAAGATAAAAATACAGCCTTAAATGATTTTTAAATACATAGAATAGGCAACCCTTGCATGGGTTAAACTACGTCATCACTGAGTTCACCTTAAAGAGAGTAAGAAACAAAGAGGCGTTGATTTTGAACAATTGTTTCAAGAAATGTCCATCAATGACATACAAACATAGGTTCCTAAAAACTAGGTAGCAAATTTATTTTGTTTGTTCCCTATTTTTGTGAAATCCTGTATGATTGGTTTTTACACTTTCGTTTCCTGCGGAAAAACATGAACAGTACGATCGCGAAATGTAATCATTAAAAAGTAATCTATATATAAATAGGCAAGTGGAAAAAGTTATGAACCATTTTACCTGACCTCAATGCATTCGCTTGATGTTTTCTTTGTTTGATAGATTGTCAATAGAAGCAGTGCAGTGTAATTTTTATTCTACATTTTTGTGCCTAAATAGTTAAAAACAGTTAAGAATATTAGCCAATCATAAAGCCATGATCTCTCTTTCTCTCTCTTAATTTGCTAAAAAAATTACAACAAAAAAAACTCAAAATTAACTAAATTAAATTTGGCTTGGCAATTCCGTAAACAATCAGAAAGAAAAACTTATTTAATTTGTTCATTCTATTCCACCATTTGGTGGTAAAACTAGAATAGTAATGTGCGATTTAAGGCAAATTTCAAACCGGGAACCGATTTACTTTAATTAAAAATTGCATTATTAGTTGGAAGGAATTTAAATCTTTTCACAAAATACGAGAGCCAGATCAGAAAAAGTAGAATTTGTCGAATTTCATAAATAAACTTGGTAATGGTGAATTAAGAAATTATCCAGAGTTAGGTGATGACATTATTGAATTGCCACAACAAATAATTGGTTGTTTTGATAATTTAATTACTGATATCTATGGTAATATTCGTGAGAATATATTATCGGATCAAATTCTTAATTCCGTAATTTTAGCTCCTACCAATGAAGAATTCGCTTCAATAAATAATGATATACTTAATCGTCTTTCAGGGGGGATTAGGTTTATTACAGTTTTGATAAAGTTTCTAATGATGTCAATGACGTAAATGAATATCGTTCTTAATTTTTAAATTCACTGAACGTAAGCGGAATGCCACCGCATAAATTGAAATTGAAAATAAATTCCATTGTTTTGATTCCACGAATAAATTGACCATTTTCTGGAACAATTCTTCAATTTAAATTTCAGCGGACACAATTTCCAATTATACCCGCATTTGCTATGACCATTAACAAGTCACAGGGGCAAACATTTGAAAAGATAGGTGTCCTTTCGAGACTACTTGTATTTGCTCATGGCCAATTATATGTAGCTGCGAGTAGAGTTCGTTCATTCGACGGCCGAAAATTTTATATTTTAAATAAAAATGGTCCAGGAAACGTACTCAATGACAATAGAGTTTTTACGACGAATATTGTACTATATAAAAAATTTTCCTTAATAAAGATGCCAGTCGTACAACTACTTTAAATATTTTGAATAAAATGAATTTTTTTACTTTTAGTTTTTCTTCAATTAATCAAAAAATTTTAGTATTTTTAATATAGGCAATAAATTTATGTTTCTTAAATGAACATCAAAACCGTTTCTATTATTTATTTGAAAAGCTTACATTAATAGATACAAATATTAAAGAATGGAGTAAGTACGGTAATACATTTTATTAGAAATGAAGAAAAATATGACATTTTATCTGAGCGGTTTTGTATTATTGCAATAATGGTTGAATTTCAACCACTGGGCGAACATTAGTTTCATTTTACCATCCGACTGGGTTTCTATATAAGGTTCCGAGAAACTGCTTATTTCGAATTCCGAATATGTTATTAATTAAGCAATTATTTTTTAATTCATAAATAATAAATATAATGGAAATAAAATAAAGAGAAAAAAGGAGTTTGCCTTATCCTCTATCACTAAGATATAAAGATCTTTGTGATATTAAGTATCGCCCACGAAATTTTTCACTGAATTCCCGTAATAACAGCTTTAACGTCATACGACAACCATTTTTAACTAAAATGAAATAAATTTTAGGTCATTACTCTTAGAATGTATAACTTATATTTGTACAATAGTGAAATTAGTTTTAATTAAATAAGTAAGACGAGTATATCGATATTCTTAAAATAAAATATTATCGACCAAAGCACGACAGTAACAGTTTTTCCATCCTTGATCTATATTATTATTGTATTTTTTGTATATATACATATATTATTTTGTTTGTTAAAGCTGTCGTATCGAGTTTTGAAAGCAAAGTAATACTTACGTAGCCACAAATTTTTAGTTTGAACTTTACAGGAAGAAAGTGGAGAGTTACTCAATACTGAATAAAACCCATTTAGGCCAGTTTAAAACAAACATACACACTTCAACGGAGTAAAAACGTTCAAGCATTTTTCAAATGTGTGTTTAATAGTCCAGGCACGTAAATATTTGATGCCACAAGTAAATACATAAACAAAATAATTTAAAAGTATTCTTGCTTACTTTATGTATGCTTGTTTATCTGCGGCTGGTCGTTTGCGCATGCGCAAAATTTATGTGCCTTTCGAATATGTTATTTAGCTTATATTCCTATATAAAAAAAAGTTTCAATAAAAGAAATAAAATATTAACATTTATGTTCATTGCATTAATTATAAAATAAAATGAAAGGCTTCCAAATCTGGTTTTTTTTTTTTTTTTAATTTAACACCATTAAATCACGTGTTTAATACCGGTTAACAAGAAAATTCCAAACTTATTATTTTTACTTTATTGTCTTAAGAAACCTGTTTTACAGTCAGTGAATTATTTCAAAGTAGTTTTACTGCAAAATCTCTGTTATGCAATTGTATAAATATATTTTATTATTATTATTATTATTTTTTTTTTTTTTGTAATAGATCAGTGTGTTGCGGTTTTAAAATTAAATTCGTTTTCCCCTCTTACTTGATTTTAAATGAAAGTTATGTTCAGTTTTGTAAATCCTACACCGTCTAACAAGATGAGAACAAGTTGTTGCTTTATTAATGCTTGGAGCTTGAGGTTCTTTGCAGCTGTAAAAAGTAATACAGTGCACGCTCGAAAACTCGAACTAATTAAAACCAGCGCTGTTCGAGTTATCGAATTTTTCGAGTTTTCGAACGTCATTTTTTTTATGTATGTATTTATACATTTTGCCTGATTTTTAGCTTTATCCAAGTCAACAATATTAAGAATAATTAAAATTTTTAATTTTCAACAAAAAATACTTTTATTTTTAGTATTTTAAAACAAGGTTTTTCGCTTTTTTACAAAATATACATGAAATATATGTATGTATGTACATATGTTTATGGATTCTTAGAAAAAAATGAAGTTATTGTTGTTTGACGTGTTTTGCTTGAGACTTCATTTAGTACAGCTTTTTCGCGCAGCGATTGCAGAACATTCATTTTTCTTGGGCTAATCCTTTCAAAAGTTGCCCATTGTATGGTTTTGGTTAAAAGTTTTACAGCTTCGGATGAACTTATGCGCTCTGGTGCATTCTCATTCAATTCATCTTCATCCTCGGAACTGCTTTTTTCAATGAAAGTTTCAATCGGACTGTCTTCATTAACACAATTATCATTATTCCATTCGTTTATATCATCTTCAGTAAAAGTAATCTAAAAAGAAATTTGTTTTTTATGATATCATATTATTGATATGTATGTATGTATGTATGTTACTTTTAAATGTCATACCTCAGGATTTAAAGTTTCAAGAATATTAACGGTTTCTTGTGACAAACGTTTTGCTTCTGCTTCTTTTTGATTTTTTAAAATGCTTAGCGGAATATTATCTTCATCATCCTCTATTAAGTTCGTAAAATTCAAAATGGGTTTCCAGCATTTCGCCAAAGTTTCTTGACTCAGCTTATGCCAAGCTCCATCCAAAAATATTACCGCATCTCGTAAACTGATTTTTTTTATTGATTCGATCAAACCGCAATCATCAGCAAAGACAGCAGCTAACAGCGAACTTCGATAATGTAGTTTAGTTATTCTTATGGCATTTTGATCCATTGGTTGAATCAAAGGGGTCACGTTTGGTGGCATAAACATGGCTGTAATTAACCCGTCCGAAGACTTTAATTCATGCTCGCCTGGATGCGATGGGGCGTTATCAAGTAACAGTAAAGCTTTTTGTGGCAATCCAATTTTTTTTAAATAGGATTGTACCTAGAAAATTAGAAAATATTTTTAGATAAATATCTGTAACGTAATTAAAAATGATTCAATTTACTTACTTGTGGAACAAACGAAAGATGAAACCAGTCTTTGAAAAGGCCTGAGGTCATCCAAGCTGTCTTTGAATTTTTGTACTCCACTGGGCAGTTAAAGTTCTTAAAAACTCTTGGATTTTTAGATTTTCCAATCACGAACATTTTAAGCTTGTGTTTTCCAGTAGCATTCGCGCATGCAAGAAATGTGAGACGCTGCTTTTCAGTTTTTCTTCCTGGAGCCTGCTTTTCCAATGTGGATACGTACGATTTCTGCGGAAGAAGCTTCCAATATAATGCAGATTCGTCTGCGTTATAGATTTGCTCTTGGCTTAGATCAAACTCTTCTATTTTAGATTTAAGAATTATTTTAAATGGCTCTACCAGTTCAGGACGCGCAGACAATTTTTCACCTGATATTGTAAGTAAGCGTATACCATAACGCTTCTTGAATTTTTGTAACCATCCGTCGCTGGCAAAAAATGATGTGCTGCCATTGCTCATACGGCTATGTAGCTCTTTTGCTTTTTCCTTTATAATGAGCCCACTAATAGGATAATTCTTGGCACGTTGCGATAAAAACCAATTGTATAGAGCTTTTTCCATTTTAGGGAGCTCCGAAGTGCGAAGAGTTTTGCGTTTTCCTGGTCCCGTAAGCGTGTTGTTAACACATTCTAAAATTTTTGTTTCTTTTTTTAAAACTCCACATATAGTAGACTTTGCTACATTATTTTTTTTTGATAAACTTGTAATGCTTTCACCATTTTTGGCTGCATTAATAATGTTTGCCTTTTCGGATAATGTCAAAACTTTTAATTTTCTTTTCATTTTAAATTACACGTGTTTACTGCTCAAAATTTTTTTCAACAATAAAGTATGTAAATCAATTTTAAACAATACAAATGTCATAAGGTAACGGTGAATTTTTAACATAATCAAAACAAAACAAGAAATTGAAGCATAAATATTGTATATGTAAACACAAATATAAGAGTAATGATGTAAAAAAAATATAAAAATTTTGTTCGAGTTTTAGAGCCATCAAATTTTGTTCGAGTTTTAGAATAGTCAATGGAGAAAAAAAGTGTTCAAGTTTTGGAACGTTCGAGTAATCGTAAGTTCGAGTTTTCGAGCGTGCACTGTATTTAGAAAACAATAATCGAAATTGAGATAAAACAAATTAATACCTAGACCCATTTATTTTCAAATTTCTAGTATCTCTGCATTATGATAATTATTTATATTTGCAAAATGAAATACAAATACAAAGACCTGCGTTGGACAGGTACCATCATGTCACCATATTCCTCACAATAGTTTTATTGCAATTAGGGAGGCATTCAACTCACTCTGCAAAGCTGAAGTTAAATACAAGACAGTAATTTTTATTGTATATTCATATATAGAGATCGGTAAATATGTTTCAGCTTAGACTTGTAACATCCTTTTTCCCAAATTACATATGTAAATAAAGTACTTATTCTATAAAATATTCTGTAAATTACTAAAACTAAACTGAATTGAATTATAATATAATAGAGATTTTATAAATATAAGCATATGAGGTTGAATGCTTTTCAGAGATGACGTTCAATGTCTACTGATTAGTTGGTTAACACCAACGATATATCAAGCGTATAGACAGAAACACACAACGAGTAATAATTTTAAATATTATTCGTTATTTTTTTAACTGAAAATTAGTTTTTTTTTTTAATTTGTTCTATAATTTGCTTATAATTTGCCAGTTTACAATTATGTAATTTTCAATTAATTTACAATTCTTAATAGAAACTTGGGCTTTGTCAGTATTAATATTTTTATTCTCGTCATTTTGCAGCTCGGATTTCATATTTGCGAATTGTATTTCTTCAATAGAATTTTAGATTTTTTTATTATACATATATTAATTTGTATTTTCTCAGCCTAAACTCATTTTTCTCTTTATCAGGCTCAGCCGCAAAACGTCTTGTATGAATATGAAATACACCCTTTTTAGTTGAAATCGAATAACGCAAATTCAGAATGTAAAAATTTATTTATGTTACAATCATTATAGTCTACTAAGACTAAGAAACTAACTAGACTAACAAATTAAATTGATGCTGAGAAAATACAATTAATAATAATAAATCCAACTAAATATTGATTAAATGCATTTTATAATAAGAAGTGCAAACTAATATTCAGCAGAAATAAATAAACATCAAGTAAGTCCGAGTTTATAATACCAAACCCCGAATTAATAATGAATGCTTATGTCAATTATGTGAATAATTTTAATGACAAGATTTAAATGAACAAACTTTCGATTCGAAAACATTTAAAAATAATTGCTCAATATTCTATTGTTTGTTGTTGGCTTAGCTAGGTATATGCCTGCATTTCATTGGCGCTAACCAAATCATTAGTACCCTTTTAGCCAAATCATGATTGAAAAGCATTTAAGTTCGTATACTTATGCGACAGACTACAAATACTATATGAGAATTCGAACAGAACTCATTCATTATGTGTAACACAGTGCAACACGAAAAAAATAACCATATACGGACACCACTACGTGATAAAAGACTAAAAAAAAGACCCGTGTCTCCAAATTTTTTCCAAAGTCATGCACTTTTTTATGGGCCGCCAAATATTTGGGGCCTCGGTATCATTTTCGCAAAAAAGTGATCATTTTCACGGGCTCATATCTTGCAAACCGTTCCGAATTTCGATTTACTCTCTGAGGCAAACTTGTAGCTCTTGTCATAAAGAACAAAAATTGCGAACATATAAAATCAAAAAAACTTCACCTTCCAGATAAAAATCGCAAAAAACTCAAAAAAATTCGATTTTTTTACCTTTTACTTGCTGTACTCATTGCTGTAAATTCTGTAGTACGATCTGGAGTTGGCGGCCTTGGTGATACAAAATTTTCAGGTACAAGCACTGGTAGTATGGCTGCTGCAGTTGCTTTATAAATTTTGTTCTTCTCAGCATGTCGATTTAGACGACATGTGTAATTTACGCATGCATAGCAACTGGTTGCATCATGATCACCTGGGCGATTAATCCAGTTTACCGGCTTACAATACTTCATAGTACCTCTGCCTCCACTCAACCATGCCATGAGATTGTTATAACATTGGCACACTGTATTAGGTGTGTAATTTTCACCGGTCAAGTCCACTTCGTCGAAAAACAATGTATATGCTCTTTTGAATTCACTAGTTAAAAGATTCTTTTCCTTTTGAAATCTTGTAGATGTTTTTTTCTGGTTTGATAACCGCAAACGTAGCAAAACAAATCAAACTGTCAGTTGACACTGTTGTGTACAAATTATGTTGTAGCACTTTATATAACTTTCACCGCGTCACTTTTTTCACTTTTGCGGCTACCTAAACGGTGTTCAGAATTATTCCCAGGAAGTTTATATGTTGTAGAAATTTGTTTATTGAGATCTTAGGTAAATTTTTGTAGTTCATTGTTTCCTTGAATTTTGAACGGTTTGCTACCTATGGACCTGAACAAGAGAAAAAGGTAAAAAAAATCGAATTTTTTAAGTTTTTTGCGATTTTTATCTGGAAGGTGAAGTTTTTTTGATTTTATATGTTCGCAATTTTTGTTCTTTATGACAAGAGCTACAAGTTTGCCTCAGAGAGTAAATCGAAATTCGGAACGGTTTGCAAGATATGAGCCCGAGAAAATGATCACTTTTTTGCGAAAATGATACCGAGGCCCCAAATCTTTGGCGGCCCATAAAAAAAGTGCATGACTTTGGGAAAAATTGGGAGACACGGGTCTTTTTTTAGTCTTTTATTACGTAGTGGTGTCCGTATATGGTTATTTTGCCACGACTTAAAAAATTACACACAGTGTAATCAACAAAAACACAAAAGTATAACAGCTTTAGAAAGCTTTCGTACAAACACAACACAACAAACAATTATAATTGACTTGCGTCTTTTTGTTTTTCTTTTTAATACAATTTTCCAAAACATATGAAACGAAATTGTATGGTAGTACCACATTTTTTTTATTGAAAACTACCAACAACAAGTCCCTTACACACTATTGTAAAGCAATACAATAATGCTGTGCTGACTTCTAAAACCAAATTGATGGTCCGGTATGCATCCATTATCAGCTAGAATTGGGGACAATTTTGTCATGAGAAGTTTTTCAAAGAGCTTTGAAATTGTTAACAGCAAACTTATTGGCCTATATGACTCAGCCTTAGTAAGATCTTTACCCGCCTTTGGAATCATTTTGACCATGGCAAGTTTCCAGCTGTGTGGATAATACTCCAGTCGTAAAATGCCATTGAAAATAAATAACAGGATTCTAACAGCAACACGAGGCAACTTCATCAGCATCTTGTTACTAACTCCATCAATACCCGGAGATTTCTTCGGGTTGGTTTCAGCAATTAATTTTTGCACATCACGCATCTTAAACTTTATGGGTCGAGGCGGTAGAGCAACTACACTCGGCAAATCAACAGCACCAGTACATGTGTTTGGGGTAAATACGTGTTTTAAATGACCAGCAAATATGTTACCTTTTTCTGTATTAGTTCTTGCCCAACCACCGGTAGAAGTGCGCAGGGGTGGTTTAGACTCAACGGGTGTTTTAAGTTTTTTAGCAGCGCGCCACAGGGAGTAATTAGATGCTGCTGTGACATCGAGACCTTCCAGATAGTTCTTACGAGAAGCAGATTTTTCAGATGCAAGCAACTCTTGGAGTCGTTTAGTGCATTCTCTAAGTCTGATTTTATGTTGGGGCGATCTGTGCTGTTGCCATTCCCTTCTAGCTCTTCTTTTTTCACATACGAGACGTTCAATATCCGCAGAATAGATTCTATTAAACCCAGTCTGCGGATGGGAGGTTGTGGCATGTTTAGCAGCCTGTTTAATATTTTCGGTAAGATTGGCAATGTTAAATTCAATATCATCAGAAGTTCTAAGCTTGATGTTTTCAGTACAATGACTACCGATATATTTTTTGAACCCCAGCCAATTTACACGATTTATCATCTTCATATATGGGTGAGGTAATTCACTTCTTAGTGGGCTACAAATTGTAACGATCGTGGGAGAGTGATCGGAGGAGAGATCATGTGAAGCTTCAACATGAATTAAATCCCTAGAGATATTTTTCATGACGCCAAAATCTATAATATCAGGAATTTTTTGTGTGTCAGTAGGCCAGTAAGTGGGCTCCCCGCTAGAAATGACATCCAAACCCATTTTTGAAATTGTGTTGAACAATGCTCGACCTCTAGGTGTAATAAGACGCGATCCCCAGAACGTATGTTTTGCATTGTAGTCTCCAGCTGCTACGAAACAAGTGCCAAGAGTTTTGTAAAAATCCTCGTATTGATCCTCACTGATTAAAAATCTGGGAGGGGAGTAAACGGATGACATCACAAGATTTGAACAAAAATTTTCGATGCAAATATTTGTTGCTTGTAGATGGTCTTCACAAGTGTTCTCAAGAATATAGTGCTAGACTCGTGACTTTTTAGAATTGCTGATCCTCCGCATGCTCTTCCTCTCGGGTCCTTTGTATCATATAAGGTGTAGCCACTCATTTTAAAATGGCTTCTCGAAGTCAAATGAGTCTCAGATACCAACATTATATCAATATTTTTTGCCGTGAGGAAGTGCTCTAGTTCATTTTTATGTTGGCGAATGCCGTTTGCGTTCCAGAAACATAACCTTAACGTGTTCATGGCTTGTTAACTAATGCTAGAAGCAGAGTGTTCTGCATTCGCAACATTTCTTGCATCATGCTAGTCATATTTGTTGTAAAATTGTTTATAGTTTGCACCAGATTAGATCTTAATGAAAGCGCGAATTTTTAACATACCAGGGAGTGGTTGTAGTCATATTTTGGATTTTATTTTGATGGTTTAGAATTGTTTCAATATTGGACGTTGAGGCGTTGCCCCACAACTGAATTCCATTGCACCACATTGCTTTTAGGATCGCGTTGTATAGAAGAAGTTTGTAACCTAAGCTTAGTGTTGAATTTCTCCTTATAAGCCAATTAGTTTGAACAGCCTTTATTTTTATTTGCATATATTTAACGTCTACATATGTGCGATTTCCATGTGAAGCGACGATTTATGGGTTGACATCTTTGCCTTCGCAATGTATAAGTGATGTGAACACAGTTTTTCTCGTTCATTTTCTCCATATTTTTAAAAAATTTTCCAATATTAAAATGTATTCCTGAAATTTAAGAGAAGCTTCTTGTGCGTTTTCATGGATGGTAATGAAAACTGTATCATTAGCCAACGTTGATATGTGAAGGTTACTGCTTGTTGGTATGTGAGAGGCATATATTAAATACAATATTAGACCTACCATACTTCCTTGAGAAACTCTTGCTTCTATTGGCTGTGGTGTGCTTAAAAAATTACATTATCTGATAATAAATTTCCGACCCGTTAAGTAGCTTACGAAAAGGTTATGGGCCTTTGCGGGTAACTTCTGCTTCAATTTATTTATTAAACCTTTATGCCAAACTGTATCAAAGGCCTGGGAAACGTCAATAAGAAGAGCTGAACAATAGTTTGTTCTTTAAACACTGGAAAAATCCAGTGGTGCTCGCAAAAACAGTCTCAAAAAGCTTTGATATGTTAGATAACCAACTAATAGGCCTGTAAAATTGCTCAAGTGTGTGGTCTTTTCTATGCTTGGGGATCATAGTGATCACCAAAACCTCCCATTCTGGTGGATAGAAGGATAATTGTTGTTGCTATACTAGGCAATTCCGCTTTTGTTACTAATTTTATCAGCACCTGAAATTTTCTGTAAGTTAAATCCACCAATAAAATTTTTCATCTCCAGAATATGAAATCTTAATGGAATAGCGGCTTCAGCAGCATTTGGTGGCAGCTCGATTATATCAGCGGATGTGTTTAACTTGAATACTTTTATTAAATGATCAATGAAATACTTCCTTTTTCGGTATCAGTTCTTGTCCAGTCTGCATGCAGATAACGCAGAGGACGCTTATTCTTGTGGGCCTTTTAAGCTCTCTGGTGACTTGCCGTAGCGTAGCGATTCGGTTTTTTTATATTCTAGTGTTTTCCCATCGCTTGATTATGTTTATTTAGCCACATTTTGAGCCACATGAGGTGATCTATGAACATCGTTACCATTTTCTTCTTTTTCCAGCTAGAAGCCTTTCCACGACTACGGTGTAAACTTGGTTATACCTCACCTGTCGATTGCTGAAGTGCTTGTTTAAGATTTGACTCAAACTTTGTAATGGAGTCATCTATATACGCTGGCGTTCTTAACATCATGTTCTGCGTGCAATGGGCACTGAGATATTTCCTGTATATCCTTTGATTTCAAAGCAGCCTCTAGACGTCAGATGAGTCTCAAAGATAAGCATTACGTCAATTAGTTTATCCATCATGAAATATTCCCGTTCAGTTTTGCGTTGGCAGATGGCGTTTGTATTATTTTTAAATTTATGGCTTACTTAATACAGCCTGCAGCAGTGTAGACTGGATTTTCAATATATCCTGCATCGTGCTGGACATGTTGTTGGTAAAAGCATTTACCGTCTGAATTAGAGACTCTATTGAATCTTCTGAAGGCAATTTTTCGCAGTAGTCTTGTTACACACGATGAACATGGCACATTGTTGCCTTCCAAAGAAAGTTCATGAAAAAAACAAAGGGTATTTAGCAATTTCCTACAATTCGCATTCCCAGATAATAAGGTAATTTATCGCTCACATCGGGATGGTTATTATCCATGATAAACAATTAACACAAATCGAAAAATATTTAATTTTACACTCTTTTGAAATTTTGAATTATTTTTTTCTTCGAATTTTCAGTTTTTATTAAATTTTCACAAAAATGTCTCTTCTATTTGACAACAAATTCAAAGTCCGCATTAAAGAGAGAAAGTAATAAAATATTATTAAGAGTTCCAGAAATAGAAACTAATTTTTTTGCAGACAGATTTTTCTTCAACTCAGCTGAGATGAGCTAATAATACATAAAAATCAAATCATTTGACAAATAAAGGTCAGACAAACAAAGGTCTTTAATAATACATTTATTTTTGTTCTCGACTCACCTTTTGTCGGAAATGCCAATTCGCAAAATTTAAAATTAGCGCAAAAATAAAATACCTCAACAAAATTTTAAGTTGAAGAAACTGGAAAATTAAGAGCGTATGTAATTTTTCTGTGGTATGTCAAAAATCGGCTGCGTTTTCTAAAATATTCCTACTTTGCTTGGCATTAATTCTTACGCAGTTCGCATTACTTTAAAAAGCGAAGCCAGGCTTCTAAAAGTCCTTACTTTAGAAAGAAATGTTATTTTTTCTGCTGAAAATTTTAAGAACTTCAAGAAAAAAATAGGCTGTATGTCATATTAACTGTTTCCATAAAATGAAAACAATCCAAAAAGAAAATGACATTATCAAAAAAAATTTAATAAAATATAAAAATTTGCGAGTTATTTCATAGTGCAATAACTCCAAAAATGTATGGATATTTTTGAGAGTTATTTTATTTTTCCATTGAGCCCCTAATAATTTCCAGGTGAGGGACAGTTCCATCTGTGAAAGCTGTTTTGACCTGCGTTCACCTTTTAACACAATGATAGGTCTTCCAATATGGCAAAAAAAATCAAGCCAACCTTGAATGCCGAGACAACGCTCCCTTTACGCAAATGAACTCTTGCATCAAACTAATACTAGACCAATACATGCAGTCATATCACGCAAGATGTTTGTAATAAACCTAGCAATTCTAATCTTCCAATGAATTTATAAATTATGACTTCTCTTCTCTTTTAATGTGTGATGAAAATGTTTTAAAATTTAAACCTCCAATAGTAAATTCCAAGTTTGCTATGAGTGTATAATATCGACACAGTCACAGCAAAAAACTAAATGTTCGAGCACATTAAAAATAAAATAAATTACACATAAAAATAGTCCCTCTCATAATACGTAATTATTGTTGTTTTTAAACCTCCAGCAACACGATCAAGTTTTTCAAACATACTGCTGTAACGACATGTATCCGCTGGTGCTGGGATAAGCTCAGCGGGGTCCAGGGTCGTTGTATTCGTACAATAATTAATAAAAGAATGGGAAATTCTACTAAACGTTATAAAAACTCTTTATTGAGAGCACATTCAAGTCGGAGAGTAACGCCGTCTGTTCAAACAGAACCCTGCGCGCGTGGTTCCCAAGCGCGATGTACTGTACTAAACTAAGAGTCTCTTTGGTGTGAGTATGGCCACAAAAAATACTCCTTGCGGTCTGTTACAACAACCACTCATGAGCGCGAGCTGATAAGAGAAGGGCACAGCAGAGATGTCGCCGTCAATCTACAAGAAATACTCCTTGCGGATTGACCACCAAAATCTCTCACGAGCGCTGACCGATAGTTGCAGAGCCCGCACAAGAAATACTCCTTGTGGTACTCAAGCACCAAACACAACCACTCATGAGCGCGAGTTGGCAAGAGAAGGGTACAGCAGAGATGTGATCGGCAATCTACAAGAAATACTCCTCGCGGATTGTCCACCAAAATCTCTCAGGAGCGCTAACCGATAGTTGCAGAGCCTGGAATACCACATGAAATACTGCTTGCAATTCCCAGGCAGAGCACTGCGGCAGGCGTGAAAACTCTTTCGTGGTGAGTAAATCCACAAGAAGTCCTCCTTGTCAATTTAGCACGAAGATCTTTCAGTTTGGTTCGCTGGCAGTTGATAAGCCTTAAATAGTACAAGAAATGCTTTATGATCTAACTATGGGACGAGACCTATATACAACACCCAAGAAGATCTTACAGCTTCGCGAGCTGCTAACAAACTTCCCATTTTTCAATGATGTCATGTCTTTTATACGCAGCTCTTTACTATCTACTTTACTAATTTCTACTATTACGGGGGACACAAATCCCTTAACTACATAAGGGCCCCCATATTTTGGGGCTAATTTTGCAGCAAAATTTTCCGTAGCCTTGGATAACGGATATTGGCGCACTAGCACCTGATCCCCAATATTTGGCTTCCAGTCACGCTGTCGCAGGTTATAATAGTGTTTTTGTCATTGGGAAGCCTTCTCTAGGTTACGATCGACAATTTCGAAAATTTCCTTTATTACCTGTTTCCGCTTTCTGGGCGTTACTTGGCGAGCTCCGGTACCCATTGTCACTGTATCATATAAAGCACGGGGTAATCGGGGTTCTCTGCCTTGTGTGAGGTACGCGGGAGAATATCCTGTTGACTCCGATTTGCTACTGTTAATCGCCAACATAATCTCAGGAAGTAAGTCATCCCACGTGTTATGCTGTTGTCTCGAGAATTGCGCCATATTCGTTTTAATGGTTCCGTTTGCACGTTCCGAAGGATTTTCCTGCGGCGTATAAGGTGCAGTGAATTGTTGGTTGATGCCCATCTCTTGGAGATAGTTTTTAAAAACATGGGCGGTGAATTGGGCGCTATTATCTGTATTAGTGCTTCGACTGCTCCCTCGACCGTTGCTCGCACCACTTCGAAAATTTGTCGAAGAGCACCATCAACATGGATGTGTTCGTGTTTAGTTCTGGGTAGAGGTCCCATGAAGTCAGCGCACACTCTAGACCATAGTTCTTCTGGGATACATGTCAGCATTTTTCCTGGTGGCTTTCGCTGTATTCCATTGGGGAGCTGGCAGGATTCACACTGACGTACATAGTGACAAATATCTCTGGTCATCCCGAGGATGATATGCCCTGAAAATTATGTGTGGCAAAACCCTTACGACGACAACTATTACGTGAAGCACACGATGATGTCACCGGAGTTGACCTAGGCATCCGGAAGACGATAGACAATATCTTGTGGGTTTTGCCACACATAATTTCCAGGGTATATCATCCTCGCCGTATGGCTGGTGGTTTAGATGTCGGTATAACTGTTGGTTAGCGATGGTGTAGTCTGGATATGCTTCGGAGTGTTGGCTTACTTCTGCCATTTTTTTCGAGCCATGGGCATCTGCTACTGGATTCAGCATGGAGATACCTCGCCTACACTACCGGCTGGCGTGATAGCGCATCGGCCACCACATTTTATCTTCACTTTCTATAGTTGATGGAAAACCTATACTGTTGTAATTCCAAGGCCCACCTCGCAAGACTGCCCGTGGCATTTTCGACGGAATTGAGCCATTTTAATGAAAGATGGTCAGTCACTTCATACCCTTCGAGGTAAGGCCGCATTTTCCGGATACCCCATACGATGGCAAGGCATTCTTTTTCGGTGGCCGGGTATTTTTCTCGGCATCTAACAAGTGACGGCTGGCATAGGAAATGACGTGCTCGGTACCATTTAACTACTGGGTCAACACCACACCGAACTCGAGATCGCTGGCGTCGGTTTGTAGTGTAAACTCTTGCGTAAAATCTGGGCAGGCAAGCACCGGGGCATTGGTTAGTTTCTCCTTGAGGGTCTCGAATGCACATTGTTGTTCGACTCCCCATTTCCAATGTCACCCCTTTTTAAGAAGGTGTGTGAGTGGTTGTGTAATTTCTGCGAAGTTCGGCACGAAACAACGGTACCACGATGTCACGCCTAAAAATCGACGTGTTTCTTTCACGTTGCTTGGAGGGGTCATTTCTGCGATGGCGGCCACCTTATCTGGATCGATTTTTATCCTTTCCGGTGTCACTATATGCCCCAATTACTTTGTTTCATTTTTGAAAAACTCACATTTTTCAACGTTGATACGTAGGTTGGCTGCTCGGAGATGTCGGAAAACTTCGTGAAGATTTCGCTTGTGCTCTTCAAAGGAAGCTCCAATTACAATTATGTCATCTAGATAAGCGAACGCATGTCCTTCTATTTCAGGTCCGAGCGCACGCTGGAACGTGGCGGGAGCTGAGTGCAGACCGAAGGGCATCACCCGCCATTGAAATAGTCCTCTCCCACTGACCGCAAATGTGGTATACTTCTTGCTTTCTTCGGACAGCGGACATCTGCCAATAGCCATCTTTCAAATCGAGGCTACTGATGAACTTTAACCTGTTCAAGATGGTGTCAATGCGGGGTAGAGGGTAGGCGTCAAGTACCGATCTCGCATTCAACTGTCGGAAATTCATGCACGTTCGCCAAGTCCCATTTTTCTTTTTCACTAGCGTGATTGGGAAACTATAAGGGCTGTAAGTTGGTCAATACATCGGCGCTCAAGGAGTTTATTGACTTCGGTGTCGATGATAGCCTACATAGTTGGGTTTCGTTGTGCATATTATATTTTAATGGGCCGGTCATCCTTCATGACCATTTTGTGTGTAGCTACACTAGACAGCCCCGTTATTTTGTCAAACTTAGGGAGTTCAGTTGCTAAGAACCGATCAATTTTCTCTTGCAGGATGTCCCTTTCAGGTACGTGCATCGTAAAACTGTGGTGGGTGAGTTTTTTGTGTTTGCTTACCTTATTTGCCCGCGCCTCTTGCTTGCTGTCCCGAGTACCTAACCCAGCTCTCACTACTAGGAAGGCGCATGTGAAGGTGGCGTTGCAGCTTTGAAGAAAGTCGAGCCCCAGGATAATGGCTTCGTCCATTACAGTCAAGTTACACAGACCCATTTGAAATTGGACCGCTTTGGTAACCCATCTTTTCGAACCGTCTGCGAGGAGCACATCAATGTCTACGGAGGCATATTTCGGGTCTGATGATAACTCGCTAACAAGCGTTGGTTTTACGAAGCTTTTGGTCGCTCCAGTGTCCACTATGGCGGTGACCAGCTTACCTCTAATGTCCACCACTACCTTCAACTTGTCATCCTCCCACGCCTAATAAGTTCGAGTTTTATTGCCACCTTACTCCATCTCTTTCGCTTTCGTGAGGGTTTTACGGGATTTACAGACACTAACCTGTGGTGCTCACCTCTGGTCTGGCCCGAGTTGCCTGGAATACCTTCCCTGTCTGCCGTGGGATTGATGAGTTCATCTAGGGTTGTAAAATCTCTCCTGCGGATGTACCATTGGTAATCGGGCAGCGCATTACGATACACTCTCTCGAACTTTTGGGATGGACTTAAATCTGTGTGTTGCGTTAAATCTTGCAGACTGAGCACATAATTTTTAAAACACTCCCGTTGCCGTTGCGTACGTTTGCGAGTTTCATGCCGAGGTGGCAAAAAGAAATCGCAAAAATCTCTTTTGAACACTGCCCCTGGTCCCACTTTTTGTTGTTATTTCGGAATCAACTGAGGGCTTTTTCTCGGAAAAACTCTGACATTACTGGGAGGATTTCACTTAATTGCATTCTGTACATACCTGCAAGCTCCTCTACCCGTTCGATGAAACCTAGGGGGTCCTTACCACCATCGAATTTCAGGCCCCATTTTCTTACCATGTCGATGACTAGCACGCTGTTTTCTTTTTCTCTGGTCGGCAGGCTTTGGTCGACCAGTGGTGGGGTACGTGTTTCGGCTGGTTGATTGTTGGATGGGTATAGGGGATAGGTAAGCTGGTACTGGCTGGCGGCAGCAAAATCTGTTCGTGATGGGCTTGCAGTTGTAACCTCATCATTTTTCCAGGGTCCTGTTCTGCCGACAGGAATTTGCGTAGTTCTTCCACCGTGCCTGTGAGGCCGAACTCCAACAAATACGTTGTAAGCTCCTCCTTTTTCAAAGAATAAACCCACGTTGTTCTTAACATCTTGTAGTCAGCGGTTGTGAGTATAAAATAATTTCTTTTTTTTTCAGTTATTTCTTTTAGATTTTTTTTATTTTTGGGTTTGTTTTTCTAAAAATTTTTTTTCTTATACCCTTTCTTCTTATTTTATATTATTTACTATGAAAATATTTTATTCTTTCTTTTAGTTTTATTTTTTTAATTCTGTTTTTTTTCTGTTCTGATTTAAAATTTTTTAAATAATTTTATACGAATTCTTTCTGAATATATAATTTTTTTTTCATAAGAAAAATGTCCTCTTTTTAATTTTTACTTGTTTTTTTATAATTTTTTTCAAGTTATATAAAAAAATTATTCCCTTATATATATTTCCTTTTGTTGTTGGACAATAATGTCCCTGATCGGGCGCCAACTGTAATGACACATATCCGCTGGTTGCTGGGAAAAGCTCAGCGGGGTCTAGGGTCGCGGTATTCGTACAATAGTTAATAATAGAATGGGAAATTCTACTAAACGTTATAAAAACTCTTTATTGAGAACACGTTCAGGTCGGAGAGTAACGCCGTCTGCAGAGATGTGGTCGGCAATCTACAAGAAATACTCTTTGCGGATTGTCCACCAAAATCTCCCACGACCACTGACCGATAGTTGCAGAGCCTGCGATACCACAAGAAACACTCCTTGCAATTCCCAGGCAGAGCACTGCGGCAGGCGTTAAACTCTTTCGTGGTGAGTAAATCCACTAGCAATACTGCTTGTAGATTTAGCACGAAGACCTTTCAGTTTGGTTCGCTGGCTCCTTGCACTATTTTGGGCAAAGTGCTTTTGCTTTAAGATCTAACTATGGGACGAGGCCTGCGCACAACACCAAAGGAAGATCTTACAGCTTCGCGAGCTGCCAACAAACTTCCCATTTTTCAATGATGTCGTGCCTTTTATACCCATTTTCTTACACATAAACACACGCACACTGTGTGGTGTTACCATAGCACGCTTTGAATGGTTGTACCTTTCTCGTATTAAGGGTTGTATTTCAACAATGTTAATCCCACATTTGAAGTACAGATGGCGTGACTCTCGTCCGTTAGGTTACATCTGAATTTAACTTAATGTATTTAACTTAGCAATAAAATGCATTTCATTAAAACAATTCAGTAATAAACAAAAAGAATTCATTAATAAGCAATATATACATAGAAAGTATGAAAATAGGAATATATGTATATGCACATTAGAAAAGAAAGAAAATAGAAATTCAGTGGTGACAAAAACAAGCCTTTTGTCGTTACACTGCTTATTGAAATTCATTTGAGTTGACAGATGAAACTACTTACTTCAATTTAAAATTATTTCGCCCATATGATGACATTCATATTCCACAGAACTTCATTCCTTCTATACAGCTCTATGAATCGCAACACATCATTATATTTAGTACTTTTTTGTAGAAACATATTTCACTAATTAATTTTATTTATTTATCTATGATATTTCAACTAAAGGCAAATGTTTGTAAAAAAAAATAATACAAAAATATTATATCGGCAAAATATTTGTAGAAAGAAAAATACTCCAAAAGAATTGTTAACAGCTGTTTCCTGGACGTAAATTGAAACGCTTAATTTAAAAGAGAAATTGAAAGTGCAAGAGTGTGTTAATGTATTAGTGAGTGTGAGTGTATTAAAACTGGAAAGACAAAACTTGATCGTCTAACCCCCAAATAATGCGTTGTAACAATTTTAATATAAAAATACATTGTCCATCTCTGTAAAGAAACACATTTGGAACCATGTTTATGGTAAAAATCAACGGGACGGCTTAAGTGCATAAGGGAGCTATAACTTTTATATATTATATAAAGAGGATCATAAGTATATATTCGTGATTATTTGTATGGTTACGCATAAGGATAAGACCATCGATGAGATGTAATCAAGATGTAACCCATAGGGGGAAATGCTTGTCGTAATAAAGCAGTGTCTTAGATATTCCAAAGGTACATTTAACTTTTAAATTCTACAATAAACTAAAATATTAGTCAAGTATGGTTCCTGCCTGGTATGCACATGTTAATGAGGTTTATTTCTTTGACAGATCCAAGCAAAACCTCGACAAATAACCGAGGACCTCTGTTATTATAATTTTTGTCAAACAACATTTGAGAAGGCCTATAAAGAGCATTAGAATAAATCAGATGCCATTATCCAGGTGATATTCAGGGCTATAGTCTAGCAATGAGATTAGATCAGCAGAAGACAGGGATTTTGGTCCGGATATTGGATCATTACGGGATAGCCGTGCCATTATGTTATACATTGAATATTTGAAGCTAGTATTAAGGGAACACTAAGTTGTCATATGTGGAGAACTAAAGACAATAATGACATCAGCCATTTGAGAATACTCGTAATTTAGTTAAGTTTGTGCGAAAGTGAAAGCTAAGAAATATTTAGCTTGTCTGCAAAAACGAAAAATTACGAAAAGTGTAAAATAAAATTAATAATATGTGTCAAAGACTTACTGTCCTCCTAAACGTTCGTACGCATCGCCAAGGCAGTGATACTTTAAAACACTGCAAAAAAAATAAATTGTCATATTAAACAGTGCAATAGAGTTGTATTTTACGAAAACTTGTTTGCTTTACTTCACTAAAAGAACAATTACAGCGAAAAAATAATTATGGAAAATTTTTAAAAGTTTTGTGTACCGAAAAGAGCTTTATAAAAAATTTTATATAAAAATTATTTATTTCTCTGAATTAGTTACTTACCTTCTTTTTTAATCCATTGATCTAAAGATCATGGCTAACCAAATGCTATTTGCGTTTATTTGTGCATCAGCTGCGAAACAAATGACTTCGAATGCCATACACTGTTAAATTCATACGAATTCGAATTGGGTTAAGCGAAAATAGAAAATTGCAGGAGTTTCATTTCTCGCTCGCAAGCTTTTCAATGAAAACAACTTTGGTTCGGTTAAAATTTTAACTATACGTAAAGATAGAAAATATGACGTTACAACTAAAACAGCTGTATGATGATTAATTATACATAGTCATACTTAGTACTGAAATTTCCGCGGGACTACTTACTAATCATCTAATCAATTAGTGTTCATTATGAATTTGGTTAGCGCTAATGAAATGTCAATGTTGGAAGAGCTAAGCCCACAAAAAGTAATACATTTCTGAAGCACAAACTCTTTAAATTCAGAAATACATATATGTACTTATGTATGTAGTTATATTTAACTAAATAAATGTTTTAAATATAAACAAATTATTATATAAAGATATATAGTTGTTACAATTGCCTCTTTCAGTTGGAAAAATCGGATAAAAATCCGAGTGTTTGGCATAAGGATATTACTAACTTCCCCAAAAATTTTGGTGAAAGTTTCCTGACGATCTGGTCTGAGCAATCAGTGAAATGTTCACTGACTCTAGTTAAACTCCCCTAATCAATTCCAACGTATTTATATTGAATAAGTAAATTATTAATTTTTTTTTCATTTTAGCTGAAAAATACAATTGTTCCTTAAAAAATTGTACTTTATCTCATTTCTTTCGTTAGAAAAATAATACAATTACATTAAACAAATATTTTTTTCTGTTATAATGAAAAATAGTAGTTAAAAATATTTATTTAAATTAAGAGCTTTTTAATTGATTAGCGTGCATTTATTTATCCGAATTTGATTGTATTCCAATTAGAAAGGTTTTGCTTTTCCTTCTTTAGCTACCATAATAAGACCTTAATATACCTAAACGATTTTTTCTATTACATAAATAATTTATTTACATCTCCTTATAAATAACAGGCAGAGAAAATGTGTTTCATTGTCACTTCAATTTAAATATTTTCAAAATACAATTTTCATCTTTCCATTCTGGAATGGAATTGTTTTCTAAATGAAATTAAACACGTTTTCGTAAGACCTTTCGTTCGTAATTGCCTTTTGTAACCCATCCAAATATCCAATCAAAGGGAAGCTTTTCTTGCATATTTTTAGGAGTGAGAAATTTCAATAAACAATATGTGCAAACATAATTTGAACTATTTTAAAATAATCCATTTTCCACCTGTCTCTCCTTTGCTATTATTTAGAATTTTTCCTATTCACCCGAGCAAGTACATCGAGTTCGCATTATGCTATGTGTAGTCGGCGCTATTGTACTCCTGGCGCTGCTGGCTATAGCCATCTACTTTATTGCAAGTGGTGTCGGGGACCCTACAGCAAACGAAATAAGTGGTGCACATAACAACGGGATTCATTTGGAAGACATACTTCTAGGTAAATTGTTGTCACATCACTTTAATGGCAGTTGGTCCACTGGTAGTAATATATTGTATAAGGAGAACAATGTAAGTTTAAAACAATCACACAATCAAAGTGAACTTATTTTCAAAATGCTACGTAAAGAATTTTCAAAATTTTCAGGCCATAATGGAATTCAACGTGCAGACGAAACAGAAAAAAAGGCTGCTGTGGGACACCTCTGTAAGTAGATGGATAAAAAAAATTCAAAAGGATATTTATCGTGCGAAGGTTACAACTCTTTAATTGAATTTAAAATAACTTTTACTTTCTTTTTATTACAAATTTAGCAACAATACATTTCATATGAAAAATCGGCCGACGGTACTCTTTTGCTATTGGGCAAACATTTCAAAAAGAATTTCCGTCACAGTTTCTCAGCCGAGTATGACATCTATGATATTGAATCTTTTGTTATAAAGCCGTTGGAAATACAAAGACAAGCTCAAGCCTTCTCACTGGTGCAATGGGCTCCCGTGGGCAATGCTTTAATCATTAATTTTGAGCGTAATTTGTATTACAAACCTACAGCTTTTGCTGACGAAATCGCCTTGACTTTTGATACAAATGGTGCCATATCGAATGGCATACCAGATTGGGTTTATGAGGAGGAAGTTTTCGCTTCCAATTCGGCTGTTTGGTTCAGTCCTGATGGCAAGAAACTGGCATTCATACAATTCGATGATACACCCACAAATGGCATTAATTTTGCGGTTTATGGTGAACCTGGAGATCTGCGTTTTCAATATCCCTTTTATCGTTTGGTGGCCTATCCCAAAGCCGGTTCTCCAAATCCACGAGTAAAACTTTTTACTTCAGATTTGGATAGGGCAGCGGCGGGTACGGATCATTTGACAAATATTCCAGTACCAAGTGCTCTAAATACTGAAGGTGATTATATCATAACGGTTGTGGATTGGTTGAATAATACGAATGTTTTGTCGGTGTGGATGAATCGCATACAAAATCAAGCGCATGTGCAAATCTTTAATGGTTTGAGGCGCCAAAAGGTAAGTGAACAATTAATTAATTAAATTTTTTCATTTTAAATAGACTTTATACTCGCAATGTCACACTGATTTGCACAATCATGCATAAACTTGAAAAAAATGTGTGTGTTTTTCCCTCCTCTACCCCTCTTGGGAGCATTTGGCTTCCACCAAACATTTCCATCTTACACTAGTTGTTGCAGTTGTTTTCGCACTGTTATTGTTGCCTTGTATCAGGTTCGTTAATCGGTTGTTGTTCCAGCTAAGATCTACTAAGATGATTGATCTGCTATAGCAGGTCTAGGAAAATGGTACTGCCATCTTTCGTTGCCTAGACATAAAACCCCCTGTGTATTTGGTGTAGTGGTGAGGAACCGCTAATCTTGCTAATCTGAATGTGGTGGCTCTGCCTGACCTTTGTCATGATGTTATCCTGTTTTCCAGGGAGAGGGGGCGGTCAAAGGATTCATTGGATGGGTTGAAGCCACTTAATTTTTAAAAGTCTTCATAATGAAACACTTAACTAATAAATAGGGAATTTATATAACTTAGACGTGCAACATAGGGTCACGTAAGTAGAGCAAGTGCCGCTCATATCTAGCTTCGCATAGTCGCACTTTTTTAAAGACATTTACCTGAAGTATCGCTCGAATTTCTTCGCGAGCATTCCTTTTTGCCAACTAAAAACGCTGGCTCTTCAAATATTGCGTTCACCGAGAATGTTCCGTAACAGCTCCGTTGCTTGGTAGTGTTCCATTCCATTTTCAATTTCCTATGTCCTCGTTGCAATAATCTGAAAATAAAACAAAATCATATTCAAATAATAGCTGCTCATATATCGATATTTCATTTAAGCATAAATTATATTTTTATACAAAAAAATACCATAGGCAATATATAGTTCATTTAAAATTCACTAACGATTTGCTTAGCGCCAATAAAATATCGATATATGAACAGCTAAGCCCACAACAAACAATAAATTTTGGAATGTCTAATTGTTCAAACCATTAGTTAGAGAGAATATTCCAAATAATAAATATAAATATCAATTATATAAAATGCGTGAGTGTGTGAGTGTTTATAAATGGATTTCACGAAAATGGCTTTAACGATTTCGGTGAAATCATTTGTATTTGACTTTTCAGGAACGAATGATTGAATTAGATTAGTAGCGCTCCTAGTAAAACTCATTTTCTTCTGGCCCCATGTTATGGGTATCAAACAAGGGTGTTCTAAGAATAGGGCTGTAAATAAAATTAAATCCCTCTAAATTCGCCCAAATTGCCAACGCTCCAGACCGGGGTATAATAATTTTTTAAACCCCCGAGTAAAATGAATTTCTGAGAAGCCAATTCATGATTAAACGGCACCACAGAATAATGTCGACGCACGAAAATGGCGGACCAGTATATTTTATGAAAGGGTTTTCTATACAAAAACTGTAATAACTTTTTGAAGTTACACAAACAAAAACAGGTACGATAACATTTCTCAGATTTTTATCGAGAGGCGTAACGCAGTAAAAAATTTATCGTCCTCTCGATCATATGTACATATGTATTACATACATATGTTAAAGAAATTTTCTTTAAGAAATAAGATAGAGAGAAATCAACTGAGTTTTTTATGTTGAAAAATTAAAAAACCTACTACAAATTCAAACTTCATCATATCAGATTTCACTAACTTCTTTAAACTTCAATATAATAGTTAAATTTTACCAAAAAGTTATAATACCCGCATTTAAATTTTATTTAAAAAAAGCCATGAGACACTAAAATATCGTAATGAAGAAAAAAGAAAAATTTTATAATTATGTATCTAATATCATAAAATAGAAATATCATCAGCTCATCGAAAGTTTACCAAGAAAATGACTTAAAAATGACCATAAACCGAGCTTTTGCAAGAAAAAATATACATACATACATACCTATATATGTATGTATATAGAACAAAAATTGCAAAATTTTCAAAAGATCGTCAATATAAGAATGTACATATCATATACCAAAAATAAAATTCAAACAAATAAAAAAACAAAATACTACAAAAAAAAATAAAAAAATTTTATTATATCGAAATTCCTAATTATATTCATCGAAATATCATCAAAAATTTCACATTCAAATTATAAACACTAGGCCGAAGAATGCTTTACCCTATTGCATGCTGCTTCCTAATAAATTTGCGCTTATCCTTAGTGTTCACTTTAAAATTTTAGTTGTTTAAAGAAAACGGGATAACAATCGCGGAAAATCCAGCGGTCATACAATAAGCCTAGAATGTTGTACAACTAACATCGATTTTATGTGCATAGAATATCCTTTTGAAAAAGAAAATATGCTCTAACCAATTATTTAGATGCAAAATAGAATCGAAAATTCGAGTTTGGAAAATCAAAAAGTGCTTGACTGCCAATACATCCCGAACACTTATGCCAGAAGTGCAAATTTATCTGGTTTCTGCAGATTTTAGCCCCTCAAAATGTCAAATTGCAGAAGATTGAAGATTTTTTGTACCGAAAAATTTAGATTTCTTAAGACTAAATAAATTTGTATATGGCACTCAATTTGCAACAAAATTTATTTTTTCGACTTAGTGGTTTCTCATTTGAATGTTCATTTGAAACTCAAAGAAAAGAAAGAAACAAGCCACTACATCTGAATTACGAAAGTGTTTACCTGGATATTTATGTGGCGGACATGTTTTCAAGTGTAAGTCAGTCCTAACAAAATATATGTTGAGTTGTGGAATCAAATCTAAACTTTCAGAAGAATATGATTTGAAAATCAAATGAGATCTTTCAGTATTATTAATTCGAATATAATATTTAATGGTAACATTAATTCAATTTTCGATATTAAGAAATATTTTGCCAAGGTCGTTTTTGAGAAAATAAAAGAAGGACTTTGAGAAATATCTGAAATAAAATGTGCTCATTTGTGTATGTTTTTCCACTCTAAGTACCTAAGTTTGTCCAAAATATAATGATTTTACCATTTCACTTAAGTTCGAAATCGTTTGGAATAATGTTGAGAAAATATTATTTAAGGCTTAAAAATTGTTTTGTTGAGTTGTCAACTTAATATCGCCAGACACGCTTAAATCTTATATAGAGTATATATGCATGAAAACATACATAAATTCAAAAGTACTTATAATTGTATACAAATAAATAAATATATGCTCTTACATATGTATGTTTGTATATACGAGTAGTATATAGACATTGTATAATATTAGAAATATTAGACGACTTCCAAACTGGGTTTAACTGGGCAAATGCACTCCGTGCCTTATTTACGCGACTGGATATACATATCTGCTGCTGAGTCACCAGTTGTGTCAATTGTGTGAAGGACTCAACATCTTTAATATCTTGATCGTATACGGAGAAATGGCGATCTGTGTTGCTATACTAAAAAATTCATTACTCATTATTCTCTTAATATACGAACAGTTTGTGTAATTGATCAGTGTAATTTATTAATCAACAATATGTAAGATATTTGATTTTGTTCATCAATAGTTTTACACAGTTACATACATACATATGTATGTCTGTATGTATATCAGAATTTATTTGAAATGAAATGGTGTCCTTGTATATTTATTCATTTATGTATGTATTTATGTATGTACATATGTATACATATAAATAAAAATCAATTTACATGCGAGTACAATATATGTATGTATTTGGCAGGAAATTGTTTTCGTTTTGCTTTTATGAACAATGTTTTCTTTTTGGAACTTATCGTTAATTCTTATAAGTAACACGAAAATAAATAATGAATTGTGTTGCAGATTTTTTAAAGTTTTTTATATGAAATGCGGATTTTGAAAAAAAAATTTAGAATTTGGAATTTAACGCTTAGAAATTCTGGAAACACTGATTCAGAATATCTTTCTATCTTTGAGTTCTTAAAATAACAACTAATTTTATAAAATTTATTTATAATTCGAAGATATTGAATAAAAATACGCATTTTCATCACATTATTATTCATAACACTAACTTTCTTTAATAGCCAACTATTTATACCTCCGTTCCTGTAATATTTAAAGCTTTTCATTGTATATGCTTATCATAGCCCTGACCTCAAGTAGAATTTGATGCTTTTGACCCTTTAGATGCCAGCCCCGACTCACACTTAGTGTGCCTTCACATCCTGAATCTCGTCACTTTTTTAATATTAAGCCCCAATTAACTGTAGACAAGATCAAGACATTTTCTTTCTGACTTTAATAAAACTAAAAGCCGCGACTGAACAATTCGCATTCGTCGGTCAAATCCATAACCAAATGAAGTCCAGGCCAGGCTACCAATAGGTAATAAATGGTAACGTAGATTTCTTATTAGATCCAACGATTTTAAGAATTTAATTTAAGTGAGATTTCAAAATTTATGTATTTTATTAATTAATTTAATTTAATATAATATAATTTTTATTTTTCCACCAGGCCTATAGCTTAGAATCGAAAACTGGTTGGGTTGATTTCTTTTCGGTACCTTTCAAAAATCGTGACGGCACCCGAATCGCTTTCATCACACCCCAGCCTCAAGACACAAGTGGAGACTATCGTCACTTAGTCGTTCTGTCTACAGCTTCCAGTAATGGAAAACCTGAGGCCTTGACAAAAGGCAAATATGTAGTCACTTCCATTTTACACTGGGACCCAACGCACGATATTATTTTCTATACTGCGAATACCGAACAAAATCCGAACCACTTGCATGTTTATGCAATCAAAGCGGCCACGGGACAGACTGCCAAATGTTTGACATGTAATCTTCTCAAATCGAATGGTAAGTAAAGCCCTCGCGCAAAAAGGAATTTGCAAGCCCCAATCTAATAAAAAATATTTTCGGATACAAATTACAAAGGATTTGACTCCCAACATTTGTTTTCTTGGAAGCCATGAAAGTGTTATAAACTTTTTTTAATTTAATGCAAATTTATTATTAATCTATTATAGGAATCAAACAAACTTATTACTCAGCCGATTTCAACACCGAAAATCATGTCGTAATAAACTCTTTGGGACCAAGTATACCTCAGTCTGTCATTTACGAATGGTCCTATTCGAACAGTAGGTTTTTTTCCTTTCCACAGTGAAAGTAATTTTTATTTTTTTAACCATTTTTTTTCTCTTTTGCATCTAATTTCATAAAGATCAAGTTGCTTTAAACAAAATTGTAACCTGGGAGGATAATGAGAGCCTGAGGAAGAAATTGAATAAAATAGCAATGCCTACGGTTGAAATTGAAACCATACCTATTGCTGACGATTTCAAATCTAAAGTTCTGTTACAATATCCGCCTAATATGGATCGTTCTGGTGCAACGAAGTACCCATTGTTGGTTGATGTGTATGGTGGTCCTGATTCCTTCTCGGTGAGAAATTTTAATAAATAAACATCTTTAAAAAATTTTAAAAACCTACATAGAGTATATTTTTTTTAAAGAAAGGCTCTTTTATATAAAGTAGGTACTTTTTCATTAAAAAAGTACATTTTATCACTATCTTATCGAATCATTTAATACTTGTTGTTAAGCCCAAGTTTAGTATTAAAAAATCTCTATATTGCAATTTTCTTCGAGCCTTTTTATTTTCACAAAAAAAATTTAATAAATGTTAATTAAAATTCTTCAATATGTCACCAGAACTTCGACTGGCAGGGTCAGGAAAAACACTTTATTTAAATTAACCAAGGGAAAATACATTTTTTAAATATCTCTATATTTTGTGACTTTTTTATAAAAATTTTATTAAAATATTATTCAAACTTGAGGTCTTATTTTGTGATTAAACAATTTTATTTGAAATTATCGATATTTCGATACTTATGGAGTATCATCTTTAGGAAAATTCTGTCCTGAAATGAGCATCGAAACATCAATAATTTCAAATAAAATTGTTTAACCACAAAATAAGACCTCAAGCTTAAATAATATTTTAATCACATTTAAAAAAAATATGCTTATTTTTATCTGTTGGGTTGTACAAAGTTTAATATATAAAATTACTTAGTTTTTTAAATTTAAAGGACCTGTTGGTTGGAGAAACAATTAATTTAAAAAATGTATTATAAAATTAATTCGATACTTCGACACCTCTTTGGGCGTTTTCTTCTTGTTCTTGATTATTATATAAATTATTCCTGGTGAAGAAGCCAAAGAGGTGTCGAAATATCGAATTAATATTATATAATATAAGAGCTTAAATTTAAATATTTATTAAAAAAGTACTTATATGAAATGGTCGTGTTATAAATATGAAATAATGTACTTCATAACCAAAGGCCAATTTTTCCATAAAATTGTGCTTTTCCAATAAAATGTGAATTTCAATACAGACACTTTTCTAATCTTAATAGCATCTATTTTCTAAAAAGGTAATTTATTGCAAAAGGTTACTTTTAATAAAAACGTACTTTTTGTTTGTAAAGAGCACATTTATTAAAGCATACATTCTTAGGAGTAATTTTCTATAGAAATTTATTTATAACAAAAGTAAAATTTAAAGTAACCGCACTTTTTTTGCCAATTATTTTTTTTATAAGAAAGTACCTTTTTAGGTAAATTTTCCATAGATCTTTGTTCTACTTTTATAAAGAAATGGGCTAATTACAATGAGGTACTCTTTATAAAACTCAAAAATTTTGAAAATTATAGCTTTAAAAGCTTTAAGGTGTTACTTATTTACTAAAAAATATTTTTTATATGAGGCATTGTTTTACAATATTTTTAAATATACTTTTTATTCAATTAATTAACACTATTAATTTTCGACCTTTTTTTTAATATATGTATATGATTTTTATAAATGAGCTTTAGGTCTTTTTTATAAAAATTATTTTTATTGTACATATACTTTTTATTTTTTGTACATATATTTTTTATTTTTATTATACATACTCTTTTTATTATCATAATTTTCTAAAAGCAAATATACATTTTTAATTTTTTACGACATTTACTAAAAGATATTTTAAGCATTAATTTATGAAAAAGCATATTTTTTCTTATAAAAAAGGTACTTTCGATATGATTGGTAGAGGGGCTTTTAGTACAGAGTACATTTTTGTTCTTTTTGCTGCATCTCCATTTTTAGGGCTTTGTATTATTTAAATATAATTTTTCTCTTCAAACAGGCGATTGATAGATGGATAGTTGACTGGGGTACTTATCTTTCATCAAATCAATCTGTGATCTATGCTAAAATCGATGGACGTGGTTCGGGCTTGAGAGGTGACAAATTATTACATTCCGTTTATTTAAAATTGGGTACAGTTGAAATCGCGGATCAAATTAATGTAACCAAGTAAGAAAAAAGTCCAAATTTTAAATCATAACTCATTTTAAATTTTAGCAACTTTTTAATAGTTAAAAAAGAATTAAATTTGAGTTAATATTCCAAGGTAAACAAAAAAAATTTACTTTTATTATCAGCTCAAATGCAAAAAATGTCAATGCTTTTTTCTGAGGCCGCTATACTGTTCATATGTCTCGCCAGTTGCTAAGTGGCTTTGATGAGAACTTGTATATGTGTGTGTGAATAATATAAATTATCGTATCATTTTCCCATTCATTCAATTATCACCACCTTAAAAATGGTGCTGTTTATTCAGCGGCCTCCAAAACCAAGGCTGATATGTTCTGCCGTCTAGATTAGAATTAAATGTTAAATTTTATTTATTGACTTTTGATCACCACCTCATGTTTGATTCCATAAAAATGGAAATTGATTTAAAGAATATATTCATACATATACATATGTATTAAAAAGAAAATTTTTACTCTCAAACGCTTAATATTCTGTCTTTTAACATTAATAACGACCATAAATTCTAAATTTTAATTTAGACATCTCCAAGAGAAACACAGTTTTATTGATGCCAATCACACCGGTATTTGGGGCTGGAGTTATGGTGGTTATGCAGCTGCTATGGCCCTAGCGAATGATAAAGAACGTGTATTTCAGTGTGCCGCTTCCATAGCACCTGTTACCGATTGGACTTATTATGGTAGGCACTTTTAGCATCTTATTCTTAATATAAAAATTTTTTGTTTTCCCAATTAGTCAAACCTAAAATGCCTCAGGAAAAGAAATTGTAAAACACTGTATATACCTCTTTTTAGACTCCATTTACACTGAACGATACATGGGCCTCCCAGCTATAAATGAATTGGGTTACGCAGCCTCACGCTTGAGCACTAAAGCAACACAGTTGAGGGGCAAGAAATTCCTTTTAGTCCACGGAACTTTAGATGATAATGTACACTACCAGCAAAGCATGATATTAGCTAAGAACTTGGAAAGACATGATATTCTGTTCAAACAAATCGTAAGTAATATGTTGAAAACGAAAATAATAATTTTTTAATATACGAGTACTCAATTAATACATAGCGTTTCCTTTTTTAAGAGTAGAATTTTTGCCAATTTGTGAAAAGACAAACGTATTAGAAAAGATCACGCAATCCCCTAAATTTTAATTTAAATTAAATTTTGGAAAGGAATTAACTGTTAGAAAAAATGTAAAGCTACGATTTTTTAATTTTCTAAAGGTTGAAAAAGTCCTGTTTCGGAAAATATAAAAAAACTCCTTTTGCTAAGGCTTATTTTACAAATTATATGTATGTACATGTTTTTCAAAACATTTTAGCATTTTTACGAGTATATGGTATTTTTTAAAAGAAAAGATATGCTTCCTTTTCCGAATAGGTATTTATATAGACGTATGGACACTTTTTCATTTTTTTTATTTTAAATTTTGCAGAAACTAATTTTATTATAGGAAGCTTTTCCAAACCAATTATTCCAAAAAGTGCTTCTACTAAAGGCCGAATTTTGGTGAAGGCCCTTATTGCATAGTTTTTTTTAGTTATTTTTTATTTGCATTTAGGAAGAAGACTTTTTGTGATCGAATTCACACATTAGAAAACGCACATTTTGAAGCAGTTTTTTTTGCGAACATATTTTTTAAAGGTTCTTTTGCAAGCGGTTAAAGATACTTCTTTTAAATGCCTTTTATAAAAACTTACAAGGACTTATTGTCTAAGAACCTCTGCGAAATGTGCCGCTTGTTAGTAGTATTGTACATCTCATTAAATCAAAACTTTTGCATTTTTGTAGAAACGAAAACGCCATTAGCTTCTCTAAAGTTTGTTAAAAAATATATTTTCAAAGGGATTTTTTAACATGTATTTATGTACATATGAACACTTATGTACGTTTTCAAAATGTTTTGAAACGAATTCTAATTTGTACTAATTTTTTTAGAAGTCTGCTATTTCAAAAGCATTCCATACTGACAAGTATATTCAAGTGATCTTATTTCGAGGAGATCATTTGATACAAACTCTTAAAATAACGCACTTGGAATAAAATTGTTGGGGAATTTTCGCAAGTAATAACTTATTGAACAATCCAATTAATTGTTCAAATATATTTTTTATGAATATACATATTTGCCGTCGTCATCATGGAAGAACTTTATCACTTAAGCATTTAAAACAAGAAGTGAAACAAATTTGTTCTATTTTTAGAGAAACCAAAGGTTGAAAAGTTGGAAAAAATATCGTATTTTTTAGAAATAATTATCATTCAAATTAATATTGTTCGCTGCCACGCCCTGTTTTTATGAATCTGTATTAAACGTGGTACGCTCACGTACTGCCATGCCCGAGTAGCTCCCATCACATGCTGAAACTATCGTCAGTATCATGGGCTATTTGACCTCTGCATGAGCCAATAGTGAGACCTCATCCCTAATGAAAAAAGTCTTAAAAAACCGGCATAGTAGATAAAATTATTAATATGCGCACAAGCGACTCACAAACCTTTCCAAGAGCGAACAACAAGTACAAACGTATCCACACTCAATCTTTAATTTTGGAGAGCATTTCATATGGTGACCTAGTTACCGCAACACAGTGGGATTTTTCTGTTGAAAAATAACATTGAAATCTGACAGAGTTCCAATAATTTATAATTACAAGCGGCTGACTATTTTTTAGGAATTACTGGTGTTTCCAATTTAACGAGATTTCGGTTTGATGAGGTCAATATAAGATAAATACATATTAACCCATTTAAAGCCAAACCAAAACGACAAGGAAAACTTTGAATAATTCTTTATTTATATAAAATTAGGACTACAAAAAAACAGGATAACAAAAAAAAAGTTGAAATAATTTTATTTTTAGGACATAAAAGGGGTGTACCCAAATTGGTGCAGTGGCCACTTATGAGTGAAATTTCGAAAAGCACCCTTTGTCAATGTAAAGTGGTTTCTAGCATTTTTTTGCAACCCCAACGTCTTCTGTTGTGGAAAATGCAACAACTTACAGATTTTGAAGCTTTTCGGCTCCGTCTAGCTGTTAGCCTTCAATATTTCATGACGAAGGACGAGCAGTAGTGCGTTTTTTTGGTGATTGCTTTAGGTATACTCTTGCTATTGTTCGTCGAAATAGTAAGTGGTGCACGCTGTTTTCTTTACTGCATACATGCAAGCGCCAAACATTTGACATAGCCATATCCATCATGTAGGTAAATAAACCCCACTACCATTTTTTGCCATGAATGGCAGTTCTGTATAATAATATGGATTGATCCATTTCATCAACTCCGCCCATGCCCTTTCCTGTTGTCTAATAAGAATCATGATTGGTAGCCATTGTGCAAATACTGTTATCCTTCCAGCGGACCAATAATATTTCGTTATTTTTATCAAACCTATAATCATACTGTGCTTGGGGCTTTTTCATCATCTCCTTTATATTTGTCAAGGGGCATTTCTTAGTACGGTTATCTCTTATTGTTCCTGTAGCACCTGAATTACGTAAATCATTTAGCAGCTCACAACTTGTAAAAAATTATCAAAATAGACTTTGTGATTTGCAGGGTTTGTTGATAATTTAACGAGTAGCATTTTGACAACTCTACTACTCAATGGCTCAGAAACAGAGTTAGTTGACCTACAGTATCCAGAAGAACTTGCTGCAACCCAGTTTTTATATCCAAATCGAACTGGTTTGCCTCTAATAAACTGCTTTGCTGAATGACGGCCATAATATTTTACCATTGACTCATCGATAACAATATTTTTGTGGAAAATACCAAATTGGTTGAACTTTTTGAAAAGAATATCTGAAAGTTTGCGCAACTTGAACATTTTGTCAGTGGTTTTTGAAGCTGCGTTATTATCAACAAGGAGCAAATTTCTCTTAATTTCTTTAAACCTATTCCTGGACATAGAATTTGACACAACTTCTACTCCTTTGTCTTCATCATAAGACCAATACACGCTTCCCCTTGGTAATTTTTTGTATCCAGAAAGAATAAGTATACCAAAGAAATTCTTTAGTTCTGCAACGGCGACCGTTAAGTTATATCGATTATTTTGACTCGCCTATAAATGGCTAAGATTAGCGATCATTTCCAAAACTTCTTCGTCGAAAAACATTTGAAATATTTGAACTGGTGTCCAACTCCTTACAGCGGCATTCATACGTGTGTTTGCGTATATTTAAATGTTATGCTTTCAGCCATTGTACCCAAATTGGCACAGCACTTTTTTATAGATTATAAAATCAGACATATATAAAATATCAAACTAAAAATAATTGTTTGTGATTCAGTATACATCGAATTCGATAAAATAAAAGAATTTATGAATTTATATTTTATACAGAAAATTTAATTGTTGATAACTTAAACCTACCTCCACATCTGTATTATTGACCAAATTATTTAGATTATAATGGCACTAAAAATGAATCAATTTTATTCGTTCTATATTTTTTATATCCATAGGTCTTCCTAGTACTTGTTAATGCATAATTTTTTCAATATATATAAACAATTTTCCTATACACCCTAGATAAGTAAGTGTTCCCAAATTGGCACGACGGCCGTATATGGGTTAATGCGATGTTTCCCTTTCTTTAGTAAAACCAAAAAAAAAAAAAAAAAAAAAAACAATAATACCCATTATTATTAAACTGGAATATTAAGTTCTGCGTAAAGTACAAAATTAGTGACACCTCTACTTCTGTAGGCTTTAAAATTTTCGATTTAAATCGAGTACCGATGAGTACCGAAATATCGATAAAAAATTTAAATAAAATTAAAGACATTAAGCTTTAAAAATAAATTAAGTTTACTAGTTCTATTTATTTTTCTCCATTATATTTATTATTCTTCCATTATATTTCGTTTTTGGAACATTAACAAAGATTTATGCTTGCGCTTATTTGAAATCTGTCTTGTTATAACAAACGCATCAGGAAAAATAATCCATTAAAGTTAACGATAAACGAAATTTCATTTATACGTACATTAATTTCACTTGTACTTACATATGTACAATCCAACTGCAATTCACAATGTATTACAAAAAATTAATGAAATGTGTGGAATTTTTGCGATTTAACGCGATTTTTCGAGAGACCAAGATTTTGTTGGGATTGTTTTGATTTTCAATTTAACGTTTTAGGAACTATGCCGTTTACTGTATTTTGTTGAGATGTTTGATATTGCGATTATTAAATGAAATTTCTTAAGTCGTGTATTGCAAAATGCTGAAAATAAAAAAACCATTAAACAATTTTTTTAAGGAAATCCAATAAATTGCTCATTTTGCGTTGCCCGGTATATTTTTTTCTGGGAAATCTCGTTACGCAGATATTGAAATTTTGAAATCTTAGTTGTAATTTTTTAATGTACTATTAACGAATTTTCTTCTTTTACAGAGTTACCCGGATGAGGATCATGCTTTAGGCGGCGTCAGACCCCATTTATATCATTCGCTCAATAAATTTTTTGGCGAGTGTTTTGCCAATTCCCGACTGGCCCGTAGCCAATAAAAATTAACTAATTCAAACATGCCATTTTATTACTGATCAATTATAAGAGTAGTAAAAAAATAATAAAAATCACCGAAAATAATAATGATAACGCAACAAACAGAAAACGCTTCGTAAAATTATTAAGAAAAATTTTATTATTTAGAAATATTGTACTTATACATGCAATACGATGATAATATTAAGTAATTGACGGACATCAAAAAAATTATTAAAAAGCATTTACCTTGTTAAAGAAATTTTATAACTTTAGAAAATTATATACGCGCTTGTAGATTTTTATTAGAAAAAAATTTTAAACAATAAGCTAAGAAGACAACACAAAGCAAATTCAATGAGAGCTTTGCAGCTCAAGAACTTAATTGTGCTTTCGAAAGTCTTTGGCCTAGTGGAGTAGACAGTTTATTTATTTATTTACAATTTCTAAACCGAATCTCCAATTGGCTTCTTACCAAATTCCTTCACGGCACTTCAAAGCTTTTGAGCTGCTAAGCTGTTGAATTGAAGCTTAAAACAATAATTAATTATTAAAATTTTTAAAATTGAAATCCTCATAGTAGTTGCGTGCCTAAAAAAATTTAATTTTAAATATTTAAATAGTAACAGTTTAAGAAAGAAAATCTTAAAATATTATATATTAGTAAAATATAATTAATAATATTTTTGCATTAGAACTAAGTACTAAATAATTTTTTTTAAATAATTAGAAAAAATTGTAAAAAGGATTTTTTAACAATTAAGAAAATCAAATTGTAATGACATGATTCATTTATTAGCTTTAATAATTATTAAACTAAGAACAACAGCAATAAAGTAAAATAAAGTAAAACATTTGAAAATACGAGGGCGGTACTATAATTGAACAAACTGCAAACAACCTAATCATAAGCAATGTGTTTTACAAAATTTTGTTAATTTAAGCTCGAAACACTTCTTTGGGTGATATTGGAAGTACCCAAAATGAAGTATCAATACAATGGCTCATTTTATTTACAATCAAAATGTGCGCCAAATACTTTTTGTGTGAAATTTTTTTTTTTTCAATTCCTCGTTAAGGATAGAACACAATGTGTAGCTGAGATGTGAAGCGAGAAGTATATTTCTCTCTGTAAAAAGTACATTGCTTCAAATGTATGCCAGCACAACGTAAATCTCACGCTGAGGCAAATGCTGAGGCGCAAAGTTCGAACATTGTAATTTTTTACAGCGCCTCCCATTAACAGCAACACATTTTTTTTACCGAATATTTTTATTTTTCCACAAAACAATATTTTTAATTTTGTACAAATACACAAAAAACTTAAATTAATTTTGATTATTATGTTAACATTGATTGTTAACAGATTGTGTTAACCCATTTTTCGCCGACCGGTGATTATAATTACCAGCACTTCCAGACGTCGTAACTGCTTAACAAGAAATTGTTTATTTCGTGTAATTTTTTTACTTATAAAGGTCCTTATACATATATTTATTTAACTAGGTAGAGTTTTTTTGAATGCATACATTTCTTTTTTTGCAAATTTAAAAAAGGGGTCAAAAAGATAATTTAAAAATGTATAGATTTAAATACTATGATAATACTACTATTTCTAACAATTTCCTTTCTATCATTAAAATTTGTTGTTTAGTTTTCTTATTGCATCGACTTTTTTACAAAAAATATTCATTTATAACATTGATGGACATTTCTTGAAACAATTGTTTAAAATCAACGCCTCTTTGTTTCTAAGTGCCTGTTTACATTGGACGATTTTTGTCGCTGCAATTCTTAGTTTGTAGGTAAATAGGGGGAATGGAGCTAATAGGGGAAGAGAGAAACTAAAGAGAGTACACATAGGCATGTACTCTTGCAATTCCTTTTTCCCGCAATTCGTAATACGTAAATTCCTTGTTTGTTTACCGTAAGAATATACTTAAAAAAGAAAATATCAAAAATTACATACGTATGTATGTATGTATGCATAAAATATCTGCGACAAAAATCGTTCAATGTAAACGCAAATGCAATTTTAAAGAAAGGAAGACAAAAATTGCAGCGACAAAAATCGTTCAATGTAAACTGGCACTTACTCTCTTTAAGGTGAACTCAGTGATGACGCAGTTTAACCCATGCAAGGGTTGCCTATTCTATGTATTTAAAAATCATTTAAGGCTGTATTTTTATCTTGTATGATTAATATCTTTATATTTACTTACTAGTGTAATTGGATCAGTGTTCTTTTTAATAACCAAATAAATTTTAAAATTTCGATTTTCGTAGACAAAAAAGCGTTTTTATAGATTTTTTTTTATAATTTTGGTGGGAAAAGAATTTCTTGCGCGGCAACGCTGCTTTTAAATTCTGCCAATAGTTTTACTTTGTGGGAGCGTTAAACAATTTAAAGCAATTTTAAAGGGTTTAAACAATTTTAAAGGGTTTTCTTATTTTTGTAAACGAAATGTCTTAAAAAAATTTTTTGTAAAAGGTATTTAAAATATATTAAGCAGTCTTTACTCGTAATGTTTTATAATTTAAATTTATATGTGAACTTCGATAATGAATTATAAGAGAATGACTTAATTAACTTTATTTGGTTTTAATGTTTCACAAGTTGATTTGTGTGGCCTTATAAAGTATATCAATTACTTCTCTAGTTGACCTGTAAGTCTTATGCCCAGTTTTTAACTTAATATTTAAATATGCAATTAGTTAAATTTAACATAAATTTAAATTGTATTTAAATACAGCTTCAGTTTTTCAGTGTTAAATAATTCTTGCTATTAAATAGCAATGAAAATATGGTAGCACTATGAAATGTTAAAAAATTTATCGATAGTTTCAAAGAAAACAGCTGTCTTTTTGATAGGAATCCCTTTTGTTGCCTTTTTTATTTATAAATATACTTATATTTATATATATGAGCATATGTATATACTTACATACATATATCTATAATTTTTAATTTAATTTACGTATATATTCTCTTTTGTTTAACAACTTTTAATTTCTAAAAAATATGTTTTAATTTCTTTCATTGGACGTAGAGATGGGCGCGAGTCGTGTTTTTTTTCGTGACACGAAACATGCACGATCAACACGACGTGTTCGTGTTGAAAGTGTAAATCTTGATAAGTTACTATTTCTTAACAGAAATATGTAAATAACAAATAGATATTTATTTGCAAATAACTAAATATATTTAAGTTTATGTGATTCTTTTATGTTAAAACAAAAATATATTTGTATGTACATAAGTACATATGTATGTACATCCATACATAAGTGAATTTAAGTTGAAAATTTTTTTTATTGAATTTAGTTTCGTGCGTGTTGGTTGGTCTCGTGTTTTGAAATTTTTTGCCGTGCGTGTTTCGTTCGTGCTTGACATCTTGGGTTTCGTGTTCGTGTCGTGTTGAAAAAATCCAACACGCGCCCATCTCTAATTTGACGCCAAGAAATTGAGAGGTAAACAAACGGCAAAATCATATGTTAACTTCTGGACTTTAAATAAACTTTAAATGCCCAATGTTGCTCATTTAAGTTGCAATTAAATAAGCCTTGAAGAACTGTATTTCGGATTTAAATGGCATTTAAAGCTAAATGGCATTTAAATACAAAGTTAAAAACTGGGCATTAAAAATATAAAAAATAATATAAAATTCCAATGTTTTCTTTTTCTTTTTGTCAGGAAAAAACCAGCTGCAATAAACTGCAATGTAGGTCTTTTTCATCATTGTAATCTTATTGTGGAAGTTACAAGGGCTTGATGTTTGAAACACTGTTTTTGAATGCACCCTCAATAAAACGATTTCGCAATTTCTTAATTCCTGGAAAAATAAATTTAAGCAATTTTTTTGCCTGCAAACCTTTAAAATATAAAAAAAATAGTTGTAACTTTCCAATGTTTTCCTTTGTTTTTTTTATTGCATGTACAGAGATTTTTAAAGGGGTTTTCTCCCTTTAAAAAACTACCTGCAATAAACTGCAATGTAGGAAATCTATTTCTGAATATACTCTCAATAAAACATTTTTGGTTTTTCCCAATTATTTATAAAAAAATAAATTTAAACACCCTCAGTCAGTTTTCATGGTTTGATATGAAAATAATTTTTTAAGTAATATCAGTCGTGTTGTGTCTTTCAAAGCGAATTGGTGAATTTTAATTCAAAAATAAAGATAATAATAAATAAAACAAACCGTTAATCTCAAAAAGTGAAAAAAAATCTAAATCTTAGTATATATAGTATACACAAATAAATAATTTTGCCCGAAACTTTGTTAAGTCTAATGTGAGACTTGGCAACCCTGGAGTTCAAGATTAGTTTTGATTGGTCGAAACAAATATATATTATATTTCGATAAAAATCAGGATTTTTTAATTAAATTTAGTTTTATTTTATAAAAAAAAAAATAATCTTTATTATAAAAACCGTGTATAAAGTGTTTAAAACAGCGGTGGACTTTTTATCAAACAATTGTTTATAAGAAACGCCTCTTTTTTTCTTATGCTCTTTAGTTTAATCGTTCAAGAGACTTTGGCGAGTGCAAATTTTTTCTCAATTACAGTGTTTAATATAAGTGGGAATGCATTTAAAAGATTTTTTTATGATAAACAATGCTTTTGGAAATGTACAATGCCTTTTATGTCACCAAATATTTAAAAGGTATAGAGGAAATGTTATTAAGAGGCATTATGATTCTTTCCACTCTGATATGAATAAATTATTATTATTATTAATTATATAACTTAATAATAAATTAATTATTATAAAGTTAGAGATTGAGCGCTAGCTACCAAGGTCATCAGCTCCTGTTAGTAATAAGAAAGCCGGAAAAATAAAGATGAATTCAAATTAAGTTATAGATATTTAGTAATTTTAACAGTTTAAGTAAATCGTTTATATTATCTTTTGTAGTATGTTTTAAAAGATTGGTGAAAGAGTAATTATTTTTTGTGCATATAGATTTAACGTAACAACATTCGTCAATTATGTGCTGCATTGATATTCTTGAGCTGCTACAGAATCTGCATAGGGGTGGTTGAGTTCTTTCCATCAGGTGTTGGTGTGTTAATCGGCAGTGACCTAGTCTTAAACGTATGTATTTTTGTAGATATGATCTTGGTATATCGGGTGGGTATGTGGGTGATTCACCGTTTGGATTGAATTTTTTATAAAGATGGGTATAAGCATTCCAATAGCGATTTCGTTTACTTGAAAAAAGTTTGCGAACTGTAGAGTATATCGTGCATTTATCTTGAGTATTTTCAACTATTAGTGGCATATTAAAGGCTTCTTTTGCTGCACGATCGGCTTTTTCATTGCCAGGAATCCCGGAGTGGCCCGGTATCCACATAAGTTTAATTTTGTCCGAAAATCGAATCAGATTGTCTCTTATTTCGCAGATCGTATCCTCTCTGTTGGATAAGTTTAGTATTGCAGTTACACATGATTTAGAGTCGGAACAGATTACATACTTTGATCTCTGTTTTTTTATCCATTTGATAGCATTTATAATGGCAATAGTTTCTGCAATAAATATTGAACTATTTACATCCAGCAGACCTACCTGTATCGTATCAAGGTTGTTATCTATTATGGCGTATGAAACACCATTCGCGCTCTTCGAACCGTCTGTATAGCAAAAATTCCATCCACATGCAGAATATTCACACTTTTTCTGCAAGAAAACAGCTAAGTAAATTTCAACTGATGTTGAGTCTTTAGGGTAGTAAATAAATGATGAGTCAATACTATTGTGAGTAAGTAGCCAAGGAGGTCGCAGACAGTTAAATTTTTTTATTGGTTTTGGATTAATATTTGTTATAGCAATGTATTCGGTGATTCTTTGAACAGTTGATTTTAAATTTTTGTTGCATTTCGATTTCGGCTTATAATGTAGTATTTGATTATCTGTGGGCATAAGAAGTTTCGTTGCTAATTTTGCCGTATTTATTTCAATAAGCGTTTCAAGAGAAGGTAACCCGCATTCTATTAGTATATTTGGAATTGGTGTCGTTTTAAAGGCCCCAATGGCAAATCGTGCGGCAGCGTGATATGTTGTTTGGATTTTTCTTAAATCTGCTTTCGCCGCATAACCGTATAGTGGAAGACCGTATTCAATTTTTGATATTAACAGAGATTTTATAATACTTATTAAGGTTTTTTGGTGACAATTACTGTTGATACTGGAAATACATTTAATTAGATTCAATCTCTTTACTAGGGCATTTTTTAGGTACAGTATGTGTTCTTTCCAGCGGTATTTGCTGTCAAAGATCAGTCCTAATATTTTCATTCTGTTTACTGTTTGAATAGTATGAGTTTGAAAGGATAACGGTGGCTGTAAGCAACTCCTCTTACGGCAAAAGTGTATAGCACTGGTTTTGTCCAATGAGATTTTTGCGCCATATAAATCGCACCAATTTTTTAAATCAGTAGTAAGATTGTCAATCTTTAGCTGGTCAATCGACTGTTGCTGTTTGTTTAATTTTATTATGATACATAGGTCGTCTGCATACAGGCAGTGATTAAAGCTTGGGTGTTTTAGAATTACAGAGTTAAGTTTTTCGTATCCTATTTGAAATAAAATAACAGATATAGGAGATCCCTGAGGTATACCATTTTGAAGGGGGAAAATTGGAGAGTATGTATCATTAATTTTTACTTTAAATTTTCTGTTGCTCAAAAAGTTAAAGATTAACTTTAGCATTTTTGGTCCAATTCGCCAATCCTTTAGTTGTGTAATAATGCTGTGAATACCAATTCTATCAAAAGCTTTTTCAAAGTCCATAGATAAAATAGTAATATGACCGTTTATGGAAAGAGATTTCGTTATTTGTTGGTCTAAGTAAAGTAAAACATCGCTTGTGCCTTTACGAGGTTTAAAAGCCATTTGTTTAGGGTGTATAAGTTTGTTATTTTGGAGAAACCATGACAGTCTATTAGCAATAATTTTTTCCAATAGTTTACTTAAACATGAAAGTAAAGATATAGGTCTATAGCCGTTCAGCTCGTTTTTTTCTTTGCCTACTTTAGGGAGAGGTATAACAGTGGCAACTTTCCAATCTTGAGGTATGACTCCCGAATTAAACACATTGTTGAGAAATTTTACGATTATCTTTTTACATGAGGTTGGCGTATTTTTAAGCATGGGATAGTTAATTTTATCAAACCCAGCAGTTTTTCCTTTAAGGCAGTTTAGTGCTGTGTTAACTTCTATTAATGTGATATCAGACTCAATAAATTTCGCAGAGGAGTGGGGCGAGTAATTTTGTGTAATATTTATCTGATTTTTGCTGTTTATAAAGGCTTGACTAAAGTTAGCATCACTAGATTGAAGTGACCATTCCATTCCAAATAAAGTTGCTATATCTTCAGGTTGTGTGTAGATGTTATTTAAATGTTTTATATTATTAATACTGTGCTTTATATTTTTTCCGTATAACTTGTTTACATTACGCCACACAGCTTGAATAGATGTTGATGGATTTAATTCGGATGTGAATTTGTAAAAAGAATCTTTTTTCGCCATTTTAGCATGTTTCTTAAAAACCGCATTTGCTTTCCGGTATTCTATACTATTTTCTATGGTAGGATTTCTTTTAAACTTATGCCAATTAGTCTGTTTTGCTGTTCGCAGAAGCGATAGATTTTTGTTCCACCAATGTACCAATTTAGGTTTTGCGCTTTTGTTATTCTTCGGGATTGATTCGTTGGCGGAAGCAATTAAAATTCTTTTTAGTTTTGCAGCAACTTGGTTGTTATTTTTTGATAAGTCTATATTAAGAATTTTAGTGTTAATTAGATCATTGTATTTAGTCCAATTTGCAAAATCTGTATTAAAATTATGATTTCTGTTGGCAGTCTTATTCGAGTAATCGAAGTTCCTTTTATATGTGATATATATCGGGAAATGGTCACTACCATGTAAATTGATGTCTAAATCCCAAGAGAGGAAAGGGTACAGAACTGATGATGCAATAGATATGTCGACATGCGTAAAGGTGGAGTGGGTAGAGTAGTGCGTAGGAGAACCATTATTTAAAATAATTAGATTGGAATGTTGGTAAAATTGTTCAACCAGCTTACCACGTTGGTCGGAGTTTTTTGAACCCCATATAGTGTTGTGGGCGTTTAAATCTGCCAATATTAGAGTAGCAGAATCAATATGATAGCTAAGTGCGTCTAAATCAGCGTTTGATATTGTTTGCGTTGGTGAAGCATATAATGACAATATGTTTAATTTAGTTTCGGCTTCAATTTTTACGCCAACTGCGTTAAAGCTTAAATCAGGCTTATAAAATTTGTGTTGGATAGATCTTTTCAGTAGTATAGCAGTTCCGCCTTTGGCTCGAGAATTATTAGTGTTATTTAAGCAAAATACGTAGTTGTTAAGATTAATGATGTTAGACTTAAGATGAGTTTCTTGTAAGGCTATCACATCTGGTGATTTATCATTAATTATTAGTTGTAATTCGTGTAAGTTGTTGTAGTATCCGTTCATATTCCATTGAAGTATATTTAGGACCATAATTTATTTATAAAAATACTGGTGAAATTTTAACTGGACTAGATACATATACATATATCACCAGTGAAATATAGTATTATATCAAAGTGATATACTATATGAGATCCATTTTGTTGTTTGAGTTAGCATTGTAATCCGATACATTATTCAATGTTGGGTTGTCTGTTTTATTGTGTTTAATTTTTAAATGTTGATTGTTGTTAGGAGTGGATTTTATTGAAATTTCTTTTGTTACTTGATTTAGAGAATATGTCTGTTCTAAGATAGAGGTTGTTGTTGTAATGTTGTTTAACTTTTTATTATTGATTGCATTTACAATTTCTTGATTAGTTACTGCAGCCATTAATTCATCTGGTTGTTTTTTCTGTGCGTTAATTCGTTTTTTGCGTTTTTCAATTGCTTCTTCTAGTGATTCCTTTGGTATATCTGTTATTATACCCTCATTTATTTCATTAGCTTTTTTGTTTGCTTCAAAAAAGGTACAGTTATTTGTTATTTTGATTTTAATAGTTAATTGACGTTTTATAATTGTTGGACAGCTTTTGTTAAGAGCATTGTGTTCATGTTTACAGTTTACGCATTCAATTTTTGAGCACGGTATTGGGTCGTGAATGCTGGAAGCACAAACTTCACATTTAGTTTCGGATTTGCAGTGTTTTTTGGTGTGGCCCAATTTGAAGCAGTTTTTACATTGTAGAGGTTGGGGGATGTAGGGGTTTACTTTTACAACAAGAAAACCTATTTTGATCTCCGATGGTACTGCGTAACGATCAAAAGAAAGAATATGTAGACACGTATTTGTGAGCTTGTTATCTATAAATTTTTTAACTTTGTGGCATTCTATTACCCCTTGGTCACTTAGACCTTCAGTAATTTCTACTTCGGATAAATTTTTTAACGATGGTGCAAAAACAACTCCTTTAGTCGTATTTAAGGTAGGATGTAACATAACTGTCACTGGACAGACACCAATTAATTCTTTTGTTTTCAAAAATTTATTAGTTTGGATATTATTTTTTGTAACAATCAACAAATCTCCATCACGATTGAATGATACTTTTTCTACTTTTTCACTTGTGACCGCCTCTAGGGCTTTAGATACAAGAAATATATTAAAGTCTTTTAATGGTTTGTCTTTTATGTTACTTTTAATTAGTATATATTTAGGGTTATAGCTTTTAGGTTTTTGAGTGCAATCTAGTCGAGGAAAATCGTTCATATTATTGATATCCATATTGCCAAGCCTTTTACGTTTGGGGATGGGGTCCGGATCGGGGTCGAGAGGGGCAAAGTAATTGCCCCCATATTTGGAGCTCATGATTTTATGAATGTAGATTTGTTAATATACTTATGTAGTTCAATAAAAAAATTAAAGTTTTAATTAACGAAATTATAACAAAGATGAAAGGAGATAAGAAACACCAATTAGAAAACCAAGTCTTTATTCGGTGAGAGCACGTCGTGAATTGCGAAAAATATTCAATATAAATTATTTTTTTTTTAATTCAAATTCTTTTTTTAAATTTTCAGTTCTTATAAAATTTTCACACAGAAAAAAAAACGTCCGTTCTATTTGACAACAAATGCGATGATGATGAATAAATATAATGATGTGTTTCGTGATGTGTTTTAATGTGTTTCCTTTTGCTTGTCACTGTACCCTCAAATTATCTCACTAACACAAGTGCAAAACAATTTTGTCCATCACTGATTTATAATGAGTAAATGAGTATTCAACATTGTGGTGATTATAATTACCATTGGCGAAAAAGGTATGCCTAAATGTGAGCTTTATATGTAAATATACATACAAAAATTTTATGTATACTTTTAAAACAGAAGCCACTATGTTTTTGGCATTTTAACGGTATATGAAAACGGTTCATATTAGTTTTTAAGAGAAATTGCAAAATATTTATGAATTATATTAGTTTAGTGTTGAATTTGTTTCAAAGCGGACGGTATAATTACAAGTGCTTTTGTTGGAAGTGAAGTGATATTATAGAAAAAATGTCAGGATCGTATGTATTTATATGAAAAGTAATAGTGTTATAAAAAATTGTTAAAATAAATAATTACTTTATCTAGTTTTGGGTTTGTCAAGCGTGCTTTAACAATGAGGGAAATATTTGATGTGCTGGAGGACTCGGATGATGAATCGGCTAATGCACAGATTCGCGATAATGCTCGCAATGTTGTGTATATTTCGCTTAGACTTGACATTCTGAGTGATGAAGAGGACATTGACAAAACGATCATTGGGGGTCAAGAAAATAGTGTGATGAATGAAGTTGCTGGCGAATTGGAACTTGAATTTTTTATAGAAAATGAAGATATAAGTGCACCCAGCGAACTCGAAATACCAAACAAATTTAGGTCAAAATCTTCATTTCCTTCTTCAAAATGGGAGCACACAAAACGACCACTTTACTCCAACAATGCGCATGATTCTACAGAGCTGATGAAAGATCAAGAAAAGCTCTATCAGTTATTGAGTATGTAATGTATGGACTAGTTTTTTTTAATTTTATTTTCTATGAGTTTATTTAGGCGAAAGGTCTCCTTTGGACCTACTCAAGTTGTTTTTTGATGAGGAGATTGTAGAACTAATAGTGTCGAATACCAACGAGTATGCGAGGCAGAATAATGTTCTAGACAACATGTGCACAGTACAATTGTTGCATCGTTTCCTCGGATTTTTAATACTTACTGGATACCACACCGTTCCACAATATGAAAATTATTGGAGTCAGCAGACAGATCTAGGGGTTCTAATTATAAAGCAAGCCATAACACGTTCCGAATTTCGGTGGATGAAGAAATATCTTCATGTCTGTAATAACAACGCCTTGGATAAAAACGATCGTTTTGCGAAAATTAGACCCTTACTTGAAGGACTAAATAAAAAGTTTTTGCAATTTGGAATTTTTAGTGAGCATTTATCTATCGATGAGCAAATGGTGCCATACTTTGGAAGGCATTCCAGCAAATTGTACATAAGGTATAAATCCATTCGTTTTGGTTTCAAGTTGTGGGTTCTTGCTTCATCTGATGGATATATGTATAATTGTATGCCCTACGCTGATTCCCAGCAGCACTTTAGTAAGGAAATCGCTACATATATTTTGACAATTTTTTTACTTCCTTTCATCTAATGTGTCTTCTGTCAGAGAAAAAGTTTCAAGCCACTGGTACAGTGCGCAAAAATCGATTACCAGGCAATATGGGCATTAAAATTGACAAAACTTAAAAAAAAAACATAGGCCGATTATGACCTATGCTTCTATAGTGTGGTGGACGTCGATGGAATATAAATGCAACATCAAAACAATACAGAAAGTTCAGAGAACCTGCTGTCTTGGTATAAGTGGGGCCTTCCGAACGATATCAACAGGGGCGATGGAAACAATATTATCTATCCAGCCAATCGAAATTCGTATAAAATACGAAGCGGCTCTTGCAGCAAAACGACTAAAGGTGATGGGTGAGTGGATCGATCAGGAACACGAAGCGCATCATTAACGAATCTTTACGGCCATAGGAGAGTCCATACCGGAAAATGTCGCAAATGACCGCATACCGGAGACTAGACTAGAGGCCAACTGCGGAACATTGATCCCCGACATCCATTCCTGGTTGACCGACCCTTGGAACCAGATCCCCATGGGGCTTCATTGTTACACGGATGGATCAAGGTCGAGAGGGAAAAGGGGACTTGGTGTTTATATAGAAAACACCACAGAACTGTTTTTCCGCCTGCCGGACTATTGCACAGTTTTGCAGGCGGAAGTTCGTGCGATAACGGAGTGTATCAGGGAACTCAACGTAATGGGGAGGTCAGGACTTGTGAATATATTCACAGATAGTCAGATGGCCATTAGAGCAATCTCAAAGGAACGCACTAAATCACGTACAGTTTGGGATTGCAAAAACGGTATTAACAGTTACTCGACACATGGTGAAGTGCGCATCATGTGGGTGCCAGGGCACGTGGGGATAACTGGAAATGAGAGGGCAAACTCACTTGATTCTAGGGCAATAGAGTTAGGTAATATAAGCTTGGAATGCGCAAAGCCTTTCGATGCAGTTAAATCCGAGCTAAAGACTTGGGCACATAGGGCACATTCAACTCTCTGGAATAACGGAACCATGAGAATCAATACAAAATTTCTATGGGGAGATCCAGACGAGAGAAGAACGAGGGAGCTGCTAAAACTTAGTAAGCTCGAACTAAGTAGAATAATAGGAGTTGTCACAGGGCACTCTCAACTACTGGCACATCTTAAACGCGTCGGAATAGCGGGAGGAGATGAATGTTGAGCATGTGGGGAGGAGAGCGAAACATTAGAACACTATTTGTGCCAACGCCCCGCCCCGCCTTCTCACAAATAAGATCCCGATATCTTGGGGGTGACATCTTACCGGACATAAGCCGATTTCGGGGAATATGCTGGAGGAAATTAAGGAACTTTGTGAGTGACACGGAGTTTCTCTAGATCCTTGGGTCAATATGTTATGGTTAAACTCAAAGGAGCGCACAACAAGCCTTCACTGGCTTAGGTGTATGTCGTATGACATGGGCTGACATACCCCTCCAATCAACCTAACCTAACCTAAAACAAGGTAAATACGAATTTATGTAGGATCGCGCAAACGAAATATTCATTTTAACTTGGCATGATAACGCAATTGTTACGTTAGCGACTAATTTTTATACCATCGGTCCTCTTACAACTGCCCGACGTTATAACCGAAAATGTCATAAGTATGTTGGTGTTAAAGAGCCTAATTTGATAAAAAAAAAATAAATTGAACATGGGAGGAGTTGATATCAAAGGCCTGCATCAACAGATTCATTTCGTTGATGTTTTGAATGAATGCATTCAAATTATAAACAATCACTGTCGTTATGCTGGGTTTTTTGATTTTAAATGAATAAGCCTAAAAATACAAGTGAATGCCTTTACACTGAGTTTTTTCCATAGCAGCCAATTCAAACACATTTGCTTTTTTCTTCCACTCCCTTAATTTGTCTTATACTCACAAAATGAGTACAACTATCTGTATGAGAGGTTATTTACTCAGTGTATTCGCTGTATCCAAAACGAACATAAAAAACGTCGGCCAGCCAATGTCAAGAGGGCTGGTTAATTAACCCAGTGTCCTTTGGCGAGAGCAAAAATACACAACAAAAAAACCATCCACACAAATCCACTACTCCATGCACATATATACATATACATATACAGAAAAAATTTCCCACACAGCCAAGAAATCATTCGAATTTTGCATTGAATAATCGGATACAATTGGATATTTTCGAGTTTTTATTTTTTGCAAAACCAAACACTCGCAAACCAACTCAATTTTCATAGTTTTCATTTACATATATCCATTATCTCTTTCGCAATACGTAATCTCTTTTACATTCATTCATCTTGCTAGCGCGAGATCTACCATTCATTCTTATTCATTTCTGATTGAATGACTCAAAATGCCTTGAATGGCATTCATTGCAGGCCTTTGGTTGATGTGGCAGACAATGCCATATCGAACTACCGTATAAATGTAAGAGGCAAGAGGTGGTGGTGGCCTTTCTTTTCAAATGCTGTGGATCCCGCTATTGTAAACGCGTGGAAGTTGTTGTGTGTAATATTGGAAAACCCGACCAAAACCTCAACTAGACTTCCGGTCTGAAATCGCTAGAGCTCTACTTGTTTCTGAGGATGAGGATCAGCAAACAGAATCAGAAGAACCAAAATCAAAATGTACCAAAGTGTCACAACACGTTATTGTAAAACAGAAGAAAGGCAAAAAACGTCGGTGTAAACAATGCCACAGTCATACACCATTTATGCGCAGGGTGTGTGAGGTTCATCTACATACGAAATGTTTTGAAATTTACTATAATAAGTAATTTTTATTAATAAATAAAATGTTTTTCATTGTTCCTCAAAAATTACATGTGTTTATATATTTCGCCGATGGTGATTATAATCACCATTCATTTTCCGCAAAACTAAAAAAAATCGTAATTAAAGTTCTCAATTTTTACTTAAATTAGTATCATATTAGATAAAAGTTAAAATTTTTTGCAAATTGGTCCACAGGAACTATGTGCGACGAAAAATGGGTTAACATATTATTATATCCAGAGATGCCAATTATGTTTATTATTCATACAAATTCAATACATTTGTACATAAAATTTTGATTAAGTACAATTGTCATTTTTGTTATTCCGTTTGGTTCAATATCCCTGCTATCGGCGAATAAAAGAAGTTGTACGCGGCAAATTTCTTGACAAAATGCAGTGTGTAAGTCCAGTCTGAAAACAGGATGGAAATAATTCGAACAAAAATCCTCTGAAATTTCGTATCATGCCGTTTTTTCCGCTCTGTTTGTTTCTTTAGTCTTCGGTAGCAAATAAAAAATTTCATGCAACGAATTTTATGACAAAATATATATATACATATGTATATATATATATATATATATATATATATATATATATATATATATATATATATATATATATATATATATATATATGAATGTATATATATATATATATATATATATATATATATATATATATATATATATATATATATATATATATATGTGTGTGTGTGTGTGTGTGTGTGTTTATAAATCTAGTGTAAAAATTTTTCATTGGTTTTTATTTTAATTCAGCTTAGCAATTTTGCTTTGATTTCCTTTTTACATTTTTGGGGCCTTAACTAGACTTACAAATATTGTTATTAATCTATGTATATAAATGTAGGAGTAGTGAATGAGGAAAAAAGCTCAAATCCTCTGAAATTGATGTCATAACATTTTGCCGTTATGCTCCTCTGATTGTCATTAGCAAATAAAAAAGATTCCTGCAATAAATTTTATATCAGTCCTTATTAGAAAATAAAACACTTTCATTTAATAAATTTCTCCAATAAAATGCAATATATGTATGTATGTAACCTAGCCCTACATATTCAGTTGTGTCAGGAGTTTTTCTTATTTCATTATAAGATTGCTCTCCTCTTTCATACAACATAGTTTTCCAAAGTTAAAATTTTCACCTAAGAATCCAATAAAAGGATATTGAATTTTTGTATTTTCCTGAATTTGTAACATACAGGTGCTTTTATTTGCCAAAATGCAAAGAAAAGCAGATGAATAAAAAAGTCTTGAAACTTAACAGTTTGACTCAGCAGTTTTAAGCAACCTTGTTGTGAAATACTACGTTTATACGCACGTCTTATTTGCAAATAGAACTATTTGCAAATAACTAATTTACTGTTTATACGGGAAATCGCATACAGAACTTGTGTTATTATTAGTGATGCCATGTGACGAAAATATGATTGTTTGGTAAGTAAAACATAAAAAACGTTCATGAAGTGGCAACGTCTTACTTTTTATTTGCAAATAGTGTCGTTATTCACGACTTGTTTAAGTGAGTTAATAAGTTACAATAAAAAAGTTATACGGCAACATTCTTCTTTTTTATTTGCAAATAAGACGTGCGTATAAACATAGTAATAGTGATGCCAGATAAATATAAACAAAACCCACTTATTGTTAAACCAAAGGGAAAACAGAATGTTTTTAAAACTAAAGAAGATTTAAATAAGAAGGTTAGTCCTATGGATTTCAAAATAGTAAATATAGGACAAAGGAGGAACGGATCTGTGGTAATTCAGAGTGAAAGTAATGAAGAAAGAGAAAAAATAAAAGGAACAATTCAAAATAGAATGGAATGAATCATATGAAATTAAAGTACCTAACCAAATGGAAATGAAAGTAAAACTAATTGGTATGACATTTAAACTAACTGAAAATAAGATTATTGAAAAACTTATAAAACAAAATGATTTTCTTAGTGAAAGTGAAATATCTGTTATTAAATTGTTTGAATATAAAAGAAATGGTATTAAAATATATAATGCGATTTTAAAGATTGATAACACATCATACGGTAAAATATTGAACGCACAAAAATTTAATGTTGGATGGGAGAAATGTAGAGTGTACGATGTTACTGATGTTATACAATGTTTTAAGTGCAAAGGATACAATCATAAATCATCAGAATGTAAATATCAAGAAATTTGCTATAAATGTCATGGAAGCCATAAATGCAATGAGTGTAGTCAAGAAGTTTTAAATAAATGCATAAATTGTATGAGAATGAACAACAGGTTAAAACTTGGGCTGGATGAAAATCATCATACATCTGATAAAGATTGTCCTGTGTACCAAAACAAACTAAATGCGAAAAAAAAGAAGATGGGGGATTACAGCATAACAATCAAGACAGATATGCGGTATATACACTAACATTCAAGGGATCATAAATAATTACAACCAACTGGAACAAAAAAACATAAATTTATTATACTAACCGAAACCCACTTAACGGAAAATGTAAAGGAGGAAGAAACGCAACTAACAGGATACAACCAATTTGCAACATTATCCAACTCAACAAGGACGTGTGGAGTAACAATATATGTCAAAAAGAAATGGAACATGAGAAAGATCGTTGAAAAAGTGGTTGAATCTAAAATTTGAATAACTGCATATGTAGCAAAATATAAGAACATCAAATTTATAATAACAGCTGTGTATAGATCACCGAGTAGTGCAGAACATGAGTTTATAATGGCGTTTGATGAAGTTTTAGAAGAAATAAATGAAGTCAACTGTGATATTATAATAGCATGAGATTTTAGCATAGATTGGTGTATAGAAGGATTTTATAAAGAAAAACTAAAATGCTTATTAGATGACAATGGCCTTAAACAGATAATGAAAGACTTCACGAGAATAACACGGAGCTCAAGAACATTAATTGATTACATTATAACGAATAGTAAGAACATAACGGCAAATATCAGTAACTCAAATAAAGTGCCCGATCGTGAAGCAATCGAAATAACAATTAATAACTAAGAACAAAATTGTGGTCTAAAAAATTATAAAGGAATTGAAATATTTAAGTACAACAAATTAAAATATAATAGACAAATAATGAATATACAACAATTTAATACAAATGACAATTTAAACAATAATGTAAACTTGTTCGATCAATGCTTAGAAAATGCAGTAAAAAATCAAACGAAGTTAAAGACTGTTGAAGAGAATAATGAATGCAAATGGTTTAATGAAGAATTGAGACGTATGAAAAGGGGTAAAATTGGTAAATACCAAATAGCCAAAATTCAGAATACTAATGACGCATGGGAAAGATATAAATTAACGCGAGATAATTACAAAGTCAAACTTGAAAATGAAAAAAGAAATAAATATTTAAATAGTAAAATAAATAACATTAAAGATCAAAAAGTAATGTGGAGGGAAATTAAAAAACTCATTTTAAAAAGATCTCAAAATGAAATTAAATCTGTGATATTTAACGAAAAATAATATAATCAAGATCTCAAAATAGCCGATAATTTCTTTATAAGTAGTATAAAATGTATTAGAGATGATATAAAAAATGTGCAATATGTAAATGAAATACCTGTGATAAACTCTCAATTTAAGTTTCGGGCAATAACATTGGATGAACTACGAAAAATATGCAAAAATTAAAAAAAAAAATTTTTTTCCCCACTAATTTTTATTTATTGTATCTTCATTAAACCGAACTCACAATAAGTATTCAAATCTTAAATATATATATAATAATTAGGCCCAACCAGTGTCGGACATAAACTTAGTGATAGTAATTAAAAATACATAAATGTCGTGTTAAGCACAAAAATATTTTCAAAAAGTTTCATCTGGAGTGTGGCGTATTAAGGCCGTAGTATCCCTCTTTTTTAAGCGGATGTGTCCAGTAAAGTTCAAGATATTACGAGCAAGTGGATTAGGGTGGGACTCGATTTTTGTTAAATATTTGCCTGCATAGTATGCAATTTCTGTGGTCACAAGTGGCAAATTTAAATCACGATGTAAAATTGAATTTTTCATGTACCATGGAGCCAATGTTATTAACCTTAAAATTTTGTTTTGCATTCGTTGGATTCTCTCTACATTGGAAGCTGAAGCAGTGCCCCATAGCTGAATTCCGTAACACCATATGGGTTTCAAAAGCGACTTGTATATTAAAAGTTTACAATCTAGACTGAGGGTAGAATTTCTACCAATCAGCCAATGTATTTGGGTTAATTTAAGCTTCATTTGTGTCAGCTTAGAGTCAATGTGGTGTTTCCATGTAAGCCGTCGGTCAAGATGTATACCAAGATATTTCACCTGTGAATGTTGAGGAACAACTTGATTGTTGATTCGAATGGGGGAACAAGTGTCTCTTCGTAGGGTAAATGTGACATGAACACACTTTTGTTCATTTACTTTTATTCTCCATAAGTTCAACCACAGCTCCAACAGGTTAATATGTTCCTGAAGATATCGGGATGCCTCGCGAGGGTTTTCATGCATACTAAGGCAGGTTGTATCATCGGCAAAAGTAGAAGTGAGGATATTGCTGCTCAAAGGCATATCACAGGTATAAATCAAATACAAAACTGGCCCCAGTATACTCCCCTGTGGCACCCCAGATGAGATAGTTTCGGGCACACACATGAAGTCTCCTTCCACGACAGTGAACTTCCGGGCAAGAATGTAACTTTCCAAAGGATTTACAATGTTTATTGGTAGATATGTCTTCAATTTTAGAATTAGGCCTTCATGCCACACTTTATCAAATGCCTGAGAGACATCAATAAAGAGGGAAGAACAATACTTCTTTTCCTCAAATGTTCTTCTTATAAAATGAACCAATCTATGAGTTTGTTCAATGGTGATATGCTGACTTCTAAAACCAAATTGATGGTCCGGTATGCATCCATTATCAGCTAGAATTGGGGACAATTTTGTCATGAGAAGTTTTTCGAAGAGCTTTGAAATTGTTGACAGCAAACTTATTGGCCTATATGACTCAGCCTTAGTAAGATCTTTACCCGCCTTTGGAATCATTTTGACCATGGCAAGTTTCCACCTGTGTGGGTAATACTCCAGTTGTAAAATGCCATTAAAAATGAATAACAGGATTCTAATAGCAATACGAGGCAAATTCATCAGCATCTTATTACTAATTCCATCAATACCCGGGGCTTTTTTGAATTGGTTTCAGCAATTAGTTTTTGTACATCACGCATCTTAAACTTTATGGGCCGAGGGGGTAGAGCAACTATACTCCGAAAATCAACAGAACCAATACATGTGTTTGGGGTAAATACGTGTTTTAAATGCTCAGCAAATATGTTACCTTTTTCAGTATTGTTTCCTACCCAACCTCCGGTAGAAGTGCGCAGGGGTGGTTTAAACTCAACGAGTGTTTTAAGTTTTCTAGCAGCGCGCCACAAGAAGTAATTAGATGCTGCTGTAACATCGAGACCTTCCAGATAGTTCTTAAGAGAAGCAGATTTTTCAGATGCAAGCAACTCTTGGAGTCGTTTAGTGCATTCTCTAAGTCTAATTTTATGTTGGGGTGATCTGTACTGTTGCCATTCCCTTCTAGCTCTTCTTTTTTCACATACGAGACGTTCAATATCCGCAGAATAAGTTCTATTAAACCCAGTCTGCGGATGGGAGGTAGTGGCATGTTTAGCAGCCTGTTTAATATTCTCGGTAAGATTGGCAATGTTAAGTTCAATATCATCGGGAGTTCTTAGCTTGATGTTTTCTGCACAATGACTACTGAGATATTTTTTTAACCCCAGCCAATTAACACGATTTATCACCTTCACATATGGGTGAGGTAATTCACTTCTTAGTGGGCTACAAATTGTAACGATCGTTGGAGAGTGATCGGAGGAGAGATCATGAGAAGCTTCAACATGAATTAAATCTCTAGAGATATTTTTCATGACGCCAAAATCTATAACATCTGCAGTTTTTTGTATGTCAGTAGGCCAGTAAGTGGGCTCCCCGCTCGAAATGACGTCCAAGCCCATTTTTGAAATTGTGTTGAATAATGCTCGACCTCTAGGTGTAATAAGACGCGATCCCCAGAACGTATGTTTCGCATTGTAGTTGCCAGAAACAAGGGCCAAGAGTTTTGTAAAAATCCTCATATTGATCCTCTGGGAGGGGAGTAAACTGATGATATCAGAAGATTTGAACATAAATTTTCGATGCAAATATTTGTTGCTTGTATATGGTCTTCACAAATGTTCTCAAGAATATAGTGTTTGAGTCTTGACTTTATTAGAATTGCTGATCCTCCGCATGCTCTTCCTCTCGGGTCCTTTGTATCATATAAGGTGTAGCCACTCATTTTAAAAAGGCTTCCCGGAGTCAAATGAGTCTCAGATACCAACATTATATCAATATTTTTTACCGTAAGGAAGTGCTCAAGTTCATATTTGTGTTGGCGAATGCCGTTTGCGTTCCAGAAACATACTTTTAACGTGTTCATGGCTTGTTAATTAATGCTTGAAGCAGTGTGTTCTGCATTCGCAGCATTTCTTGCATCATGCTAGTCATATTTGTTGTAAAGTTGTTTATAGTTTGCACAAAATTGTCAATAGTAGCTTCAAGGCGACTGAAATTAAAGCTTGGGTTTGCATTTGTTGTATTAGTTGGTGGTGACACTTTTTGAACGGGAATAGAGTTGATCTTCACAGCGTCAGCATACGATACATGTAAAGTGATTGGTTGGGCCATTAGGGGATGAGTAGCGGAGTACGTATTTCCTGCTGGCACTGGGGTTATTTTAGGCTTTTGACTCATAGCCTGTTTAACGAAAGAGTATACAGGACAACCCCTGTAGTTAGCAGTGTGATTACCTCCACAATTACTGCACTTCTTTTCCTTCTGGTCCTTCGACTTATTGCAAATAGCAGTGTTGTGTAATTCACCGCACACAACACAAACAGTAGGTAATTTACAATAAGTTTTTGTATGGCCATATTCTTGACAATTATGGCACTGTACGGGTCCAGAACGCTTGTGTGGTTCTTCAACTGTGATTTTTCTGTATAAGAAATATTTTAGGTTATAAATTGGATGGGTCTCATTTTTCTTCAATTTTATGTCATTTGGCTCCAATTCAACGCGAAATAAGGGTTGGGGGATCTTCTCCCTGTTTATTATGTTAGAGAAATTCTTTACCTTAAATCCCTGGAAGGTGAGAGCATCTTTTATTTCCTCAGGAACAACATAAGAATCTATGCCTTTCAATACGATCTGTAGGCCTTTAGCACTCTTAAGCTGGAATGTATAGAAACTTGTTTTACTTTTTTCAAATTCGTTAACCATTTTGAGGAAATCTTTTTCTTCGTATATTTGGATCTTTGTTTCGTCAATATTATCACGTTTTATTGGGACAATGTGAAATGCCTTTTCACCAATAACCGACATTAATTTTTTAATAAGGGTGTTTGAATTTTTTTTTCCCTCAAATAGATTGGTGGCGGTTTTGAGGTTTTATTCGAGGGTAACTCGGGTTTGTCGGTGATATCTTGCAAAATTTTAAAACGGTTTAGACGGTTAGCTGAGTTGGCGCCGATATCCCTGGATATCTTAGGAACCGATGAGATTTTAGATGAATTTGGGCTTCGCCCGAATTACGTTTAAAGAAAACAAGAGATTTTAATTTTTTTTAGTCTTTATTCTTTATTGCTTGACTTTGGTCTTCAGACTGACTTATTTTAAAATTCTTAAATCTATTGTTAGCATAAAATTCTGTTTTTTGTTTATTTATAAAATTTTTTATGTTTGTTCAATTGTAACAACTTAAATGAATGGGTCATCGATAAAATCGATGACTTCAAGAGGTTTAACAAAAAAAAAAATATAAATTCACAAATTTTTATTAATGGTTTAAAGTTTCATTCAAATTTCGATGAATGGAAAAAATGTCATTGACCTTAAATTCTTACGAAACAGAAAAGGGGAATCAAATAAAAAGAGGCAATTTTGTTTAATTGCTTAAATAGTATTTTTACTTAAAAATAAAGTCAAAGTTCTTTGACTTTATTTTTTTTTAGGTTTTAGTATATTTTGCAATTATTGAATCCAAATCCACGAGGGCTGGTTGAACATGTGGGATTACACATGTAACTCCTCCCCCATTAGATAAAGGATTCTCCTGAATTCTTCCATTCGATTTCCTACCTCTGTCACATAACATTATTGTTAATATTATAGCTATAGCTACAATTATTGTTGGTGGTAGGGTATAAATAACAATCTTACTATTAAACTTTATTTCTTCGATTTCTTTCATATTTTGAATTGTTTTTATTTTTACTTCTTCTATGGTTAGAGTACTATTAAATTTTATGTTTTCAAATTTCGGAACAATTATTTTATCTAAATACATTTTATTATTATTTGAAAATCTTTCATTTGCTATTGTCAAAGTGCAATTAGTATACTGTATTAAGTAGTTTCCATTCAAAGTATTATTTGTGTTATTGTAGTTGCTAGTTATTATACTATTTTTTGCATTTTTTACAATAATTGTTTGATCATTAATATTTATGATTTCTGTATTTTCGTTTGTTATAATCGTACAATTTTTTTCTATTGTACAATGTCTTGATATTTTAAATTCATTTAGATAATTGTTTTGTTTATATACATATGTTTTATTATTGTAATTAACAGTCTTCGACTAGCACTCAACGTGTTTAGACATCATTCTCTTGCATCGGTTGCGTTAATTTATAAACAATCTCTTTTTGCTTTTTCATTTACACACTTATACTCTAGTTACAATTATTGATATTTTCTTTACTTATAGTTTTCACATTATTTAAAGGTAAAGTGTTGTAAATTAAAATGCCCTCTGGGCCCCCCTTAATAGGGGACAATCGGTTCGCGTTATTATCCACCGGAAGTCCTCTAAGTAAAAGGAAGAAAAGAAATAGACCTGACCCTCCATCAGACTTCCCACCTCTTCCATCACATAAAGCTCCAAACCCCAGATACATCGTTGTAGCCGCGACTGACGAAAACAAACCTTTATCAGAATACTCCTGCTTTGCAATATATAGATCTCTTCAAATTGTAAGTAAAGACATTTTGTCAATCACCCAACTAAGAGATGGTAAACTTCTACTCCTTGTGAAAGATAATTTAACTGCAAAGAAATTCTTAAATACCAGAGAGCTAGCTGGCTTGTGCCCTGTAACTTGTAAGTTTCACGAACACTTAAATTTTACAAAAGGAACCATTTTTGCTCCTTACCTTAACAAACTTCCCGAAAAAGAAATTATTGAAGAGCTAAGCTCTCAGGGAGTAGTAGAAGTCTACAAGTATGAAAGATCAATCGACAATAAAAAATCATACACAGGAGTAATTCTTTTGACTTTTGATTGCTATCATTTGCCAGAAACAATTGAAGTTTCGTGGTATAAAGTCAAAGTCAGAGAATATTATCCTAACCCCATGCGATGTAAGAATTGCCAATTACTTGGTCATACAATTAAACACTGCAAGAATCCAACTACATGCGTTAATTGCAATTTACCCCCGCATTCCCCTCTAGAATGTACAAGAATCTTTTGTGCCAATTGTTTTGAAAACCATTCGGCCTCTTCATTTACTTGTAAAAAGTTCATTCAACAAAAAGAAGTGTTGAAAATAAAAACAAAACAAAAATGTTCAATACGCGATGCTCTAGCAATTTATAAAGAAAGAAATAAAAACAATAACACAAACATGATTGTCTCTTACTCAGCTGTAGCTGAAACAAACAATAAAAACTCTGAGAACATAGATAATGAGAGCACACAGCAAAACAACGATAATATTCAGCTAAATAATGTGCTCAATCTCTCTTCCATCCAACCTTTTTCAAAAACTCCAACATCAGAAATTATTTCACAACCTCCTTCTTCCAATAAATTAACCCAAAGACAACAAAATGATAATAAAAAAGATAATGATAAAAAACAAGTGTATACAACAGAAAAACCTGGTAAACTTACAAAAACAGAAAAAATAACCAAACCCGAAACAACAGAAAAATCTGTTAAACAAGGTATTATAACTAAATCGTTACAAAATAAAAGTAAACTGTCAAAATCTCCAACTTTAACATCAAACAAAGCTACCAAGGCCAAACCCCTTATTCAAAATCTATATGCAAATTCTGAAATATTCAATAATACACGCTCTCTTCCCACTTCGGATATAAACCTATCAGAACCAAGTTCTGATAACGTAGAATCTATGAACACAGATGACGAGTCTGAGTAATTGCTTTAGTGCCCCAAATGAGCCCCGTCGTTGCGGCTCTCGGTCTGGGGGGTTTGGCGGGCATTCAGTCAAGTTCATTATTGTCATGATGTGCTTGATTTGCTTGTCCGCCACGCATTTTACGACTGATTACAGCGGCGGGGTTTTCTGGGTATACTCTACAAATAAAGAACCAAAACTAATCTATATTTCATACACACACGTACGCATATGTTTAGATTTGCTTTCAGTTATGGTTTTAAAAATCCTACAGTGGAATATGCGTGGCTATCATAATAACTTTATTAATCTGCAAGTCCTATTAAAAGAAAAATCACCTGATATCATATGTTTACAGGAAACACATTGCGGTGACAATTATATAAACACATTAACTCCACCAAGTTATACATCTTATTTTTCAAACAATACCCCAACATCCAAACAAGGTGTAGCAATTATTATTCGTAAGAATTTACCTCATAGTCTTTTACCCACTAATTCACAATTCAACGTTGTTGGTGTGGAAGTTAAACTTTCCATTGAATTTACTCTCTTCTCAATTTACATCCCACCTCAAGATAAAATTTCAACCTCAGAGTTAGACCTGCTTTGTTCCTCTGCAAAATCGCCCATGTTTTTAATAGGAGACTTTAATGCTTGGAACCCAATATGGGGTTCACCGTCTTGTAACGGGAAGGGCAAAATTTTGGAAAATTTTTTACTTCTAAATAACTTTACAGTCTTAAACGATGGCTCTCCAACGCACCTTAGTACGCATGGGACATTAACACATATAGATCTTACCATAGTATCCGCTTCTCTTTCCCCAATGTGCCAATGGTCTATTATTGAGGACCTTAATAACAGCGATCATTTCCCAATTCTTACTACATTTATGATTAACAGCAACCCTTCACATCATTATGACACAAAATTCAACACTAAAAGACCTAATTGGGAAAAGTTCCAGCAAAGATTAATTTTACAAAATGGAAATCGTTTGCCTCCCCCCAATGTTAATCGTGAAGCTGCTTCAATAAGAAAAATTTTTTTATCCTCAGCCAACGATTCCATCCCTTTAACTTCTAATAAAAACTTTAAAAACAAAACTGTTCCATGGTGGTCAAAAAATTTGCAAGAGCTCAGAGAAAAAAAAACAGAAATCTTGGAAAAAATTCAAACGTAATATGACTACCGAAAATCTAATTGATTATAAAAGAAACAACTCCGTTTTTAACAGAGTAGTATAAATATGGGGATTCCGTATCAAAAATCCCATACATTTTTGGGATCATGTCATAACCCAGCAAACCATATAGTCTGATAACGATAATAATTTGTATGCAAACATTTCCAATAGCCTACTGTATGGTTAGCTGGGTTATTTCTATTAGGGCGTATCCGATCGCTGAGCAGCTGTGTACATACATATGTATGTACATATTTCTAAACACGCGTACATATGTATGTATGTATGATTATCTTTTTGACGAGCGCCTCTCGGGCACATTTTTGGCAACTGGGCTGGCACGACTTGGCTTGGTTTGGCTTGCCTGGAGTTGGGTGGGGGGGTTTGGGTGGGGGTTTGGCTGAGGTTTGGGTGGGGTTTGGCTGGGGTTGGTTGGTTAGGATTTGTATTATAATTTTGTATGAGAAAACTAACAACGATGATATAAGTGCCACCCTATTGTATTGTTGTTCTGTTGTTAAAAGTTCTGTTGTGGTTTTTTCTTTTTCGTTGATATGTATGAATGTGTGTTTGAAACAGTTGATTTAATTAAGTTGTTTGAATACAAAAGCTTGATCCTAACCATACACAACAAAGTTGATAAGAAATAAAAACCCAAAAATAAATATACTATTTATGTATGTATATATATATATATATATATATATATATATATATATATATATATATATATATATATATATATATATATATATATATATATATATATATATATATATATATATATATATATATATATATATATATTATTGAAGTTCATCTTTATTGATCCAAGAATTATGTTGATTGGAAAATCCCAACCATTTTACGTACGCCTGGTGCCCCTTAGTTTTAATAACATTTTCAATCAAGTATGTATTTGGAAAATGTGTCTTTAATAGTTCATGTTCATAGAATCCACCAACAATCGGATTCCTTTGATAGTCTTCCAATAAATAGGTAATGGGGTTTGTGTTCTGTAAAGTACGAATTTTAAAAATTTCAGTTGTCCAGTTTGGAGTATATCCTTTTGAAAAAATATGTTTATATTTGCTAATTCGAACGTGATCTCCAACTTTTAGTTTACCAAATTTATATATTTTGAGATGATTATAGGCTTGCTTTAGTATAGAACTTTCATTTTCGGCGTTAACAGACTTTGGTGTCATTCCAATTGTTCTATGCTTTTTATTATTATATTGATTAATTAAATCCTTGCATATATGTATCCATTGATAATTTCCTTGTAGACTAAAATTTTTCCACATCATTCCTTTTAGAGTTCTATTAAATCGTTCTACAATAGACGCTTTCATGATACTATATGTAGAATAGTGGTTGATATTATGTTTTTTCATCAAGTTTTGAAATATTTTATTATAGAACTCTTTACCATTATCGGTTTGCAAGTTTTTTGGAATTCTCTTTAGCGAAAAAATAGATTGCATAGCATTGGTTATATCTTCACTACTTTTAGATTTTACAGGTACAGCCCAAGCAAACTTTGAAAATGTATCTATAACTGTTAAAATAAATCTATAGCCTTTGTTATATTTTGAGTAAGCACCCATTTCAGCAAGATCTGCTTGCCAAAGATCATCAATTCCCTTGACCACCACTCGACGTCGAATGAAATTTCTACGTGCTTGCTTATGAAGCTCCTGAACCACTTCTTGTAGCTCCATTTCTAACGTCTATCTTACAGATTACATCAATTTTAATGCTGTTGATATTGAATTTAAATCAAAAACGATTTATATTTCTATGTTTAAATGTTTTGTAATGAGTTTCGTTTTTTCATTTAGACGTTCTTCAACTGAATCAATTTTGTAATTAAATAATGATCTCATTTCTTTTAGTGATTGATTGAGATTATCTAGTATTATACTTTGATCACGTATTAATTTACTTAAACGTGTTTCTACATTATCAAATTTTTCTGTATGCAACACGTTTTGTTGTTGTATTATTTCGTTAAAAAAATCCTCCATTCCCTTAATTCTCTCCATATACATTGTATCCAGTTGTTTCTTTATTTCACTTAAATAACTTTTCATGTAAATTTTGTTTACAGCATCGTTTTCCAATACAGGACTAGCAATATTTTTTATTCTCCGCAAGTTAAAGTTGAAATTACGATCACTATCCAAATGAATCTTGAAATGTTGATTTTGGTATCTAACAGATTTTTCAATATAATGTCCAAACTTATCGATAGGCATTTTATGAATATGAGTTGTTAAACATTTTTAAGTCTATTTATATAATAATTTTTGCTTCTCTCAATTCCTCAATAATTGATACAATTTCATTATTATGATTTGAGTGACCAGCTGTTGTTGATGAAATCAAAAGACGCAATCTATCAACCAATTCATTAGGATCATCCCAATAAACATAATTAGACTTTTTTCTATTCAATTTCATTAAACCTTTTCCCTTATGAATTTTCTGTTGTTTAAATAGGTTTTTAATAATTGTTGTATATTTAATTGAACGATTTCCTTTAATCTGGCCATTAATACTGTTATTTCGTTTATGGACATTAGTCATCTCCAATATTTGTTTATAATTATTTAAATCTGTTTTATTATAACTGATTGGTTTCTTATAAACTAACAATTCATATAAGCCTGATGTGAAGGGCCATTTTAAATTACCTACAGTAATATTGGTTGAATTGAAAGCGATGGGTTCATTACCCAGTCTCCATATTTGATTTTCATCCTTATGAGGACCATAGGTTTTATCATATATATTTAAGTTAACTTTTGATAAATTATATTGAACACTTTGATTGGGATGTATTGTAATGGTGTTATCATCATCATTGTTATCATCCTCATTATCAAGATTAACATTATTATTATCATCATCATCATCATCATCATAGTCATCATGATCATTTTCATCATCAAATGATTGAAACGTGTTTGAACTTTCCTCGATTTTCTTGTTATTAAAGTTTGGAGAAAACGTGTTATAATCAAGCTTACTCTTTTTATATGGTGTACTGAAGGCAACTTTATTATTCTCAAGATCATGTTTAAAAGAGTTATCCGGATATTTTTCATGTTTTACAATGTTATTATTAGTTGATTGAACTAATTCTTTTAATGGTTTTGATATTGGTTTAAATGTCTTTTCCAACAATTCATCATTTGCTATTTCTCCAAGCAAAATATTCTTATATTTCTTTTTTAAAATATTTCGAGTTTTAATAAGATTATTAACTAGATTTGTATTCATATTTATAGATTGAATTCGAAACAGATCCAAAACAGATCAGTTTAGCAGTTAGCGGTTTAATAGTTGAGAAGCTATTAGTTTAATAATTAATCTTGTACTGATTTTAAAATATCTGTAATATTTCTTTTATAGATATATAAATATATCGAAACCTTTTCTATATCGACCATTATTCATAGGATCATCTTTGTTAATAACTAGAAAACCATATTTTTCTTTCCAACACTCGGCACATAACTTATGAAATGTTTTTAAAGTCATATCAGAACCAACATGATCATTGTAAATATGCTTAATATTCATTACATCCTGTTTAAAAATTATAATCATATTTGCATTATCGCGTATCAAGTGTTTTGGTATACGTGTATAAGTTTGACATAAATAAAAACTGTCAATATCTTTATGACGACCCATACAGAAGTAAGAACGTACATGATTTTGGTTCTCACAAGCTATATCGTCGAATATAAATACTGAATTTGGTTTAACTTCGTCTGGCGATAGAACATTATTATTATTGGAAAATGATGAAAAATTTATTTCCTTGATAGGTTTAATTAGATTTTCTAAGTACTTATATTTCGGTTGTTGTGTTGACTTTGAATATAAGTAAATATTTTTAAATTTCAATCCATGAGGACTTTCAATAAGACTGATCATCACATTTGTTTTTCCACAATTTGATGGGCCCACAATAAGAGCTCGAATAGAATTCGGTAGTAGTGAACTATGACGAATTTTATTTGATGAATCAAACTTTGATTCGATATTCTTTACATCAATCCTTTTATGTTGTTTAAAAAAACGCATTCTGAAATCTAATGATACCATAATATATAAACCAGTCTCTTTTATTTGTTTTCAATCAATTTGATTTTAATCTTTAATCGATAAAGTATCAATAGATATGACTATCATTTATAAAAAGTTATTCAGTCGTCATCCATACTTCATCGGTAAAGGTTTTCTGAATAAAATAATTAATAAACTTCCCATTGAACTTCATCTACCCGGTTATCAATTTTGCGGACCTGGTACAAAATTAAAGAAACGTTTAGCTAGAGGTGATCAAGGAATCAATCCATTGGATACTGCTTGCAGAGAGCACGATATAGCATACTCAAACAATAAAGATTTAGAGAAAAGACATATTGCTGATAGAATTTTAACTGAAAAGGCTTGGCAAAGGGTCAAAGCAAGCGATAGTAGTTTGGGTGAAAAATCAAACGCTTGGTTTGTTGCTACTGCAATGAAAGCAAAAACAAAATTCGGTATGGGTAACGTTATTAGTAAAACTAAAAAGTCGTCTCCAGTAAATACCCACAAACTATTTAGACATGCATTAAAAAGTGCAAGAAAGAATATAAAGAAAAGTGAAAACTTGAAAGATGCTATAAAGATTTCACGAAAAGTTGTAAACAATATTTTCAAGGGGAAGAAAAAATCGTTAATAAAAACACCTCGAATAATACCGCTACCAAAATCTGGAGGTTTTCTTCCACTTGCCCCTATATTTGCTGCACTGGGTGCACTTGGTGGTTTAGCTGGTGGTGTATCTGGCATTACAAAAGCAATCAATGCAGTCAAAAATGGAAAGGAACAATTGGCTGAAGCAAAACGACATAATAGTACAATCGAAGCCATTGCGATGGGAAAAGGCATGTTCTTAAAACCTTATAAAAAAGGTTTTGGATTATTTTTTTTTTTTGGGGGGAGAATGAGAGACACATAGACATACAAGGACGAGAGAGAGAAACACAAAGGGGCAAAGAAAGAAAAAACGAACCATACAAAAGACAACGTACAGCGAGAAAAACGATTTAGTATTCGAGAACACTGAAGATGGCACAAAGCCGAAACCGGTCTGTTCATAAACCAAATTTGACGTGGGATGACGGAAAATCGTTCCAAATTCAAACAAACCCCGTCGGAAGAATATCACAAAAATCGTTTTGGATTATATTTAAAACCTTATCAACAAAATTTTTAATGAAGCTACCTAAAAGAGCTCTTTCTGATGTAGACTTGAGAAAATATGCAAAACATATTCCAAATTTTAGAGATGTGTTTATGTGTAACACCCTTCCAAGCAAACCATTTAAAAAAGAATGTGGAATAATCAATCTGGATACTTCAAAGGGACCTGGCACACATTGGGTAGCATACTGGAAAAACAACAATCAAATCGAATATTTTGATAGCTTTGGCAATTTGCAACCACCAAAACAATTAATAAAATATTTAGGAAAAAACATTAATTATAATTATGATAGATATCAAAATTTTAATACAATAAATTGTGGTCATTTATGTTTAAAATTTTTGTTTTCGAAGCTAAACTAAAAAGAAAGCTATAAATGTTTTAATAAAATACATTGATTAAGAATTAAAAAGATCTTGTTTTATTTATATATATAAAAAAATTTTTTTTTTTTCATTTATTAAAAATTTTAAAAGAAATATTATAATTAAATAATTTTTCTAATTTCACTTGTTAGAGGTGAGTATTCGATTAAGCGATCATGAATAACTAAACAGTATGCTGATGTTTTTTCTGGAATTGGTTTGTTTGCTTCAGTATCAAATTCAATTCGTACATCAATAGGTCCAATTTTAACAGTCTCATTTTGATGTGAAACATCAACAACAATAAGCGGTGCGTAAGACTTGTAATCATTAACATCCAGCAATGGTTCAGGTTCTCGCATGTAAAAGCTTTGTTGAAATTTTGCATACATATTATATAGTACAGAATACTGACCATTTTCAAAACGATTATTTAAATCGTCATATGGATATGATTCTGAGTTTAGATATACTTTTAAATTAGAGATATTACAATGGTCAAATATATTTCCTTGTTCTTTACTTTTCACTTTTTGTAAACCAATTATAAGAAATCGTGGTCTTTCGTTTTGTGGAGAAAGCTTCACATTCCATAAAACCTTTGTATTCGTTGGTAGTGCAGGATTTACATGACAATCCCAACTACGAAATGCAATTGGTATAGAATTTTTGCTGTTGATTATCTTAAACATTTCCAATATTGCAAAGTCTGATAGTTGAATATGTGGCATTTTCCATGTTATATCCAGAATTGTTAATTTCAACTGATCAGTTGTATTTGTAGAATAATATGATCTTTCATCGGATGTAGAACGTTGAAGAACGAGCTCATGTTTCGAATTTAATAGTATTTTGTTATAATCTTCAGCAAACCCCATCAACATTTTCAGAGGTATACAACAACTAAAATGACTTTTTTCTAAAACAAAAGTTTCGTTAAGACACCAACCAGCGTTTTTTAGTGTAGCACTTTCAGCCTTATTCAATGATACAAAATTTTTCATGGTGGATGAAATTCCAAGTTTGCGTGTACGATCAACTTCAAAACCATTAATTTCATAACGAATTTCATCAAACAAATATGAAACAAAGTTGTTTTTAAATTTCACATCTATAGCTGGAACCTCTTTGTTTGCTTCCTGCTTTACTATAAAACCATGAATGTAAATCATACTCTCACTTGGTAAGACAAAGAGATCTTGATTTTGAATTGGTATACGAATTTCATCATTGTTGTTGAATGATTTTAGATATGGAGAGTAACTATGATATTCTCTTTTTACAATACTCTCATCATATATAGGTTTTTGAAGGACATTTAGTATTTCATTCATGGTTGAAGATTAAATCCTAATGATTTTAAGTATTCTGTATTATATGATGTTAACGGTTTTTTATTTTTTATACTTTCTCGAATGTGAGTTGATGAGGGATTGAATGGAAATCCTCTTTGCATTACGTTTTTATTGTAAATGATCATTATTCTGGTTTGAAGTGGAGTCTAAGAGTGATTTTTTCTCCTCTAAAATTTATAAGTTCACCGTCTTGATTTAAGATTCTAATCGTTATGTTGTTTATTTGCTGACAGTTGACGGGTAAATAAATAACATTTCGAGGTTTTTCGCTTATTTTATATCCTGGAGGAACATCAAGAGGAAATTCATGAATAACATGATTCGAAGTATTATTAATAAATGATCCGGTTGTTAAGTTGCTTTCAATGCGTATTGTATTAACATCCGTAATATGTGCAGGTAAGTCAGATTCAAATAACCTTGTAGTATTCAATTGATTAATATCTACAATCATCACTTCCACAGATTTATCATTTGGAAGATTTTGATCAGTGTTATAATATTCGGTTGAATTTACTTCTAATTTTCTTTTGCTAAATCCGAGCAAATTTCCTATACTGTTTGGTTGTGAAAAATCTATATCCATTGATGAGGTTATTTCAGTTTTAAGTGTATTATTGTTAGCTTCAATTATTAGATAAATTGATTCATCAATATCTTTTAAGCTTGAGTTTAAGAAAAAATCAATATCCTCAAGTTCATATGAACCAACCGGAATAGTAATAATATGATTTCCTATATGAAACAAATTGTTGTGAACATCTACATTGGGTATGGAATTGAATGTTACAAAATCAATAAGTCCACAAACATATTTTGTAGGGAGTTCAATTGGAGGAAAATATTCTCCAACCAGAGTTGAAGTGTTTCCGTTTAAAGATATTGTTATTGACATTTCAAGTATTCAGAATGAACTGATGATGTTTGATGATTATTCTATCTGATTTAAGTGTTAAATAATAAATCAAAAAATTTCTTTTATAATTTTATGTTTTCTTTATTAATATTTGATTTAATAAACTTTCTTAAGAGTATTACATTTTTTTGAGCACATATACAATATTTTCTATGATAACAACAAACATTTACAGATTTATCATTTTGATATAATGTTTTTAAATTTGGACAATTTAGATCATCTAGGTTATAAAACTTAATTTTATCCTTAAAAATATTTTGAATCCACTTAATTTTTTCTAATCCTTTAGCATAACAAATAAAATTTTTATCTTTAACATGCTCAATATAATATTCCACAATATTTGCTAAGGTTGAATCGCCATCTTTCCATTTTAATCCATGATGATGATTATAAAGCCAATTGATTGAATATTTTTCTTTTGTTGTCAACAATGAATATGGAAAAGGTGGTTTAATAATAAATGTTTGCACTTGTATATCGTTAATTGAAATACTCAGTTCTTTTCCGATGAATTTATTGTTGAGATAGAAACCCTGTACATCTACAACTAATATTCTCTCCTCAGACATTGTGTAATACAAATCAAGTCACAACGACGACTGTAGAACTGTTTATAAAGTCTATGTTTTTAAATTATTATAAAAATTCATTATACATAATGCTTGTTCCCAACTTTTATCGATAAGGGAACATTTACAGGTATCAGGTCCACAAGTTGTTTCATTGTTGGACCACACACAATTGGTGTAATGATATCCAAATTTTGATTTACTTTTCCTATAAAATGCATACTCATCGAATTGAGTTTTTAATTTCTTCAAAATAATCTCATGTTCATACCACAAAAACCTTTCTTCATTCAAGAAGTCATGTAAAATTTTCCAATAAAACTGATTATTCATTATTTTAATTTTTTTATTTATGTTAAATATATATATATATATATATATATATATATATATATATATATATATATATATATATATATATATATATATATATATGCATACATGTATACTTAACCGCAATTGATAAGAAGTTATTGAAATAACTAAAAACGTCTTATACTATCAATTACTGAATATAAAGAATCAGTTTGAAAGTTCGTTTTACGGTGAAAAGGTGAAAGCAAAAAAAAAATGAGGGCAAGCTTAAGAAAATTGTTTCAAAATCCTAATATTACATACTTACCTTTAAAGGATATGGAAGAAAATACTATATATGAAATCAACAAGATAGATCGAGTAGATACAAAATATGGTGAAAGTATAAGATGTGATCTAAATAACGAATATTACATTTATTTACCTAAACGATTTCTGATTATTACTAAAAATCAGATGGATTATCTAAACACAACTCCACACATTTTAAAGAAAGTTAAGGAAGTGAAGGGATTATATACTCTAATCCTTAAAAAGAAGAAGCAATATGTATTCTACAACAACAACTTGTATGACAGTACTGAAGAAGAAGATGATGATGATGATGATCATGATGATGAAATAAAAAACACATTTTAAATAAACCTCGAAACAGAAACTTTTTTAAAATTATGAAAACATATGTAACAATAAAAGCCTCCAAAATCTAAAATTTCTCACGTATTTAATAAATTAGGAACTTTATAAAAATGAAAAACCGCAACGGAAACTTTTTAAAATTAAATTCTCACAACATTAAAATTTTAACCACATTTTTCCTGTTTAGAAACAAAATTACATTTCAGAATTTTGTATAAAAACCCTCTCTAGTTCTACTTTAATTACTATTCAAGTAATGGAAGCACACCTAAAAACAATATTTAAAATGATTTCTTCATTTATGTTGTTAACTTTATATGATGAACATCTATTGGTATTCAAATCAACTGGATAAAGTGCTGATGTTATAGCCCACTTAAAACAATATATATCAGTATTTTGGACATTGATGCAAGCAAACTTTCTCTGTATTGTTTGATGATATATTTGAACATATGCAGTATTTAATCTCTTTCTTAGAGTATACGATTTACATATAACTTTTTTTTCAGTAATTACAGATAAGAATACATATTTGTGGTTAAATAGTTTTATTTTAAAAAACATTTCTATCCATATATTCATTTCTTATCACAAACGTAAAATTTTTATAATTCTAATTATAAACTTTTTACATAAACTAACATACACACACACACACACACATACATATATTTTCAAAAACATACATACATACACACGCGCACAAAAAACATTTCTATCCATATATTCATTTCTTATCACAAACGTAAAATTTTTATAATTCTAATTATAAACTTTTTACATAAACTAACATACACACACACACATACATATATTTTCAAAAACATACATACATACACACGCGCACCCCCTCCACAACAAAATCAAAACCCTACAATCGTCACACCATCTTTGCGGTTTGACACCCTACCTAAAGAACATCGGTAATGGTCGTTTTTCACACAACATACCCCTACTCCATACAACACAATGTAGCAAACCAATCAACTAACTTAAATGCCTAAAAATGAAAAACCGCAACGGAAACTTTTTAAAATTAAATTCTCACAACATTAAAATTTTAACCACATTTTTCCTGTTTAGAAACAAAATTACATTTCTGAATTTTGTATAAAAACCTCCACTAATTTTACTTTAAGTGTCATTCAAGTTAAGTAAATCATCAAAAATGGAATCACATTTAAAAAAATTTTTTCAAAAATCACAAAATAAAACCATTCTCCCTATAAAGGAGATGGTTTTTAATCATAATTATAAAATAATAAAGATGGAGCGTGTACAGACACGCTTTGGGATGAAAATTCGGTGTCTGGTAGAGGGAACTCATTATATATACCTACCGAGTATATTTATTGAGACGATAGACGATGATGCTATTGAAGAAGTTAATGTTAATACATACTACATTTCCAAAATAAAGAAAGGAAGCAGTGGGTTATACTATGAATTAACCATTATTGCGGAAACATCAGGTAATTTCTGGTAAAATAATTTTTATTTTTATTTTTTGATTATTAAATATAATAATAATTGATTATTTTCGTTTAAGCTCAAGATACACCAGAGAAATAAATTGAGTATTGAAGACAAAAACAACAACAGCAACAACAACAACAACAACAACAAACATTACTTTGAATGATGAAGCTGCGATTTTTATAATTTTTTTATTTTCTTTTTTAATAATAATAATATAGTATAACATATTTACTTAAATAAAAATGTTAATGCAATTTTAATTTAACCATTTGTTTGTTTGTTTGTTCATTTTTTATTATTTATACACTTGACCACAACTTTTTATCAAAGTTTTATTTTTTAGCAAAAATAAAAAGTATATAAGAACATTTGTTAATGAGTTTTAATGAAACAATTGATTTTCATCATTCAAAGAAAACGTTTTGCACACAAAAAGTGAAAAAAGAAAAAAAATATTTGTTATTATTTTATTTTTTGTTAGATAGTAAAAACATTATAATTACTCCTACACTTTATTGTAATGTATTAGTTTAATGATGTTCATTTTGAAAATTGTTTTAAATTGAAACAAATTACTACGAGTTGTATTAGAGATATTAATATATACCGCAGTAAATGAATTTTATTTATTAAATACTAGCAAAAAAATCACAGACTTTCGTAAACCTCCCTAATGTAGTTTAATTCATATTGTATTAACCCTCTAACGAACACATTCAATGTTACGACTTCACTTCAACAAAAATAACATCCACCACGATTTCCCCCTTACTTTGAATGATAAAGCTGTTATGATGTTAATAATAATAATATAGTATTTCTATATAATAAATATAATTTAAAATAAAAAGTAAAAATGTTTGTTTTATTATTATTTTATTCTTTATTCTTTTATATTAATTCATTTACAATTATAAATTCTCATCAACTTCTTAATCTATATATTTACATCTAGGAAAATTTGATTATCATCATCATCATCATCTCGCATAATATCACTATACAAAATTAAATTTGATGATGATGATGATGGTATTCTATAATGTCCCCATGCATAAGTATTAATACCATTATCTCTTATAAATCTCTTATCATCTAAATAGCTTAACGATAATTTACTAATATGTTGAGTATAAATGTTGTGAACCTTAGATCTAAAGATATACATGGAATCATAATATAATTTTTTATCTAACAAACATTTTCTAAAATCAACTATACTCAATTTGTTAGTGACACACTGCTTAACCCCTTTAATTTTTTTAATTTCTTTTTCTTCTCCATCTTTTTTAACTGAATACATTTTTGCTCTTAAACCAATGAATTCTTTGATAACTTTACCATTACACTCATCCTTCATCACGCCTAAAACTTTCTTATTGAGAAGTGGGATATTGTAGACATTATCTATCGGATATGCAGACGTATCAAAATGAGTATTTATATCGCCTTTAATATCACTGTATAGATCATCTGTTTTAATATCATAAATAAAGGAATCAGTATCCATATAATTAAGTTTAATGTTTTCACGATATTTTGGTTTTATGTAATCATAGTGAAAATTATACATTTTCCATTTAGATATTTCTAAAACAGAAAATCCAATATAAATGGGTTTATTGTACACAGATTTAATTCTTTTCATTTGAATGGCATGCATATTATCATGAATCTGAAGTGAACTATGAAAATTTGGTTTAGCTATAAGAGCCCTAGCTCCTAAACGTTTACCCCTACTCTCCCATTGACATACTATTTTAATATCTTTTCTCTTGTCGACGTTTTCCATAGTCTTTCCATATACTGAATTATTTAACAATTTAAAAAAATTTTCTTCAAATGAATTTTTAGCCAGAGACCTATGATGATTATTTAAATCAATATATTTTTTTATCCAATCTGATTGATTAAATTGAAGAATTCTATATATTTTCTTTAAAATTAGTCCATGCTGTATACACTGCTGCAAATTACGATAATGTATTATGTAGTGGCTTTTATTATTTAAATCAGTTATTAATTTCTTTTGTTTCATGCTTTCGATTTTCTTATTTTCAGAACAAAATGGAAAATCATTATGATAGTCATGCAGCATAGATGGATATTCTAGATCCACTTCTAATATATATCCAAGTGACGAATCTTCTGCTATATTATTAACGTTAAAATTTTCCAAATTCTCAACCCATTTGAAATTCTTATAGGGCAAGTATTGTGACATTGCATAACCATATAAGTTATTAACATCTAAATATATTAGATAATTTGATTCTTTGCTAGAATCATAATCACTAATATATTTATTATTAGCTACTGAATGTCGGTTAGAACACTGTACAATACCACCCCTTATACCTTGAAGAACAAAATTGTAGATATTAATATCTGTCAACAACTCTAATTCTACTTTGGTTGTTTTTAGCATTGCATCCCAGGATAGACCTGGAGTGGTATAATATTGACATGGATCTAAATTATATATGCTTACACAAACTTTACGGAAATTTTCAAATATGTCACAAAGTAAAAGAATATCTACTTTTAGATATAAAAACAAATAATCCTTTAATGTTATACATTTGAATGTTAACCATACTTTTTGTGCATGTTCATAATCCTCTACACTACATGACTCATTACTTAATTTATTGAAGAATTCTGAACGAGGTGGTAATTGAATTTCATCAAGTCGATTAATTGAACTTAAATAGTCGTACGGAAAGACTCCCTTACGTCTCATTAAATTGAATTCTTCAGGATTTGGATAGCTTGACTTTACTCTCGATAAATCACTATCGGATAAATAACTGGCTAGCTTTGATATACTCGATGGCATAAACCTAAATGAATCGAGAAAACGTAACTCAAATGTATCTTTTTTTTCATTGACTGCAATACTCTTTGATATGGATACATAGAGCTCCTTATTTAAAGGTATTATATTTATATCACCTTCAATTGTTGAAAGCTCCCTTACAAAGAGATGACAATCATATGCTGAAAGATTGTGTAAAAATATAGGAATGAATTTTGGTATTTGATATTCTAGATTACAGTGGTTATGGGCTGCACCCCTATATTGACCAGTTAGATGACAATGATCAGCTACTTTAGTCTCATTAGTTAAAGGTTCAGAACAAATATGACAAGTCTTGCTTTCATAATGTTGAATCTGTTGAAGGTTGTTAAGGGATTCATTGGCTTGACAATACTCAGATGCCCAGTGTAAATCGATAAAATGTCATGAACTAAACTTTTAAAAAAATGTTGCGGTGCATCAACACCACTGTAAATTCTAAAAATATCTAAATCTGAGTTATAAGAACACTTAATGTAGTAGCTATAAGCAAATGGAATATGTTTTTGTACTGATTTAACGTTAAACGAATTTTGTATATTAACTGATTCGAGTATACACTCAAAATCAGCATAGCAGACAAAAGGTATATTCATTTGCTTTTTAAAATTCTTAAAACTAAGCTTACTGTTTTCTGCGACGGGCATATACGTCACTACCCTATTACATTCTTTTTTATGATTGAGCAACGATGATTCCTCATGAAAATGTATTAAACAGCAATTGCATATCCAGACTTTATTTTTATGGGGTGTTAATTGGCTTCTAATTAATCTGTTAAAAGTTAAATATAAAAATGAAAAAATTAATTAGTATACTTTTTGTTAAAAAGTATAATATATGTATTTACCTTGAAATATTTTTAATCCATATATAATGTGATTTTTCAACGTCCTCAAGCAACAACAAGTTGATATGATTAGATTTTTCCTTTTGTGTAAAATAATATGGACCGATTACTCTATTATCCACATCTAGACCAAACACGTTAATACTAATATCACTGTTATTGGCTTCAAAGATTTTGATTTCATTAATCTTAAGTGGAAAATTCAAGTTTTTAAAATTTAAAACAATCCCGTTTTCCAACACAAGTACTTCATCTTCAATATTGATTATTTTGTATGATGTACATCTATTTGAATTTAAAACAACTGGATTCAATGCTGATATTAGTGCCCATTTAAAACAATACTCATCGTTATTTTGAACATTAATACAGGCCAACTTCTTCAGTATTGAGGGTGGTAGTGGAATATAGTTCGAGCCTTTTATACACTTGTATTGGTTAATATTCACTTCCAAATGCATAATTCGAATCAATGTCCAACCACTATCTCGCTCCTGGAATTCACTCATCTTTTTCACTATAACATCACATTGTTCATTGTAAATATTAAGAATATGATCTCTTGTTGAATACATTCCAAGAATTATCATTTTAGTCTGATGTGACTTTATATCAATCATAGATGAATTACCAACACCAACATCATCGTCTTCCTTTATCAATATATATTCAGCGAACAACTCAATGTTGAATTTTATGTTTTCATGTTTTTGTATGTGATTACATAATAATCTTATAACCTTTTCTCTGATTGAAGCTAGAAAACTATCAGGTATTAACTCATTTTCATTCTCATTTTCAATCAAATATGTTGCGATACGATTGCTGAATGAAGATTTCATACATTTTAAATTATCAACATCATCATCTTTATCTGATCTCTTAGAACAATTATATTTATGTTCATTTGTTCTTTTATGATAAGACCACTTTTTTCTTAAAATCATTTTTTCACAATCATCACAAAAAATATTTATATTTTCATCATTGTTATAACCTTCTGTTTCAGTGTGTGCCATTCCTCTCTATCTGAGAAATGTCTTTTACAGGTTGTACACTTAAACGATGAGGAAGGACCATTATGAAACCGTTGAATATGACGTCTTAAATTATTATTCAATGTAAATAATTTTTTACAAAATTCACAAATAAATCTACCGTTCATTTTTTACGTTGGTTTCTTTTTAGAACTTATTACGTGTGTGCGTTAGAAAGAACTTTTCAATAATATTATATATACTTCAATATGAGATTTTATTATTTTTTATTATATTATAAAATTTTCAAGCAAATTAATAAATAAAATATATGTATGTACATATATACACACATAAATAGTATTGCTTTGATTTTTATTTCTAATCAACTTTGTTGGGTGTGTGGTTACAATTATGACACATACCAAACACATTCATACATATCAATGAAAAAAACTCACAACAGAACTTAAAAACCACAACAGAACTTTTAACAACAGAACAACAATACAATAGGGTGGCACTTATATCATCGTTGTTAGTTTTCTCATACAAAATTATAATACAAATCCTAACCAACCAACCCCAGCCAAACCCCACCCAAACCTCAACCAAACCCCCACCCAAACCCCCCCACCCAACTCCAGGCAAGCCAAACCAAGCCAAGTCGTGCCAGCCCAGTTGCCAAAAATGTGCCCGAGAGGCGCTCGTCAAAAAGATAATCATACATACATACATATTTACGCGTGTTTAGAAATATGTACATACATATGTATGTACACAGCTGCTCAGCGATCGGATACGCCCTAATAGAAATAACCCAGCTAACCATACAGTAGGCTATTGGAAATGTTTGCATACAAATTATTATCGTTATCAGACTATATGGTTTGCTGGGTTATGACATGATCCCAAAAATGTATGGGATTTTTGATACGGAATCCCCATATTTATACTACTTAACAGAGCAAAAAAACTGGCTAAAATAAAATGCTTCAATGAGTTCACTGCAAACATAAATCCTTCAAGTTCATCTGCAACCTTGTGGCGTAACATCAAAAAACTCACCGGTAATTTCTCCTCTCCTACAATTACTGCAATTTCAAACAACTCCATTACAACAACCAACTCATTCGATATAGCACAATCGTTTGCAAAACACTGGTCCGATAAGTCACAAGACTCGCATTTCTCATACAATTTTCGACAGTCTAAACAAGCTATTATATCCCGTAGTTTACAAATCCCTGAGGGTAATAAGTATAAAGCCATCGAAGTATTGTTTAATATCCAAGAACTGAATTACAGTCTTAAAACAGCTAAAGGGAAATCCCCGGGTCTGGACAAAATCTCCTATATAATGATCAGAAATGCCCCTCATATCTTGAAAGTTCGTATTCTTAATCTATTTAATAATATTTTCACAAGTGGTATCATTCCACAATACTTCAAAATGGCTTTAGTTATTCCAATCCCCAAAGCCGGTAAACCCATAAACTTAATAGAATCCTATCGGCCCATTTCTCTGCTTCCTTGCTTAGCAAAATTGCTAGAAAAAATGGTTTCGAGACGTTTGATGTGGTTCATAAAGAAACACAAACTTCTTTCTTCTAACCAAGTCGGCTTTCAATCTTCCTTAAGTTCCACAGACGCTCTACTTTACATGGATCACATTATTTGCAAAAATCGTTCAACTCGTAACCACACTTCTATTCTCTCTATTGATTTTATTAAAGCCTTTGATAACATAGGAGCACATATAGTTCTCCGAAAACTCCATGAATGGGGTATTGGCCCGAATGTCTTCAATTTTATAAAATCCTTTCTAACCAACAGAAAATTTGCTGTTCGCATTAATGGGACACATTCTAATTTTTTTCCTTTACATAATGGTGTTCCACAGGGTTCTCCATTATCCGTAGCCCTTTTCATAATTGCCTTTGATGATTTAAGCAGAATCATCAATACTAACAAAAATATACACCACTGCTTATATGCAGATGACTTGTACATTATCTCTAAGAATCAAAATATGGCTAAAATTAAAGAAGATTTTTTAAATATTTTATCAGAAATTGACCGATGGTCAGACACTTCAGGAGCAAGTATATCCTTCGAGAAGTCAAGTCATCTGCACATATGCAGAAAGATAAATTGTACAAACATTGATTTAAATTTTAACAACAATACTATCAATAATGTAGTTAACTGTAAAATTCTTGGACTAGTTTTTGATTGCAAATATAATTTTAAGTCGCATATAAATTATCTTAAAGCTGATCTATTAAAAAGACTAAACATTGTGAGATACCTATCATCCCGAAATAGCCACATGCACTCAAACAGTCTTTTAAGATTAACGAACTCTATAATTCTATCAAAAATTGATTATGGGCTTATTATTTATAGCAAGTTTGGAAAATCAAGCATTAAGGTCTTGGAAAGTATCATGAACGCGGCCCAAGATCCTAGAGCCTATAGAACAACTCCGATAAAGATTCTGCAAGCGGAGAGCGGCCTAGAACCTCTTCGAATTCATGCAAATAGACTTAAACACAGTCTCGTCTACAAGATTTTAAGCCAACCAAGTCACTTACTTAACGCACTTATATCTCAATTAACCAAAAGAAAAACTATGTTAAAATATCCTTCCACTCTGTGCCAAATATATAAAATTTATGAAAAACTACCAATTAATAAAACAAGGTTTCCTACAGAAAATTATCCTCCGTGGTTATTGAAACCTGAAATTTTTCTAAAAGATTTGCTATTATACAAAAAAACAGCCACTTCGAACTCCATCTATAGACACTGCTTCAACGAAATTCATGCCAAATTCAAAGCGGAATCCTGGAAATTTATCTACACTGACGGATCAAAAACCGAGTCAAATGTTGGGTTTGCTGCAGTAAGTGAGCAGGGCTTACTACTCAACGGAATTTTACCACTAAACGCCTCAGTTTTCGAAGCTGAATCTGAAGCCATTTTAAGAGCTATCATATTGTTTAAAAAAAGCACAGAAAAGGCTATAATTTGCTCCGACAGTCGTTCTGTTTTTGAAGCAATAATTAACGAAAAAAAACAATAATGAAACTATTTGCAACATTCGACAACTTTTAATACAACACCATAACAATATGAAATTAATGTGGATTCCTAGCCATATAGGCATACAGGGGAACGAGCTTGCAGACAAAGAAGCAAAATCCACCCACTTTTACCCAACTTTTCAGTTCATTCCTCACACAAGATCCTTCATAACCAGGACAGCACTGTTGAAACTAAGCAAATCACTAAGAAAGTCATGGGACGATTTTAACCACCCATACAAAGAGATAAACCCTGAAAAAAGTCCAATTGTGTTGCCTCCTTCAAGTGATTGGTTCAAAAACAAATGTTACATAAGGCTTAGGCTTACCCACACACAAATTACCCATCAGCATCTCCTGAAAGGAGAATCTAAACCTTTATGTACATTTTGCAACCTTGCTCCTCTAACAATATTCCACCTTCTAAAATACTGTAAAGCTTTGCATCCAACTCGTATAAAATTATTCAACTCATCAAATATTATACACTTACTAAAAAATCCAACAATACAAAATATCAATTATATTTATAAATTTCTACATTGCATTAAGTTTATTAATAAGATCTAGTATTTAAATTTACTAATTAAGCCGATAGCCTGTAGTAGCTAGTGCTTTTGTATATTATTTATTATAGTTTTAATTATAATAAATTTGAAATAAATAAATAATTGTAATTAAATATATTTTCAATTTCTGCATCCACTTCTTTATTTAAGTATGGCATAGGTATAATAGTGGTTACTTCTATAGAATAAAATATTTTTGGAACTTTAATTATAAATATTAATTCATTAGTTTTTTCGAAAATTGCAGTTCTTAAAAATTTAATTTTTCCTATGTCTATATTATAATCTTCTATCTCTTGCTTAGTCAGGATGCTGGCATCCGTTATTCTATTTTGCGCTGTTGTTATATAATTTTGTATATGTTCAATGTGGTTTCTAATTGTTGTCAAAATAAGCAAATTTTCAAAGTATATGTTTTTGCCAATATGTCTCTTACTGACCTATGTAGTCCTTCCATATAATATAATAGATTCTTTTGATTTTGTGTTACAGTGTTTTTTATAAGCTGAATTGTATTGTTGAAGTGATCATTGATTTTTATTTGTTGATTTAAGTTTGTTATAGAATTATGTATATTAGTATCGACTGTATTAAAGTGTTTAGTTATGTCCTCTTGGTCATTATTGTCCATGGTACCAAAAAGGTATTTCCAAGCATGTCCTACCAAATTTAAAAGTCCACGTTTTTGCCTACTGCTAGGTGTTATTGTTTTTATTTTGCTTAAAAGTGTGTCTATCTCATTAAATATAAATATTTTTTCATTGTTTTTCAAATTGTTTGAGTCTATTCTCAATTGCAGGAGTATATTTGTTATTTCTTTTATATCTATTACCACGTTTATACGCACGTCTTATTTGCAAATAGAGCTATTTGCAAATAACTAATTCACTGTTTATACGGGAAATTGCATACAGAACTTATGTTATTATTAGTGATGCCATGTGACGAAAATATGATTGTTTGGTAAGTAAAACACAAAAAACGTTCTTGAAGTGGCAACGTCTTACTTTTTATTTGCAAATAGTGTCGTTATTCACGACTTGTTAAGTGAGCTAATAAGTTACAATAAAAAAGTTATACGGCAACATTCTTCTTTTTTATTTGCAAATAAGGCGTGCGTATAAACGTAGTATATGTGGTGCAAAATTAAGTCTGATTCTATAGGGATGCTGGAATTATAGTTGTTAATTTGTACATATCCACTTGTTTCCGTTATTGGATGTAATATTATGTTGGCCTGAGTTTGCGTTATTATAAGTATTGTTATAAGTATTTGTAATGTTACCTGTAACTTTAAATTGTAATAGATATTAATTTTCATTTATAATGAGATTGATGTATTTATTGAGTGTTTTGGTGTTTGTATCTGCAACTGTTATAGTATATTTCTATTTCAAGTTCTCTATTTGGTAAAGAATAAATAACAATGGTAAGACTGTTGTAAGTTAGTGAGGTGTAATTTGAGCTCTTCATTACAAAAAAAAAAAAAAAAAAAAAAAAAAAAAGTTTTCACAAATTGTGATACGATGAATCAAAAACAATTCTCGTATTACATTTACAGTGAAGGTTTGTATGAATAGCTGAAATATACATCAACTGACACCACAGAAGTGGACCAAACACAAGAACGCTGATGATGAAAGTGTAGCGGCTTTCGAAAACAGCATGTTGTTCCGTTCTGCTAGTGTTTGTCAGAATGATTTACACATTTGTCTTTGTTGTAATTTGTTCTTTGATAACTATCACATGTAATTTGCCTTATAAAATACGATAAAGTTTGCTTTACTTAAATTCCTGAAGAAGAGAACCGATGGTGATCGAAATATGGAATAAAAAATAAAATTTAAATAAAACAAAAAAAGAAGTTTTATTTAATATATGACCTAGAGCCGGAATAAAAATAAAAACAAAAATTCTCTATTTAAAGTCTATTTTATTTTTTAAATTGTCTTTTAAGATCCTCAAAACGTTTGGCCAGATATTCAAAGTCAATATCTTCGTCCTCACTATGGTTTACCATGTTTGCACTATTACCGTCATTTGAATCACCATGTAGCTCCGAAAACTTAAAAGGTCTTTTTATATTTGACACATGAACATTTTCTAACCTTTGTTTCCTAAATTTAGGCTGTTCTTTGTGCCTTACACTTCTATAATTTTTTATGTATCCCTCTTCCCTATTCTCAACGTACTTTTCTCTTTTTCTGTTTGCTTTTGCAATTTTCTTTTCCTTACAAACAATCAAGTTATTGTAAATATCATCTTGCTTTACCTCATCATTTTCTACAGCAAATGGTGTACATTTTATAGTACTGTGATATGTATTATTATAATGATAAATAGCCTTATTCATTTGTTCTATAATTGGTATTTTTTCTTCAATATTTAGGGTTCGTATTTTTTCAGTTATCGTATTATTCAATCTTTCGATATCCGCATTGCCTGTATGGCTATTCGGTTTCGTGAAGTGAAATTCGATACCTTCTCTTACTAAGAAGTCCTTTATATTAGCATTGTTAAATTCGTTATCAAATACAAATTTTTTAACTTTTCCCTTTATGGACAGAAATTCTGTTATCTTTGAAACTAAAGTTCTACTATTCCTGTCCATTAATGGAAAACATATTGCATGTTTCGTGAATTTGTCTATGAAAATTATGAAAGCTTGTTTACTATTAACATATGTATCTATATGAACTATTTCATTTTTACCCTTTGGTGTTATTGTTAACGCAAATTCTTTTCTAATAGGCTTTCTGTCGTATTTCCCTCCAGTACATATATCGCAGTTATTAATGATCTTATGAATACTTTCTTTTAAGTTTGGGTTATAAATCTTGCTTTTAATTCCTTCGTATGTTGCCATTATACCAGCATGCCCAGTTTCTATTTTATGAAAAAGTGTAATCTGCTTATGGAGTTCATCCTCATTATGGATGTCTTCAGCTAAATATGAACACTTGACAAATTTTAAACTGCTATTATTAAAATGTCTTATTATTAATTGTTGTAGTTTACTGTATTCATGATCATTCATTTCGGAATACACTGCAACTTTACCTTTTGAAAAGTATCTTGAAATCAATGTTGCTACGATATTTTTTTGTATATCTTCCCTATCTATGTAGAGTCTCCTATGGTTAAACACTCTCTCAAATTCTTTGCGCTTTTTGTTCTGGAAAATAATCTGTTGACGGAATCTATTCACAATTGTAGTTAGTATAGGGATATGATCATTTTGTTCTTCTTCTTGTGAGTGAATTGTTTCCACATCTAGAGAACCTTCCGCTTCGGGTTGACCAGTATCGTTTAGACAATTTATTTCCAAGTAATCGGAATTTATTCTGCTTAAAAAGTCTGCAATTTTATTTTCTTTTCCTTTGATATATTCTATTCTGGCATTATATTCACCTAACTGCAGAATCCATCTTTGGAGCCTTGGATTTATATCCTTGCCAGCAAATTTAGCATGTAGCCATTTAAGTGGCTGATGATCTGTTTGTAAATCGAATTCTCGACCATATAAATAAGGTCTGAAATATTTCACGGCCCAAACTACGGCTAGTAGTTCTTTTTCAACCGTTGAATAATAACGTTCATGTTTATTTAGTGTTCTAGATGCATAAGCCACTGGGTGACCTTCTTGAGTAAGAACTGCTCCAAGAGCGAGGTTACTTGCATCCGTTATCAACTTGAATCTTTTTGTGAAATTTGGGTATCTTAAGATAGGGGATTGTGTCACTAAATCTTTTAGTTTTTCAAAGGCGTATATATAACTTGGGTCATTTTTATTAATCTTCTCGTCTTTCCGTAAATATTGTATCATTGGAGATGCTATTTTAGCATAGTCCTTAATAAATTTCCTATAAAATCCCGTCATACCCAGAAAGGATTTTATCTGTTTCTGAGTGACCGGTAGTTTTAGATTTCGGATTATATCTACTTTTTGCCTATCTGGTTTGACACCTTCTGCTATCAAAACATGTCCTAAAAATAAGGTTTCTTTCTTGAGAAAGTCACACTTGTCGGGCTGAACTTTTAGATTTGCTTGCCTAAGCGTTTTCAAAATTAGTTTTAAATTACAAATATGCTCCTCTAATGACGTTCGAAAAACTAGTATATCGTCCATGTAGACGACACATATTTTGTTGATATACTGTCTTAGGACTGAGTTTATCAACCTCTGGAATGTTGAAGGTGCATTTTTTAGTCCAAATGGCATTCTAACGAATTCGTAGTGTCCGAATTGCGTCGAGAAAGGTGTTTTGGCTCTATCTTTCTTATTCACCTTAATCTGATAAAAACCTTTTGCCAGATCAAGTGTTGTAAAATATTGTGATCTTCCCAACTTATCCAGTATACTGTTTAAGTTAGGAATGGGGAATTTGTCATCAATGGTATTGTCATTCAAAAGTCTATAATCCACGACCAGACGCCATTTCGTCTTACCTGAGTTATCCATTTTCTTTGGAACAATCCAAAGAGGACTATTATAAGGGGAGTTACTGTTCGTTATTATGTTTTGTTCCAACATTTCATTAATTTGACGTTCTACCTCTTTTTCATGGATCTGAGGATATCTATATATTTTTGAGTATAAAGGCTTTTCCGTTTTTGTAATTATTTCATGTTCTACTATATCGGTGGCTGTTAATGTATCTCCTTCTCTATAAAATACATCCTCAAATTCATGCAATATTTTTTTTATTTCAATTTTCTCTTCATTGTTTAAATGGTTAATGTTAATCGAATTTTCTAAATCTTTTGTGTTAACTGGCTCCATAACTCGAATTTCTTCATATACAAGGGGTTCTGTATTATTTTGAAAATATATTTGGTTTCTAAATATTTCAATGAAACGGTCGAATAAATTTATTTTAGCTTTAAATGGTATCAGAAAATTTTGACCAATGATAGCATTATAACCATTGCCCTGAAAGTCTCTTATTTTCCATGACAATGTCCCTACAGCGTTGAATTCTTTTGGTATTGGTGTAATAATACAGTGTGTCACTTCAATTAAGCCGTTTATTGTTCTATAGTACATTTTATTTTTTAGAGGTTGAGGTCTAAATCCAAGAAGGGCTGATGGTTTGATAATACTTGTGTCAGAACCAGTATCAACCAAGCATTTCAACACCTGCCTTCCGATATTAATTGTTATTATTGGTAGTTTTGATCCAGAGGCTGTATGGTAAAATTTATCTCACCATCTGGATTTTGCTGTTGGATATTATCAATTTCCATGTAATTACCATTTCTGGTTATATTTGACTGGTCCACACTCAAAAACGATTGATGAGTTTGGCCAGATCGATTCGATCTATGATTATTTAACCTAGTATTTTTATTGTATAGATTTTGATTATTAAAATTTCTGTCATTATGAATTTCTGGGCTGTTATCTTGTTGAAAATTAGGATTGGATCTATGCAAGTCACTACCAGCTTTTGTATTATAGTAATTTTGTTTGCTATTGTTATGTGTTGTTTTTCTGTAACTTTTATATGTATTGTGTTTTCTAAATTTAAAATGAATGCATCTCGGATCGTCTAGGGCCTGAATTTGTGTGAATTTAGTGCAAATCTCTCCTAATGTATTTCGAATATCAACGTGATGCCTTAAGGGTATATCTATCTTTTCCGTCAGTATGTTCACTAAATGTCTGTCGACACAATCTGGTGCATATAAGTCTGGCTTTTCATTATCATATTGGTATATTTCGTTAATTTCAAACTTAGCCTTCTTAAACTTATCAAACAATTCTCTTAAATTACTTACAGTCATACTTCTGCATCTGTTGAAAACCTCTGCATATGTTGTTTTGGGTTTGTATTGTAGGATGAGTGTATCTTTCACCTCGTCCCATGTAGGGTTGTTTCCGATTTCCATAATATATTTAGCTGCTTCTCCCGTTACCTTTTCATTAATTATTATTGCCATCGCCAGGTCCCTCAGTTGCGGATTATTCGGTGGGCACAGAGAAAATACCGCTTCCACCGAATTTATGAATGCCATCACATTATGACCTTCGTCTAAGCATCGTAATTGCCGGAATTGCTGCAAAATGTCTTTCATTGATAACGAATATTGTAGCTGTTGTTGATTCTGAAGTCTTTGGTTTTCCTGTTGCTGTTGTTGATTCTGTAGTCTTTGGTTTTCCTGTTGATGTTGTAGCAGAGTCCGTTCTTGGCTAATTATTACCTCCTGAAGCTGCCTTATTTGCTCATTTAGAGTGTCGATGTTGTTTTCAGCATCGAGCCGTCTGTTGGCATCAAATTCATTTTGTCTTGACATCTTGTTTAAATATTACGATAATTATTTTGTTTGTTTTAAATTTCACTTATTAAAATTTTCTTTTACACTTTAATAAAATTTCTTTCTTTGATTTGAAACTTTGACAACTCACAACTTTTAAAATTGACTTCGACTTAAAATGTTTTAATGTTTTTTTTTTCAATTAAATTGGATTTTCAAAATTTTAAATATAGGTTATTTTAACTTTTTCTTAGGGAAGAGTTCCTTTTTTTTAGGTTTATTTTAACCTTTTCTTAGGAAAGAGTTCCTGTTTTAGATATAGGTTTACTTTAACTTTTTCTTAGGAAAAAGTTCCTTTTCGACTGCGCCAATTATGTTTAAAGAAAACAAGAGATTTTATTTTTTTTTTAGTCTTTATTGCTTGACTTTGGTCTTCAGACTGACTTATTTTAAAATTCTTAAATCTATTGTTAGCATAAAATTCTGTTTTTTGTTTATTTATACAATTTTTTATGTTTGTTCAATTGTAACAACTTAAATGAATGGGTCATCGATAAAATCGATGACTTCAAGAGGTTTAACAAAAAAAAAATATAAATTCACAAATATTTATCAAATTTGTTATTCGAGATATTCTCCAAAATAACTATTTTAATATGTTATTGTTTGTTGTTGGCTTAGCTAGGTATATGCCTGCATTTCATTGGCGCTAACCAAATCAATCATGATTTGGCTAAAAGGGTACTGATGATTTGGTTAGCGCCAATGAAATGCAGGCATATACCTAGCTAAGCCAACAACAAACAATAACATATTAAATTCACAAATTTTTATTAATGGTTTAAAGTTTCATTCAAATTTCGATGAATGGAAAAAATGTCATTGACCTTAAATTCTTACGAAACAGAAAAGGGGAATCAAATAAAAAGAGGCAATTTTGTTTAATTGCTTAAATAGTATTTTTACTTAAAAATAAAGTCAAAGTTCTTTGACTTTATTTTTTTTTAGGTTTTAGTATATTTTGCAATTATTGAATCCAAATCCACGAGGGCTGGTTGAACATGTGGGATTACACATGTAACTCCCGCGCTTTACTACTGTGATATATCTTTCCATTCCGACAGGCACTTTAGGTTTCTCAATATTATTGTTTATAGTGATAACTGGGTTAAGTGATGAACACGAGCCTGGAGCGGATAATGGCTCTGATTTAAATAAAGAAGTACTAGGCAGCGGTAATGTTATAGAATCACTACTTGGCATCGGAGTAAGCGAATTTTATCGCTCACGTAAGATTGGCTTTGCCGTTAGAAAAAGACTATCATCAATTTTTTTATTTTTATTGTTCGCATTAAGAGCTTCAGACTTCACAGCAAAATAGGCATTTCTGCCGTTAGAACTCACTTCACAATTTTTTGTTTTTGAGGTACTCATGCAGAGTATTCCTCAGTCACTTTGTTTGTGTTTTTTTTTTGTTTTTGTTTTTGTTGTTTCAGATTTTATGAAAAATATTATTAGTGCAAATAAAGCAAATTTCACAAAATGGGTACTTATTACAAATCAGTACTTATTACGAATATTTTTTTTGTAATTTTTGTTTGTTTAGTATGTAAGAAAAAATTCCGCTAATACATAAGTACGTCCGTTCACTACGAAGGTTCAACAATAATGGACTACAACAAAATATCAACATGATTTTGAACATAATTTTGAAATAAATAAAATAAATATAATTAACACATCCATGGAAATCGGTGAGTCTCCTGAAAACTGGAAAATATCAATGGTAACACCAATTGAAAATGTTGCAAATACTAAAAAATGCGAGGAATTTAGACTAGTAAACACACTTAAAACATGCGAAAAAATATTACAGAGTGGTAAAGGATCAATTGGAGCAATATATTGAAAGTAAAAATATACTATCAAAGAACCAATCAGGTTTCAGAAAAAAATTCTCATGCGAGACGGCATTAAACCTTTTAATAAACAGATGGAAAAAAATTTAAAAAAAACCAAAAGATGGTAGGAATTTTTTTGGATTTTAAAAGAGCGTTCGAAACAATTGAGAGAAGTCTACTTCTGCAAAAATTACATAGATATGGAGTTAGAAAAAAAGAACTACAATGGCTTAAGTCTTATTTAACAAACAGGAAGCAAATTACCAAAGTAAACAAACCAAAATCAGACATAAAGAGCAATGACTACGGCGCACAGTGGCTGAAAATCGTTTTTCATTGGCCAAAAGTCGAATTTTTTTTTTGTCACCGATTTTTAAAATTTTTACGCCATTTTGGAGCTAATATATCCATATTAAGGTAGCCAAAAAATTAGGTTAAACTATTGATAATTGTGGGCGTCAAACTCAACTGTTTTTGTTATTTCAGAAAAATGTGTTTTTTTTATCAGTTTTTTGACAAAAATAAATGGTTACTACTCACAAGCTATCATCGAATATGGCCTGCGGTCTTTTTTATAGTGTTGGTAGGATTATAGTCTTTAGTTGTTGTAAGTGGTTACCGCTCTAGCGTTTAATATTAGAGGTGTTATGAAATATTTATGAAACTACTATATTTTTCGGAAATTTAAACTTTAGTGGAATAGAACTTCTAGGAAACAAAAGGGAACAAGAAAAGTATACCATCCGAAGAAAGGCGAAAGTGTTTTCTTTAACCCCATATATACTTTTGCACCCGCCACGACCCGCGGATAGAACACTTTTTTAATTTTAATGAAATTACTCTAAAAAATTCAAATTACGATAATTTAAACAGCCCTATAGTTAGTCGTATACAATGGTGTATTAAATTTTCACTGTTTTGCCTAAAGGTTTATGTTTTTTACTTTAGACTACCTAAAATTAAAATAATTAAATATAATACCTGCGAAAGGGTTTTATCAATGTGTGAATAACATGTATCTAAAAATATATAAAACTACAGATTCAATAAGGGATTACACAATAATAAGTTAATCCTTTACGTGTATGTGCATATATTTGCAAGTGATAAATGATAACAGACTCAAATAAAAATATTCAGAAAAATATGGAGAGCTTCGGTTATAAAGAACTGGCCGAAGAGTATTTTAGAAATAAAAACCAGGAAGATATTCTTAGTTACCTTAAAATAAAATTAAACTTAATTTCGAAACACAAAGCTAATTCTTTTTTGCAAATGGGGATGTGATGGTTTTTCGGGACAAAACCAATACAAACAAGTTGTATGTGAAAATATTTCGGACTCGGATATGTTCATGGTATCAATTGTACCATTGCGATTGAAAAAGATTTTGGAAGATTCAGAGCCTTCGACTAGTACAACGCAAACAATGGATATTTTGAAAAATGAGACACCATCTTCTGCAGGCCAATCAAATTTGAATTCAAAAAAGGAACTCGTGATGCCATTAACAAAGAAATTAGTGATATCAAGGCCCAAATTGCAACACTACAGCCATTACAATTACAGTTAGATGGGCAGCAAATTGAAGTAAGCTACCAATTAGTCCTTACAATGATAGATGGAAAAGTAGGTCAGGCTTTGACTAACACGAAGGCTGCATCCAGCTGCTTTATGTGCCAAGCAGCATCAACCCAATTAATCCAAGTTCCAACAAAATCATTAGATAATACCGATGCATATGAATTTGGATTATCACCACTACATGCAGGAATACGACTTATGGAACATATACTAAAAATCAGTTATGATTTGTATTTCGGGTCTTTAGGATCCATAAGAAACAGTGAAACCAACAAAGAGTTAAGAAGTTCAAAAAAGAAATATGTTCAAGATGAATATGGCAAAATTGTATTGATTATAGATCAGCCAAAACAAGGGTCAGGCAATACAAATGATGGCAATACCGCACGAAGATTCTTTTCAGATCCAGAAACAGCATCTGAAATAACAGGAGTGGATTTAAACCTTATTTTCAGATTTAAAATAATCCTAGAAGTACTTGCGTGCAATGAAGAAATTGACTCTAAACAATTTGGAGATTATGCTAGGGAAACTGCAAAAATATATACAACCAACTACCCATGGAGAAATATGTCTGCAACAGTTCACAAAATACTTTATCATGGAGAAGATATCATTAAATATCATTTGGTGCCACTTGGAGATCTATCAGAGGAGGCTCAGGAAAAAAGGAACAAGGGGGGTTACTCTCTACTGCGATGCGATTGCGATGCGTAAGAAAAATGGTGCATAATCGGATAATTGGTACCCTTTATTCAGTTGACGCGCATTTGATTTTTTTTCACTTTCGCAAATCTGGCATCAATGCACTCTGTAATTGTCAAAATCGTTCCTTAAAACCAAATATCTTGCTCTAACAAAACATCAAACGCATCGAACTAGCTTACGCGTCGCAATAGAGAGTAACCCCCAAGGATTACAGATTTTATAGAGAGCACAATACTAGAAAAATTTCACGAAATTCCACAAATGAAGATCTATTTAATATATTATTGGCAACGTCAGATCCGTTCATCTCTAATATTCGAAATAAATGGAAAATGGAACATCGGGATTTAGATGAAGAAGCCAAGAAACTACTAACGAATAGAAATAGCACAGAGCAAAATATAGAATATTTGCAATCAATACTTGTGTCAAATGAATAATAATTATAATTGCCTTTCATTGCTATTTAAGTACGAAAAACATAGTATTAGTAAAAAATAATAATAAATAGAACCTACTTTGACAGCAAAAAATAAAAAAATTTTTCTGTGGTAACAGCAAAATCTCCAGTTAATTTTACTATTTTTTTTTGTGTAAAAATTTTTTTAATTGTAAAAATTTTTTTGAGCGTAACATTAAAAAAATTCCATTATCACAAAAAATAATTACAATTATTATTAAGTTCCAAATATAAAAATTTTTAATGTGGAAATAAAAAAATAAATCCATATTTCACTCCAAAAGTTAAAAAAAAAAATCAAAAGTTCAACTTTGACCTAGAAGTCCTTAAGAAGTACGCAATCAATTTTAATGTAATTAAAACTGAGTCAAGGTGAACTAAATATCTATCCATAAAAAAAAATTACTTCAATATTTTGATCGGTTCAAAAGTTACAGAATTTTGGCCAATGAAAAACGATTTTCAGCCACTGTGCGGCGTTCCACAGGGATCAGTTTTGGGATCATTATTATTTATTATATATATAAATAATATGCCGACCATATTAAAGAAAAGTGAAGTTGTTACGTATGCTGATGATACACTTATTTTCATGGAAGGAGAATCATATGAACAATGCTATGAATACCTGACACAGGATATGGAAAATGTAATTGAGTGGCTTAACATGAATAAACTTAAATTAAATGAAAACAAAATGAAAATAATGGAAATAAATACGGATAGCAACAATATTTTTAAAATCAACAATCAAGTTATAGAAAAGGTTGATCACATAAAATATTTAGGTTTCATAATTGATAAAGATTTAAAATTTAAAAAGCACATTGATTTTATTTGTAAAAAAATCGGCAAAAAAATTGTCTTCTCCAAGAGAATCAGAAAACAAATCTCGGTTATAACAGCAATAAATATATACAACACTATAATTAAACCGCATTTTGAGTACTAGTCAACAATATTATACACGTGCTGTACAACGAAACGAATCAACTGGAACGACAACAGAAACTGCAAAATAGGGCAATGAGAACAATATTGGGATGCAATAGATATACATCTATTCGGTTCATGTTGGAATCTTTGAAATGGCTCAACATAGAACAAAGGCTAAAAATGAACACTATCTGTTTCATACATAAAATAAAAAGAGGAGAAGCTCCGGAGTACTTAAGCGAACAACTGAAATATGTGGGAGATTTACAATAATATCAACTAAGAAATGCGAACCATTTTAGAATTGAAAGAGTAGCGACAACAGCAATGCAACGATTACTTTTTCTATAAAGCCTGGTACTCTGTTCAAAATTTCACGCGAAATATTGACATGATCCATATAAAAATAGTTCACGTGAAATATTTATGAAAAAATGTTGCAAAACTTGTACTCTGTTCAACTAGTGAAAATTTTTATGAAATGTTTCTGGCAACATTTTCTTGCCATCTGTGAAATAATGTGAATGGCATTTATTTCGCGCGGAATATTAACAGCTGACAACCTTTTCTATAGAAAAAGTAATATGGGCATCACTTTTTACGTATCAATTTTTTCACGCGAAATAATCAATGTTGCTAAAAAATTTTCACAACTTCGAACAGAGTACCAGCCTTAAAGGATTACAACTATACAACTCTATGCCAAATTATATAAAAAATTAAGATAATTTTAAATTATTTAAAAAACATATTATTAATTTTGTTAAATTTTATTCATAATTGAAGAAAATATTGCTAATAGTTTGTTAATATAATTACATATGTAAAGTATTGTAGAGTATTTTTAAAATACTAATAAAGATTTTATTCATTCATTCATTCATTAATGTCCTGCCATTTTTTCTACTGGTCTTTTTTCTTTTTCAATTAGGAAAAGAAAATAAGTTTCCTAAAATAGTGACATTTTCGAGTTAAAGTTCGAACAGGGTTTTCCGTATTTATAGTCGATAGAAAGTTTGTTCAATTTGAATTTCGTAAAATTTTCGTGACGAGTAAAATTACTGAATAGAGAAGGGAAGGTTTAATTTGAATTGTTATAAAAATGATTTCGATTTCAAATTCAAAGAAGTTGGCTTGTGATTTGAATTACAGACTGAGAGAAGAGATATGGCTTAGTTCGTATAATAATCTATTGGTAGCAATGCAGATCCCATTTCAATGGTTTAGCGAGTATTAAGTGTCCCAACTCTCTTGACTTCAGATTTTAAGTTTTTCCTATCTTTTTTTTCCAATTCGAACCAAAAAACTACAAAATAAATAAAAATAAAATGAACAAAATGCCAGCTGTTCTTGTACTTATGTTTTTTGTGTGTACGTGTATTTTGTGTGCGTTATCGTACTCACAGAACTATTTTTACAATATCTTTAACCGTACCTTCGTTCAAAAGGACCGAATGAACGAAATGGACGAACGGATCAGTCTTTGCTTATTGACCGGAAAAGGCCGGTCACTGAAAGCAACGACCGGGGACTGCTCTTTTACCAATCAATTAAATTGCTTAATAAAGGAGGAGATATTTACTGTATAATTTAAAACATGGTAAATTAATTCCGTTTGTGGAATAGACATTCAAAATAAAAATATTGAACAAATTGTTTCTAAAGGTTTAACAAAATAAATAAGAAACCGAATTTTAGAATATACTACTTTTAATAGTATTTTGCAAGTATTTCGCAAAGATTAGATTTTTTAGAAAACCAAATGGAGCCCAAGACTTTAAATACAACCGCTACAAATGAGATTCGAAAATAAATAAGAAATATTCGGCAAATAGTGTAGATGATTCAATAAAATATGTATTTGTGCATAAATTATAGCTAAATCGTAAGTAATTCTTTACCTTGTCAAAATTAACATGGTACAAAATTCTTTTTAAATTCGACATAATGAGCTGTTAAGTAGTAATTTGAAATCTAAGAATTTATAAAACAAACTATTTCATTTTCAACTTGATTTATATATGTACAAATTAATTTTACCTTCTATTTAATATTTTAAAAAAAATTATTTTTGAGAGCTGAAGCTCTTTCTTTATTAAATGTCCAACTTAAACTAAACTTTTACAAAATTGTTTTCTTAAATATAATTAACACTGTTTAGAACCAAATTGCATATTCGATATTTTCCCACAGGTGTAGAAATTATTTTGTGTGCGCGTGTGCACTGTCATGAAAACAGAAGAATGTTTGACAAAATTTATGTTGCTAAATAAAGAGAGTATCGGGTTTCCGTCTGGCTTTGTTTTTATGAATTTTAAACATTAAATGTGTTAACTCCTCCCCGCCTAAATTTCAAACGTCCTCGTTTGAACTATCTGGTTTTTGTTCAAAAATTTTATTCAGTCCTTGGATTGCTGAACTAGATAAATTTATCTGATCGTTAAATCTCGGTTTTTTGTATTTTCGTACTACCAAAACTATTATAATTATTAGCACTATCACAAAGGCTATTATACCATTTATTGATAGGCTTATTCTATTACCCGTTTCGATGAAGTTGATGTGTTTCATATTTTTTGTATTGATTTCTTTCATCATTTGAAGGGATAGGACCTCTTCTGTTCTATTGTCTATCGATTTTTGTTGGAGTATGGTGGGTAGTGGTTTGTTGCTACTAACTTCTCTAGTCTCGTAGGATCTGCCTTCTATTATTATTGTTGAGTTGTGGTGGCGAATAACAAATGTTCCATTCAATGCTGTCTCTTCGTCGTCTATTATGGCAATGCCTTTGTAATTGTTAACAAATAGCAAATCTTGGGAAATTTCCTCTATCTGTGGTAAATGTTGATTGTTGATTTGAGTGCAATTGGTTGGCTTACTTTTTAATAAATTAGCAATACAGTGGTCTTTACTTACATCTACTATTTGTTTATTATTACAAATTAACAGATTATTATAATTTTTGCATATATTTTGTATTCCAAATATTTTATTTTTGTTCTTTAATAAAGTCTTAAAGTTAATTTTATTTATTTTGTCTCTTCTTTTCACTGACCTAATTTCTAATACATTAAAGGATTCTAATTCGGTAGTTGGCAAACTTATTATATAAATAATTGATTTTTCATCTGCCGCTACTTTTACTTCAGCAAATTCTAGTGCTTCGTCCATATTAATGAAAGGAAACTTGTCCTGAATCAATATCTCCTTTGCCACATCGAGTTCTCTGTCCGAAAGGATAAAAGAGTTTATTATGTCAGCCTTGGCCCAATGAATAGCATAAGCTATATTTGTTAACTCTTCCTCGAGTATTTCTAATTTATATTTTATATTGAGAGCTAATTCATTGGCTATGATCTGGTCTGTTTTTATTATTTTAACTATTTCGTTTGTTCTGTTGGTAAGTTCATTTATTTTGTCTGCAGTCAGTTTGTTAATTATCAGCTGATCATTGTTATTTTCTAACAGTCCATTTATGCGATCAACCACAATTTCGTGGTCGCGGTGGTCTGGATTTCCAGCTATCCACTTCCAAGCACTACATATAAAATCAAGGGAACGTTTTGAAATGCGTTTATTGACCTTTAGCCTCGTTCATGAACTTTCGATTCCTAATACTAAGTTTGATAGTATAGGGTAAAATGCGTTCTTGCTCGAGAGTTCTTTCTGTATGGTACTGTTGATAGTCGTTAGTAAGTCTTCGTACAACTCGATATTAATTAGATGGATTATCTTGAATGTGCCCTTCTGAATCTGTGCTGTGCCAGTATGAACGGCAACAAATTCCGAGTGTCGGCAGCGACAGTTGCCAATAACCTGTGCAATCAATTGGATCAAAAAAAACATCGTTAATTCCGAATAAGACTTTTATGGATGATTTGACCTTTTTCTGTCAATACTGTACTGTGCCTATTTTCCTTTACCATTTCTTTCGTATAGCGCTTTGTCAGCTTAGTTCCTAATCTTTTGTTCTTTTTTACATAAATTATTTGCCCTGGGATGTATGTTATAAAATCGTCCTTATTTTTATTATGAAATTCTAGATCCTTTTCCTGTTTAGCCTTTAACTTTTTTATGTTATTATGTCTTGTCCTTTCTATGTCTTGTGGTGAAAATGATACTGTTCTTCCGAAAAAGAGATCGACAGGTTTCCTTTTTGTAACCGAATGTATGGAGTGGTTATATTCGGCGACGGCTCTTTCAAGCAGCTCGTCGAAGTTTCTATGTCCGCCGTTTTCTTTCAAGCATCCAATAATCTCAGTAAGAGTACTATGGAATCTTTCTACCTGTCCGTTAGCTTTGCTGTAGTATGGTGGTACTGTATAAATGTCTATTTTTAATTCGTCTCTCAACATAAATTTTATTGAATATGAATTTAGGGATGGTTCTTTATCCATTACTATTGTTTTTGGTACGCCGAATGAAAAAATGATTTCTCTAAGTGGTTTTCTAATATCTTCTATAGCCCTACTTTTCAATAATTTTGTTTGTGCGTATTTACTAAATTTGTCTAAAGCAGTTAAAATAGCCTTTCCTTCAGTTAGATATATGTCAACGTGAACAATTTCTCCTGGGTGACTTGGTAATGGTGTTTCAGACATTCTTGGATTTTGTGGCTGCCTTTCGTATTTATTTTCTTTGCAGGTTGAACATATTTTTGTTATGCGTTTAATCTTTTGTGCCATTCCTGGGAAATAGTATTTTTCAATTATATGAGCCTTGTTCTCTATTGAGTTTCTATGTGCTCGATTGTGCGTATCAATTATGATTTCTTCTTGGTCCTGTTCCTTTGTTACATCTTCGACAACCTTTTGCGTGTATCTGACCTTATAATTTCTGAGATGGAGAGGGAAAATATTTTGTATAAGTCCCATTATACCTTCTTCCGTGCAAATGCCATTAATAACAGATGGATTAAGTCTCCTTTTTAAATGTGAAAGTAAGTTTTCTTCTGTGAACTGTGGTTCTATTATCGTGTGCCTGTGTATCGAAGGAAAAATAATCTGGAATTGGTACGATGCTGTTTCGCCGATTCTTAAAAATATTTGGTTTCTAAAGACATTGATAGGTGCTTCGACACATGGTATCAAATCTTCCTCAGAACTCTCGTCACTATGTGTTGCATCGCTAAAAGTGTTTATCTGATTCGGAATTCTTGAGAGAGAGTCCGCCACAACATTTGTTTTTCTCGGTCTATATTCCAATTCGTAGTTGTATTCCTCCAATATTGATTTCCATCGCTTCATTTTATTATTAGTACTTCTATTGCTTAAAGCATAAGTCAATGGCTGGTGGTCAGTTACAATCTTAACTTTCTTTGAACCGTATAAATAGTTTCTGCATTTTCCCAACGCCCATATGATTGCAAGCATCTCTTTTTCGTTGGTGGCCAGATGCTCTTCAGTTGTGCTCAATGACCTGGATATGAATGTGATGGGTTTGCTATTTTGGGAGAGAACTGCTCCGATTGCGTGGTCAGATGCGTCCGTTGTTAGTTCAAATTATTTCTCAAAATCAGGATGTGACAGGATAACTTCTTCTGAAATAAGGGAATTCTTAATTTTCTCGAAAGCTTCTATAGCCGCTGGTTTAGCTGTTATGGGTTGTTTTTTTGAAGTGTGTTTTGAGGTATATCCATCTATTCCGCGCAGTAACCTAGTCAATGGACCTGCAATTTGTGCATAATTTCTTATGAATCTGCGGTAATATACCGCCATTCCGATAAATGATCGCTATTCTTTTAAGGTTTTTGGAAAGGGTATTTTGTCTATTGCTTCTAACTTTTTTTGGGTTGGTCCTGACAACAAATCTCAAGAACTCAACTTCTGTTTACAAAAATTCACACTTGTCAAGTTGGATCTTTACGTTCGCGTCCTCTAATGTTTCAAAAATAATACCTAGATTCTCCAGATGCTCTTTTTCAGTTCCACCGAAGATAATAATATTATCGATGTATATGTAACATCTCCTACCGATATGTTGCCGAAGAATATCGTCCAGTGCTCTCTGAAACGTTGCTGGGGCATTTTTCAGTCCGAATGGTAGGCGTAGGAATTCATATTTTCCGTTGTTGACTGAAAATGCGGTTTTTGGAATGTCGTCTTCTCTTAAGGGAATCTAGTGGAATCCCGATTTTAGGTCCAAAACACTGAAAAACTTCTTTCTTCCAAGATTTTCCAATACTTCATTAATTTCTGGGATTGGATAACTTTTATCCATGTATCATTACCTATGATACCGTGGAATGTTTGAAGTGTTGGTAATATGGAAAATTTCAACTTTTCGCTGTTCGGTCCGAAAATATCAACAAAGGTATGGTGAGTGATTTCGAGGTTTCCTGCAACTGAATTTATGTAAAATGGTCTCTCGTTAAGAATGGAATTTTTTATTCTGGTCGATTGTATGTAATTTTTGTTGGAACCTGTGTCAATTAAAAACTCAAGAACATCTCCACCCTTGTTAAGTTCCAAGTAAGGTAATGAAGATGGAGTTAGTCTAAAAAATAAACACTGTCGATAGTTGATTGTGATGATGCATTGGGCATTTCGCACTCCTGTTGACGATGGTCATCTTCAGGTGCACTGTATAAACCGTTAGGATCAGCATCGGTATTTAACTCTTCTTGTGGGTATTGGTCTTCATAAAAGTGGGTTGGACATTGGTAAGTCTCAGCATAAAAATTTCTTTGAATTTTGTTGGGAACGTTTGATGTATCCACGTTTGGTCTTTTTTGTGCGGATTGGTAGTTATTCCTTGGGATATTTTGATAGTTCACTTGTCTAGAATAATGTGATCTGTCCACTTCCATTGGTTGTGGAGGTTTCGGGTGAAAATTTTGTCTATTGTTGAATCCGGTGAACCTTTGTTGAAAATTATTGGTAAATTGTCGTGGTTGCTGTTGTGGGAATTGAGGAAATGTTCGTTGTTGCTGTTGTGGTTGGTAAATTGATCTGAACTGATTATAATTGTTTCTTGGTAAATGAGCTAATTCAGGGTAAAATATTCTAGGTTGTGGTCTTGGGGTTAAAGGAAAATGTTTTGAACGGCCTCCATGAGTGTGGTCGAAACTTCCGGAAGTCATTGTCTTAATACCTTGTGCATATTGTCTTCTGAAATTCATATTATCTAATTTTAAACACATTTGCAGTGCCTCTGGTAAGCTTTTAAGCTCACTAACACTTAGCAATCTTGGCAAATCTCCATTTAATCCACGAACAAACGTGTCCAGTGCCTTGTTCCGGTATGAATGTGTCATAACATTCATCGCATCATTTGATAACCCGAGGCAAGCAACTTTGTCTAATATAAGTGACAACAACGAATATACTTTTTGATAATAGTCTGCGATACCCTGATTTCCTTGAGAAAGTGAATTCAGTTGATACTCTAAAGTTCCTAGGTCTCGCCCATCCGAGTAATGCATCATTAGGCATTTCTTTATTCTTGTCCAGTCAAGCGGAGTTCTATAGGACTCCAGTGCAGTATCTGCATCTCCGACTATTTTATGTCTGATAACGTGCAATATTGCGTAATATTTCGGAGTTCCTTTGATACTTTCGTAAACATTGAGGATCCTATCCACAGTCTTCCGCCATGAATTAAACTCGCCTGCCTTGCCACTGAACTCTCTTAAGCACTTTACAATATCAGGAACCTTGTCGGCTTCCTTAAGTTGCGATGCAGTAGCAACGTTGAAGGGTACGTCAGAAGTTTCATTTTCGTCCGGTGTCGTGTTTAGTTCCCTAAGTGTCTCATGTATTATGGTTTGTATTTGTTCCCTAAGTGACGGTAGTATAGTCGGTGAAGTATTCGTGCGGGTAGATGTCGAACTCCCTGCCAAAGACAGGTTGCTCAATTGATTTGCTAAGTCGGATGGTGTATTGGTAGTCATTTTTAGGACAAGAACTTTCTCACTATAGACAAGCACTGATTTATTCTTTTATAATTCTGAATTTATTTAGTTTCAGTTGTTTTTCCAAATACAATTCTGTGAGTAGCTGATCATAAAAAAAAAATATTTATTCCTATCAATACTATATTTCTTGTTATCCCTGCTATTGGAGGGTCTCGTAAGAATCGCAATAGCTTCCCCCTCTTACAAGGTTTCGTTAATGTTTTAACAATTTTTAATAAATTTGATTTTATTTTAACTTTTCAATTAATTTTTGATTTAATATTCTTAAAATTTTTCACTTATTCTCTAAATTTTATTTTGGTGTTTTATCTTATATTTTCAATTTGTTATCTGGGAAATTAACTCTGATATTTGTTTAATTTTTTTTTCTTTTGTAAAAAAAGTTTCAATTAATTTTAACCGTTAAATTTTCTTCTCTAATTAATTTTTAATTTAATATTTCCAATTTTCTACAATTCCTTTTTAAATATGTACTATTTTTACTTACATATAACTTAAAATTAATGTCTTCATTTTCAACGTTGGGGCTTTGGATTGGTAGACGTTCAGGATTAGCCCTTTTCCCTTTGTACTCCGGTCCCTCTTCGTTATAAAGTCGCCAAGCCTCCTGTTGTCGAATTGATGGTTGCCCTACTTTTAGATTTTCAGGCTTTTTTTTCCTTTTTTGGTACTTTTTTCCCACTTTTATTATTAGCTTTCAATGGTATTGTCTTCTTGGTTCAACAATAAATGTTTTAATCCTTACAGTATTTTCACTATAATTTTATTTTGAATTTATCTTATTTATTTTATTTGAGCATATTTGTTTCTATTTCTTTATTGTTTTAGTTTTATTATTTATTTCGGTTACATTTGTTGTTTCGTTTCAATTGATTTGTTACAATTGTTTTAAAAACAATTTTTCTTCGAACCTTCTTCTTTTCAGGGGTTTTTTTTATTTTTTATTTTTATTGTTTCGCACACGATCCTTACTTTTTTTCTTTTCAGGATTTTTTATGTTTCCACACGCGAGCCTTACTTTTTCTTTTCAGGATTTTTTACGCGTGGGTCCCCGCTCAGGCGCCAATTAATTTTACCTTTAATTTAATATTTTAAAAAAAATTATTTTTGAGAGCTGAAGCTCTTTCTTTATTAAATGTCCAACTTAAACTAAACTTTTACAAAATTGTTTTCTTAAATATAATTAACACTGTTTAGAACCAAATTGCATATTCGACATTTTCCCACAGCTGTAGAAATTATTTTGTGTGCGCGTGTGCACTGTCATCAAAACAGAAGAATGTTTGAAAAAATTTATGTTGCTAAATAAAGAGAGTATCGGGTTTCCGTCTGGCTTTGTTTTTATGAATTTTAAACATTAAATGTGTTAACTTACATATATTTTATTTATTTATATGACTTTAAAAAATATTTTATTTGAACTTACTTTCATATACATTCAATTGTGTAGATATGCCCGATATAATTTGACTAAAACTTGTTCCAAAAAGTCAAACCATATCAAATCAAATATTTCCCATAGATGTATTTCCCTAAAAAACTTTCGGAATATGTATTATTATTGCTTAACTAGGAAAAATATGTCTTTCTTAGTAAAATTAGAAGAAATTCACTAAAATTGCAATTTAATTAGAAATTACAATCATTATCAAATGTTTCTGATTTTATTTTAGAATGGAATTATTGAATAAGAAAACAGGCGAGCAATTCTTCGAATTGCAAGAGTTTATTTTAATAACTTGAAGCTTTTCTGACACCCAGTTTATTAAAAAATTTGGATTTCACAGGTGCAATTTCTGCATCCAAAAGCGAATCTTTCTCAATGTCGATAATGGAAACGCGGATTTTAGCTTCAAGACACATAAGGCCGAATTCGAATCCAAAGAAATATTCGTTAAAACTGAACTGACTTTACGCCAGATTTCTATTAAGAGTAAGAGAGAGAGAGATAGAGAGAGTGATTGAGTGAAAGAGAGAGAGAGAGAAATGGGGAAAGGGGAATTGAAATATTTAAATTTTTCAAGGAACAAGTATTCACAAACATCTGTCTCAGACTGGGCAATATTCATTTCATTCGGTTTGAAGAAGGACAGCAACAGGAATACATACATACTTTCCCCATTGTTTTTTACTAGTTTAAAAGCACATTAGTCCGCTTAAACAAAAATCCGTACCAGCTATAGCCCGCTTACAGAAACAGATTTTGTTTGTAAAAGTGCAAGATGAAATTAAGCGAATATCTTTATTGACCTTCGACAAAATACAATGCAGAACCGGCTCAATTTAATCATAGTTCTTTTAAATTTAAGAGTTTTTACTTATCCAAATCCATTTAATTGAAATTCTTTACTTTTAACTTTTCTGTGTCTACCTTTTCTAAAAAAAAATCAACTTACAACAAGAAAACGCATGCCCACGGCTGCCAGATTTGACGATTTATCGTCATTTTGAAGATTTTTCTTTAAAAATTGGCAAATTGACTATTTGACGATTTTTTTACAAAATGTGACGATTTTAGTCTTTTGAACAGTGGCAGCTTTAAATGTGTTTTATATTTCTATATGTAAGGCAACACAGAAACAAAATATTTTTGTAAATGAGAAAGCTCCAATTCTTTTACAGTGCAACTTCGACAATCCGGACACATATAGTTTTAGGGTCGGTCGGATTAACGAATTGTCCGGAATATAGTAGGTGAAAATATTGAAATAATCTAAGTTAATTACATTGTATGTACATACATGCATTGTACTATGATTTATTAAAAAGCCATAAATTATTATATTTAATTATGTATTATATTAAATTATTAATATATGTAATCTAAGTGAATTAAATACATAAATAAGGTGAATTCACCCGTTCGTTCTGCAGGAAATTTTCGTTGAGAGACAATTTTAGCTTACTGAGAGTTTGCTCACAGAAGATTCACCCGCGTCTAACAAATGTTCTGCAGAAACAAAGCTACCATATGGAACAACTCTGTAAATGATGTGTGTTACTTTTACAAACAGGCAGCACAGTGGCAGATGATTGCAATTTGCTGTGTTCTAAATTAAAAAAATTTTTATAAAATAAAGATATGCAAATGAATAAAAGTCGAGTGCATATTCTAATTGCTATTTTGTTAAATAAATGTAAAAAATTTACAAATATACTCTGTACATTATTATACATACATATGTACATATAATATGATGTGGCAGCTCATTTCAATTTTGCATAAAAAATGCATATATCTGGCAGCACAGTTCAATTCGTTCGGGACGTTAATTAAAATTAAACCAATTCAAGCAAAAATTGTTCCGCATTAAATTTACTCTCTTTCTCCCACTCTCTTAAAAATAGAGACGTCAAACTACATATAAAAAAAATCGTTCGGAACGTTCAGAACGAACGGGTGAATTCACCTTTAACACACATCATTTACAAAGTTGTTTCATATGGTAGCTTTGTTGTACCAGAACATTTGTTCGAAGTAGGTGAATCGTTTTATAGCAAACTCAATAAACTAAAATTTTTTCAGAACAAAAACTTTGTTCAGAAACAATGGGTGAAATTCACCTTTGAAGTTCACTGACGATTTAGTTTAGCGATCAATGAAATGTCGGCATATGAACAGCTAAAGCCACAACAAACAATATATTTTGCAAAAACTCAAATTGTTTTAACAATTAGTTGAAGAGAATATCTCGAAATAATAATTTTCAATATTAAACAGTACTTTATTATACATTTTCTTTTTTGTCAACAGTAAATAATTTCAGTTGTTTGCTTTTCCTAATACGGAAAATCTTGTGAACCCAAATAATTGGCGTGGTATTACTTTGCTTTGTATGGTAAACAAAGTTGATGCTCAAATAATCGCCAAATGAATCTCAGCCAGGGTATCACCAGCATTGAGGCAGGAACATGTGGCATTCAAACGCTACAAATCCACTATCGACCATATAAACCATCGTAGAGCAATCTGTTTAATGGAGGGTACTGATGATTTGGTTAGCGCCAATGAAATGCAGGCATATAAGTGCCTAGCTAAGCCAGCAACAAACAATAAAATATTAATCTTTACAGTACGTAATAGTAAAAATGTTTTTTTATGTAATTTTTAGAAGAGACCTAATCTTAAGATTTTTTCTTTAAAAAATTTATTATTTCAGTTTTAATCTCTTCATTTTCCTTTAAATTTTTTCCAAAATTTTTTTCTTTCTAATTCTAAATTTTTTCTTCCCAATTCTTTTGCTCTATTCTATCCCTTTCATCTTTTTCTTCTAAATTTTCAATTTTATTTAAATTTTTTTTTTAAGAATTTCTTCGAGAACATGGGAATTCTTCCTGGAGCCTCTAAGCATATCGATCTTAAAGGCCCATAGATTGCACAAAACGGATTCTTTTTTTGCTTGAGCAAATTTTCATTTTTTTGTTTTTTTTTTTCTGAATATGAGACATCTTTCAACAATCTATATAAATTTTTTTAGCTCAAAATTTTTCTAATGTGCTTGTACTTGCAAAAAAATTCCTTTTTAATTTATTTTTTCACACTGGCAAAAAATATTTGATTAAGTTTCACCGCCCGTCTTGCTTCCACTATTAACCATCAACAACTGAAATGAAAGTAATTTGTATTCGTACTTAAATGTCACTTTTTCGGATCTATAAGTCACTAATAATGGATGCCCCAGAGTTGCATTTGGAATAAAAGCAGCCGCGCAGTGTTGCACAGACAATTTTCGACATATCACATGAAATCATGTACAAAATTACGTAATTTGGGCAAATCATGTAATTTGCCTGAAATCACGTATGTATTTATATGGAAACGAACATAAGTATACTATTACAAGCAGGCAGCATGATTGAAGTTTGCTGTGTTCATAAGATGGATTCACCCATTTGTTCTGAACGAAATTTTCGTATCGAATGCTTTTTTTTAATATATAGTTTGATGTCTCTATTTTGAGAGAGAGAAAGAGAGTAAATTTTGTGCGGAACAATTTTAGCTTGAATTGGTTTAATTTTAATTTTCGTCCCGATCGATTTGAACTGTGCTGCCATTTATGCAAAATTGATTTTTATGCAAAATTGAACTGAGCTGCCACATCATATTATATGTACATATGTATGTATAATAATATACAGAGTATATTTGTAAATTTTTTATATTTATTTAACAAAATAGCTATTAAAACAAGCACTTTTATTCATTTGTATATTTTTATTTTATAAAAATTTGTTTAATTTAGAACACAGAAAATTGCAATCATCTGCCACTGTGCTGCCTGTTTGTAAAATTAACACACATCATTTACAGAGTTGTTCCAGATTTTTTTTCACACTAATTTTATTTATTGTATCTTCAGAACTGAACTAACAATAAGTATTCAAATCTTAAATATAGATATAATAATTAGGACCAACCAGTGTCGGACATAAACTTAGTGATAATAATTAATAATACATAAAATTCATGTTAAGCACAAAAATATTCAAAGAATTCCATTTGAAGTGTGGCGTATTAAGGCCGTAGTATCCCTCTTTTTTAAGCGGATGTGTCCAGGAAAGTTCAAGATGTTACGAGCAAGGGGATTAGGATGGAACTCGAGTTTTGTTAAATATTTGCCTGCATATTTAGCAATTTCAGCGGTCACAAGTGGCATATTTAAATCACGATGTAAAATTGAATTTTTCATGTACCATGGAGCCGATGTTATTAACCTTAAAATTTTGTTTTGCATTCGTTGTATTCTCTCTACATTGGAAGCTGAAGCAGTGCCCCATAGCTGAATTCCGTAACACCATATGGGTTTCAAAAGCGACTTGTATATTAAAAGTTTACAATCTAGACTGAGGGTAGAATTTCTACCAATCAGCCAGTGTATCTGTGTTAATTTAAGCTTCATTTGTGTCAGCTTAGAGTCAATGTGGTGTTTCCATGTAAGCCGTCGGTCAAGGTGTATACCAAGGTATTTCACCTGTGAATGTTGAGGAACAACTTAATTGTTGATTCGAATGGGGGAACAAGTGTCTCTTCGTAGGGTAAATGTGACATGAACACACTTTTGTTCATTTACTTTTATTCTCCATAAGTTCAACCACAGCTCCAACAGGTTAATATGTTCCTGAAGATATCGGGATGCCTCATGAGGATTTCCATGCATACTAAGGCAGGCTGTGTCATCGGCAAATGTAGAAGTTAGGATATTACTGCTTAAAGGCATATCACAGGTATAAATCAAATACAAAACTGGCCCCAGTATACTCCCCTGTGGTACAACGGATGAGATAGTTTCGCGCACACTCATGAAGTCTCCTTCCAAAACAGTGAACTTCCGGGCAAAAATGTAACTTTCCAAAAGATTTACAATGTTTATTGGTAGATATGTCTTCAATTTTAAAATAAGGCCTTCATGCCACACTTTATCAAATGCCTGAGAAACATCAATAAAGAGGGAAGAACAATACTTTCTTTCTTCAAATGTTCTTCTTATGAAATGAACCAATCTATGACATTGTTCAATGGTGCTATGCTGACTTCTAAAACCAAATTGATGGTCCGGTATGCATCCATTATCAGCTAGAATTGGGGACAATTTTGTCATGAGAAGTTTTTCGAAGAGCTTTGAAATTGTTGACAGCAAACTTATTGGCCTATATGACTCAGCCTTAGTAAGATCTTTACCCGCCTTTGGAATCATATTGACCACGGCAAGTTTCCAGCTGTGTGGATAATACTCCAGTCGTAAAATGCCATTAAAAATAAATAACAGGATTCTAATAGCAATACGAGGCAACTTCATCAGCATCTTGTTACTAATTCCATCAATACCCGGGACCTTCTTCGGGTTGGTTTCAGCAATTAGTTTTTGTACATCACGCATTTTAAACTTTATGGGCCGAGGGGGCAGAGCAACTATACTCCGAAAATCAACAGAACCAATACATGTGTTTGGGGTAAATATGTTTTTTAAATGACCAGCAAATATGTTACCTTTTTCAGTATTAGTTTTTGCCCAACCTCCGGTAGAAGTTCGCAGTGGTGGTTTAGACTCAACGGGTGTTTTAAGTTTTTTAGCAGCGCGCCACAAGGAGTAATTAGATGCTGCTGTGACATCGAGACCTTCCAGATAGTTCTTACGAGAAGCAGATTTTTCAGATGCAAGCAACTCTTGGAGTCGTTTAGTGCATTCTCTAAGTCTGATTTTATGTTGGGGCGATCTGTGCTGTTGCCATTCCCTTCTAGCTCTTCTTTTTTCACATACGAGACGTTCAATATCCGCAGAATGAATTCTATTAAACCCAGTCTGCCGATAGAAAGTAGTGGCATGTTTAGCAGCCTGTTTAATATTATAGGTAATATTGGCAATGTTGAATTCAATATCATCGGAAGTTCTAAGCCTGATGTTTTCCGTACAATGACTACTGAGATATTTTTTGAACCCCAGCCAGTTAACACTGTTTATCATCTTCACATATGGGTGAGGTAAGTCACTTCTTAGTGGGCTACAAATTGTAACGATCGTGGGAGAGTGATCGGAGGAGAGATCATGTGAAGCTTCAACATGAAATAAATCCCTAGGGATATTTTTGATGACCCCAAAATCTATAACATCCGGAATTTTTTGCATGTCAGTAGGCCAATAACTGGGCTCCCCGCTCGAAATGACATCCAAACCCATTTTTGAAATTGTGTTGAACAATGCTCGACCTCTAGGTGTAATAAGACGCGATCCCCAGAACATATGTTTTGCTTTGTAGTCGCCAGCTGCTACGAAACAAGGGCCAAGAGTTTTGTAAAAATCCTCGTATTGATCCTCAGTCATTGAAAATCTGGGAGTGGAGTAAATTGATGATATCACGAGATTTGAACAAAAATTTTCGATGCAAATATTTGTTGCTTGTAGATGGTCTTCACAAATGTTCTCAAGAATATAGTGCTTGAGTCTTGACTTTATTAGAATTGCTGATCCTCCGCATGCTCTTCCTCTCGGGTCCTTTGTATCATATAAGGTGTAGCCACTCATTTTAAAAAGGCTTCCCGGAGTCAAATGAGTCTCAGATACCAACATTATATCAATATTTTTTACCGTAAGGAAGTGCTCAAGTTCATATTTGTGTTGGCGAATGCCGTTTGCGTTCCAGAAACATACTTTTAACGTGTTCATGGCTTATTAACTAATGCTAGAAGCAGAGTGTTCTGCATTCGCAGCATTTCTTGCATCATGCTAGTCATATTTGTTGTAAAATTGTTTATAGTTGGCACCAGATTATCAATAGTAGCTTCAAGGCGATTGAAATTAAAGCTTGCGTTAGCATTTGTTGTGTTATTTGGTGGTGACACTTTTTGCATGGGAACAGAGTTGATCTTCACAGCGTCAGCATACGATACTTGTGTAGAGATTGGTTGGGCCATTAGGGGATGAGTAGCGGAGTACGTATTTCCTGCTGGCACTGGGGTTACTTTAGGCTTTTGACTCATAGCCTGTTTAACGAAAGAGTATACAGGACATCCCCTGTAGTTAGCAGTGTGATTACCTCCACAATTACTGCACTTTTTTTCCTTCTGGTCTTCCGACTTATTGCAAATAGCAGTATTGTGTAATTCACCGCACACAACACAAATTTGCAGTAAGTTTTTGTGTGGCAATATTCTTGACAATTATGGCACTGTACGGGTCCTGAACGCTTGTGTGGTTCTTCAACTGTGATTTTCCGGTATAAGAGATACTTTAGGTTATAAATTGGATGGGTCTCATTTTTCTTCAATTTAATATCATTTGGCTCCAGTTCAACGCGGAATAGGGGTTGGGGGATCTTCTCCCTGTTTATTATGTTGGATACATTTTTTACCTTGAATCCTTTCAGGGTGAGAGCATCTTTTATTTCAGCAGGGACAACATAAGAATCTATGCCATTCAATACGACCTGTAGGCCCTTGGCGCTCTTAAGCTGGAATGTGTAAAAACTTGTTTTATTTTTTTCCAATTCATTAACCATTTTCCGGAAATCTTTTTCTTCATATATTTGGATTTTAGTTTCGTCAATGTTACCACGTTTTATTGAAACAATGTGAAATGCATTTTCACCAATGACCGATATTAATTTTTTGATAAGGGTGTTTGAATTTTTTTTCCCTCAAATAAATGGGCGGTGGTTTGGAGGTTTTTTCGAGGATGCTTCGGGTTTGTCATTGTCATCCTGCAATATTTTAAAACGGTTTTGACGGTTAACTATGGCGGCGTCGTTATCCCTGGATATCTTGGGAACCGATGAGATTTTTGATGAATTTGGGCTTCGCCCGCGCTTAACTACTGTTATATATCTGTCCATTCCGACAGGCACTTTAGGTTTCTGAATATTATCGTCTATAGTGCTAACTGGGTTAAGTGATGAACACGAGCCCGGAGCGGATAATGGCGCTGATTTAAATAAAGATGAACTTGGCAATGGTAATGTTACCGAATCACTACTTGGCATTGGAGTAAGCGAAGTTGATCGCTCGCGAAAAATTGGCTTTGCCGTTAGAAAAAGACTATCATCCGATTTTTTATTTTTATTGTGTGCATTAATATCAGAACTCACAGTAAAATAGGCATTTCTGCCTTTAGAACTCACTTCACAATTGTTTGTTTTTGAGGTACTCATGCATAGTATTCCTCAGTCACTTTTTTGCGGTTGTTTGTTTGTTTTTTTTTTGTTTTTGTTGTTTCAGATTATATGAAAAAATTATTAGTGCAAATTAAGCAAATTTTACTAAATCAATACTTATTACGAATCAGTACTTACTACGATTTTTTTTTGTATTTTTGTTTGTAAAAAAAAACTCCGCTAATACGTCTGTTCACTACGAAGGTTCAGATGGTGGCTTTGTTTCTCCAGAACATTTGTTATAATCGTTTTTGAGCAAACTCTCCGCAAACTAAATTTGTCTCAAAACAAAAATTTCGTACCGAACGTTTGGGTGAATCCACCTTTATTTTCACACACACAATTTTGATTTTCATATAAGCAACTTCTAAATTGAAAAAAAAAAATTTATAAAATAAAAATAAAGAATAAATAGAAATAAAGCGAAAAAAGTCAGAAATTTATGAAAAAAACGTAGCCAAAAATGTAGTATATCGTCAATCGCAATATCAAAATTTTCATAGCCACAAACAATTTTTCATTTCCACGTTTGGCGATAAATCGCCAATCTGACAGCGATGCGTACAGGCAATTTGTAACAGGTTACCTGCGTGTGCAAATGCAGAATTATTAACAATATACATATGTACATATAATATCCAAGATGTATTAACAGTGCCACCGTTAATACATCTTGTCTTGGTGGCTTGGTGTTGTGCTTCCTGGGGTATAGGGTTATCAGGTTTCCGGATGTAGGCCTTTTTGCTGATAACCCCTAAAAACTTGTATGTTGCTACCCAATGCCTGAATTAACAGGGCAACGGGCGCGCATGCAAGTAAATTAAAGGTGAAAGTGGGTTCGCTCGCTCGTCCGGTAAGTGGGTAATATGGTCTTTCCAGACCTTGACCTTTGGCCAATTACCCCTTTAACTTAATATATTATTACCCAATCCCTGGATATAACAGGGCAACGGGCGCGCATATATTTAATTTAAGGAAGTAGCTCTGCCTATGCTTGTCTGGGTAGAGGTGCTACCGATACCTTAGGTTTGCATGAGACCTAAAATAGGAGGTGTTTTTAACACGCGGCTGACCAGAGTCCCATCTGGTGCCACGGGAACCAGTAGCCTCTAGGACGTGTCCTAGACTGGTTATTATCACAAAAATTCAAAAAGTTTGGTGTGCAGAACACCTTTCTTGTGATTTTAAATCACTTTCACAAAAAGTGATTTTCATATATATATATATATATATATATATATATATATATATATATATATATATATATGAGAGAGAAAGAGGATTAATTTCGTCGGGAATAATTTCAGATGAATTGGTTTAATTTTAGTTTTTGTTCCGAAACAATTGAACTGTGCTGCCAACTACATAATTTTTTTTATCAAAATTGAACTGAACTGCCATATCATATTATATGTACAAATATGTCAAAGATTTTACGTCAGTACCTGCCCGAAGGCCTTACCTGACGGTGCTCTTCGCACTGGGTGAATAAAGCCGTTCACCACCGTCCCGTGCCCCCCCAGAGGCACGTGCTCCTGAGGCACGAACACGTGCGCCTAACGGGGACAACTTGGTAACAAAATCTGTACAGGCTGCAGAACCATGTACAGACACTTTGCTGAAGTGTTGGAGCTATCTAACATCCTACTACCCCAATGGCCCGGCAGCAAAATAGTGCCCCCATCTTACCTGAGGCTTCGCCAACCGCAAAACATCAGGGTAGCTTTGTCGAATAGCAACAACACCTAGAGATACATGGCCTGAACAGAGCATCTACAATCAGTCACTAGCACCTTTTGCAGACACACTCATCTGACCCATAACTCTTCCCGCGTATCATTGGGTTTTAACCACAGCCACCACGTGATCCCCGAAGGGGCCTCACCAATAACCAGTCTAGGACACGTCCTAGAGGCTACTGGTTCCCGTGGCACCAGATGGGACTCTGGTCAGCCGCGTGTTAAAAACACCTCCTATTTTAGGTCTCATGCAAACCTAAGGTATCGGTAGCACCTCTACCCAGACAAGCATAGGCAGAGCTACTTCCTTAAATTAAATATATGCGCGCCCGTTGCCCTGTTATATCCAGGGATTGGGTAGTAATATATTAAGTTAAAGGGGTAATTGGCCAAAGGTCAAGGTCTGGAAAGACCATATTACCCACTTACCGGACGAGCGAGCGAACCCACTTTCACCTTTAATTTACTTGCATGCGCGCCCGTTGCCCTGTTAATTCAGGCATTGGGTAGCAACATACAAGTTTTTAGGGGTTATCAGCAAAAAGGCCTACATCCGGAAACCTGATAACCCTATACCCCAGGAAGCACAACACCAAGCCACCAAGACAAGATGTATTAACGGTGGCACTGTTAATACATCTTGGATATTATATGTACATATGTATATTGTTAATAATTCTGCATTTGCACACGCAGGTAACCTGTTACAAGTTGCCTGTACGCATCGCTGTCAGATTGGCGATTTATCGCCAAACGTGGAAATGAAAAATTGTTTGTGGCTATGAAAATTTTGATATTGCGATTGACGATATACTACATTTTTGGCTACGTTTTTTTCATAAATTCCTGACTTTTTTCGCTTTATTTCTATTTATTCTTTATTTTTATTTTATAATTTTTTTTTTTTTTCAATTTAGAAGTTGCTTATATGAAAATCAAAATTGTGTGTGTGAAAATAAAGGTGGATTCACCCAAACGTTCGGTACGAAATTTTTGTTTTGAGACAAATTTAGTTTGCTGAGAGTTTGCTCAAAAACGATTATAACAAATGTTCTGGAGAAACAAAGCCACCATCTGAACCTTCGTAGTGAACAGACGTATTAGCGGAGTTTTTTTTTACAAACAAAAATACAAAAAAAAATCGTAGTAAGTACTGATTCGTAATAAGTATTGATTTAGTAAAATTTGCTTAATTTGCAATAATAATTTTTTCATATAATCTGAAACAACAAAAACAAAAAAAAAAAAAAACAAACAAACAACCGCAAAAAAGTGACTGAGGAATACTATGCATGAGTACCTCAAAAACAAACAATTGTGAAGTGAGTTCTAAAGGCAGAAATGCCTATTTTACTGTGAGTTCTGATATTAATGCACACAATAAAAATAAAAAATCGGATGATAGTCTTTTTCTAACGGCAAAGCCAATTTTTCGCGAGCGATCAACTTCGCTTACTCCAATGCCAAGTAGTGATTCGGTAACATTACCATTGCCAAGTTCATCTCTATTTAAGTCAGTGCCATTATCCGCTCCGGGCTCGTGTTCATCACTTAACCAAGTTATTTCAATAGACAATAGTGTTCAGAAACCTAAGGTGCCTGTCGGAATGGACTGATATATTACAGTAGTAAAGCGCGGGCGAAGCCCAAATTCATCAAAAATCTCATCGGTTCCCAAGATATCCAGAGATAACGACGCCGCCATAGTTAACCGTCAAAACCGTTTTAAAATATTGCAGGATGACAATGACAAACCCGAAGCATCCTCGAAAAAACCTCCAAACCACCGCCCATTTATTTGAGGGAAAAAAATTCAAACACCCTTATCAAAAAATTAATATCGGTCATTGGTGAAAATGCATTTCACATTGTTTCAATAAAACGTGGTAACATTGACGAAACTAAAATCCAAATATATGAAGAAAAAGATTTCCGGAAAATGGTTAATGAATTGGAAAAAAATAAAACAAGTTTTTACACATTCCAGCTTAATAGCGCCAAGGGCCTACAGGTCGTATTGAATGGCATAGATTCTTATGTTGTCCCTGCTGAAATAAAAGATGCTCTCACCCTCATATATATATATATATATATATATATATATATATATATATATATATATATATATATATATATATATATATATATATACATATATATATATATATATATATATATATATATATATATATATATATATATATATATATATATATATATATATATATATATATATATATATATATATATATATATATATATATATATATATATATATAATAGTTTAATAACTATCTTTTTTCGATAGAGCAACTGCAATTGATTTCTTCTGGTTTTAAGTAATGACCTTCGTAGACTAGTAAGTAGTGTACTAGACTCGTAGTGCGAAGGTCCCAGATTCGAATCCTGCCGCAGAACTCTGGCAGTTTGTGTATGATAATTAAAAGGGAGCGCACAACAAGCCTTCACTGGCTTAGGTGTATGTCGTATGACATGGGCTATCACACCCCTCCAATCAACCTAACTTAACCTAATCTAAGTAATGAAAAACATTTCGATTTTGAAGTAAAACATAAAAATTGCATTTATTTTTTTCCATTTTTGAAAAAGTTAGTCGGTACTTATATATGTTAAAAAAATTTCATCAATATGTACATACAGTCGAATGCGCTTTAGCGAAACATCGCTTTACCTAAAATATCGTATTACTGAAAACCAAAAGCAAGCCCACAACTACGATTTGTATGAAACTTACTTCGCTTTAGTGAAAAAATAAACATTGACAGATTTATTTACATATTAGAAATCGATTGCATACAAATTTGAAAATTACTCAAAGTCAAACTCAAAATTATTTTAAAAGCAATGCATGATTTTGATTATAAACTGTTATATTAAGTACATACATATTTAATGCATTGCATTCTGAGACTGAATTCTTATTAATTTATGTTTTTTTAACTGCATGCATACAAACGTACGAATGGACAGCATTGTGAAACTGAATTATTTTAATTTATATTTTAAACTTTTATTTTTGCTCTAAAAATAATTAAAAAATATGAATGTTTCTATGAATAATTTTTTTAATTAAATTTTTACGTTAAATTGACGTAAAAAATATACAGATTTGATATAAAAAATATTGTTTTACGGATTTTGAGCAGTACGCTTAACTGCAACAAATTTTAGTAATCCGAATTACGTTTTAGAGAAAAAAATCGGATAACTGAAAAGAAAATTGGGTTTTGGTTATTTTCAGTAAAGCGGAGTCGACTGTATGTACTTAATAAAAGTGTAGTGTTTTAAAAACAATGTATTAAATCTTAATTTATATACAAAAGTATAAATTTCAATTAAATACTTAATAAGTACCTTAGATTTTCTTTATATATAAGATATATGTATATCCATATCAAAGCATTGTTTAATATTTTCCGGCAAGTTATACAAATAAATTTTTGTTATTTGTTGAAATTCTGTTAATTTTTTAATTTCTCATTCAATACAACTTATTCCTAATTTATTAAATTCCTTTTGAAATTCAGGTTTTCAGTTAACAAAATACTTGTTCAAATCAGCCTTTGCCAACAATGACATACGGTTCAAAATGTTAATTACAAAACTATTTTTGCAAGAACGATTGTTAGTTTCTATATTAAAAAATAATAATAACAATTATAAAGAACTTACGTTTATCAAAAACCGATTGTGTATATAAGTATAAGTGTTAAAATCATGATTAATGATCAAAAGTAAATAATAACAATTTTAGTTTTAAAAATTGCGAACATATAAAATCAAAAAAACTTCTCCTTCCAGATAAAAATCGCAAAAAACTTAAAAAAATTCGATTTTTTAACATTAGCATGTTAACATTAACAAAGCTGTCAAAAATGTTGTTAACATGCTAATGTTAAAAAATCGAATTTTTTTAAGTTTTTTGCGATTTTTATCTGGAAGGTGAAGTTTTTTTGATTTTATATGTTCGCAATTTTTGTTCTTTATGAAAAGAGCTACAAGTTTGCCTCAGAGAGTAAATCGAAATTCGGAACGGCTTGCAATATATGAGCCCGAGAAAATGATCACTTTTTTGCGAAAATGATACCGAGGCCCCAAATCTTTGGCGGCCCATAAAAAAAAGTGCATGACTTTGGGAAAAATTGGGAGACACGGGTCTTTTTTTAGTTTTTTATCACGTAGTGGTGTCCGTATATGGTTATTTTGCCACGACTTAAAAAATTACACACAGTGTTATACAACATTAAGTTTATACATTAAATTCCATTAAAGTCAATTTTTTAAAAGATATTGTTTAAAGGTATCAAATGATCTGAAGAAAAGGGTACCTTTTGAAAAACGTACTGCATTAACGTAAGTTCTTTTGCAATTTTTAAATTTTTTAAAGGACTCTTAAATTATCCCTTTTAAATCGGTACTTTTAAGAAATTGCCTTTTTCAGAGGAGTCAGCAGAAGGTACATACTTATTTTCTTTTTTGAAATGGCCCTTCCTCTTTTTTAATGGTACTTTTTCTGAAAATGTTCTATATATGTTTGAAAATATTTTTTTTCGATTTTATTTAAATTTATTGAATGAAAAAAAATACATGCATCAAAAATTAATTAAAATTCTCAATTACTTGTTATATATGCCCATCGTATCAAATTGGTTAATGTGCACCCTTATCGGTAATAACAGAAAACATTTGCTATTTCCTCTGAAATGTACGGTGAAAAAAACAACAAAATGGTACAGAAATAACAACAAGAATTGTCATTCGATGTTTGGGGAACAGATTTTTCATTCAACTTTATTCAATTTTATCGATCGTTATTTCGATTAGCATATCAATCACAATTATTTCATAATTTTCTAATTCTAGTGCGATTACTAATCAGACAAATTAAATAATCTATTTAAAAAGCAATTCAATTACATCAAGTATTTGGTGAAATAAATTATGTATGCGCTGCTATTAAACCTGTTGTTGCAAAATATTAATTAAACTTTCGGATTTTGTATTCTTAAATTAATTATCTGATTTAACAAGTATATTGAAACCCGTTTTTGGATTTTTGACTTTTTTTAACAAGACGATTCCATCAGACTCTTTTAATCTGTACTACGGGTTTCAACGACATTGCCAAAGATTCTATACGTGAACTTAATAAATCAAAATTATTTTACTTTTTTATATTATTGATAAATGTTTTAATTTTTTATAATTATAATATATTTCGACATTGTATTTGCTTTATTATTTATAGTACAATTTTTTAATTTTACAAAATTTTCAATACAGTTTTTTTTCGTCGGTTTTTCTACGACTTCTATAATAAATTTATTAATATATTTCTTAAGTTTATTTATTCATCTAACATTATTATATTATAATATTGATAATAATTGCATCATATTTTCTTATTTGTTTAAATTATATTTCATAAAGAAATAATTTTTTTCGGGGTTATGAAATCAAAATAAATCAATAGTATATGGTAATATGTATCTAAGTATGTATGTATAAATGTAATATTTACAAATTAATGTAATTGTGAAAAGCTTCCCAGCAATATATAATTTTTAAAATTAGCTAATTTGGAACAACTTTGAGTTTTCGGCTATCCAAAGAATGGCTAGATTCCATGAATCAGAAAATTATTTAAATGAAAAATAAACTGGGAACTATAAACTGAAATTAACTTGTATAAATCATATTCGATAATATATATATATATATATATATATATATATATATATATATATATATATATATATATATATATATATATATATATATATATATATATATATATATATATATATATATATATACTTATATATAGACCTTGACTTAATATATTTAGACTTATTCTAAACTTTTTACACTTAGATATTACAATCCTTCATTCCTTAAAAACAAACTTGTTTTTTAAAAAGTACATTTCGTACAAAATTCCTTTTCATTTTATAGCCTTTTTACACTTGCGTACATATTTGTGGAAAGCCTGAAATATCTTGAAGAAATTATACATGTACATAAGTATGTATGTACCTAAATAAGTTGACATTTGCAACATCTAACATCATTTTACAAACAGCTTGTTGTAAGTACACGCACTATGTTGAGTAAAATAAAAAATTAGTTAATGTTGGAAACTCATTAACAATTATACAAATTGTTGCTCTTTCAGAAGGGATTCCATTGTATCAATACATAGTAAATACATACATACTTATGTATATGAGTACGTTAATTATTAATTATTTTTTTCATAATACAAATTTGGTTTGATACAAAAATTAAACCATAATTTTGCACCAATTGTCAATTGGTTGAAAAAAATTAATTAAATAAAATTTGGGTATCGGATTTCATTTTTATAGTGATGACACTAAAATTACTGAAAGATGTTAAAGTGGATCAAAATGAGTTAGCAACCTCTTTTAAAGATGTAGAAAGATGTAGATTTTTGCCGCATATATTTCTTAGAGAAGCATGCTAACATTTTGGAAAATTTATGGTAGATGTTGTTCAGTGCAAAAAGGCTATGAGCAAAAATTTTGCCTCAAAAACAAGACCCATAAGGGCGAAGCTAAAAGTCAAACTCCAGATATAATAAACATTATCATTATTATTTTTAACACAAGTAGATTGGCAACTAGCTTTTCTACGGAATATATATATATATATATATATATATATATATATATATATATATATATATATATATATATATATATATATATATATATATATATATATATATATATATATATATATATATATATATATATATATATATATATATATATATATTATGCATAAGTGCATAATAATTTCAAGCCTCAAGAGGCATTTTTAGTACAACTTTGTATGCATAAATGCACAAATAAAATAGTTAATTTTAAATTACACCTATGCACTTTCTTTCTACAAAAAGTCAAAAAGGAACGTAAAATTACATTGATGGTATGTGTAAAAAGGTACGTAAAATTACAACGCTGGTATGTTTAGAAAGACGGATCAAAAGAGAATCGGAAACAAATTTAAGTCAACCGCTTGTTTGCTGAAGAAAATTTGGTTTTTTGTAAGTAAAATACATACATACATAAGTATATAAATTTTTAAAATACTTTTGAGTAAAAATTGAGAAATTCAGTGTTTTGCATTCAGAGTTCAAAAAAGCACACATTGAGCGTTAAAGAAAAGCTGAAATTGATTGACTCCTTTAACGCCGCACAGTGGCTGAAAATCGTTTTTCATTGGCCAAAAGTCAAATTTTTTTTGTCACCGATTTTTAAAATTTTTACGCCATTTTGGAGCTAATATATCCATATTAAGGTAGCCAAAAAATTAGGTTAAACTATTGATAATTGTGGGCGTGGCATGCTGTCAAACTCAACTGTTTTTTGTTATTTCAGTAAAAGGTGTTTTTTATCAGTTTTTTGTCAAAAATAAATGGTCACTACTCGCAAGCTATCATCGATAATGGCCTGCGGTCTTTTTTATAATATTGGTAGGATTATAGTCTTTAGTTGTTGTAAGTGGTTACCGCTCTAGCGTTTAATATTAGGGGTGTTATGAAATATTTATGAAACTACTATATTTTTCTAAAATTTAAACTTTAGTGGAATAGAACTTCTAGGGAACAAAAGGGAACAAGAAACGTGTACCACCCGAAGAAAGGCGAAGGTGTCTTCTTTCACCCCATATATACTTTTGCACCCGCCACGACCCGCCGGTAGAACACTTTTTTAATGAAATTACTCTAAAAAAATTCAAATTACGACAATTTAAACAGCCCTATAATTACTCGTATACAATGGTGTATTAAATTTTCACTTTTTTGCCTAAAGGTTTATGTTTTTTACTTTAGACTACCTAAAATTAAAATAATTAAATATAATACCTGCGAAAGGGTTTTATGGCTTTGTTTTGATTAGCAAAAAAATCAGTCATAAAAATATCACAATAGGTTCTACAGTAAACATATGATCTTTTTCTAATATAACTGTTAGGGTCAGCCAAAGTCATAAACAATTTTATAATAATAATCGCGACATTAAACGACTAAAGATAAAAAGAACCCCATACTGGCGAGATACTAATTAGTTTTACCTGATATTAAGGTCTGGATAACACGTGCAGTTTTGTTCAATTTAAGTACTACCTGCTATGAAATTGAAGATCAATGTGTGAATAACATGTATCTAAAAATATATAAAACTACGGATTCAATAAGGGATTACACAATAAGTTAATCCTTTACGTGTACGTACGTATATTTGCAAGTGATAAATCATAACAGACTCAAATAAAAATATTCAGAAAAATATGGAGAGCTTCGGTTATAAAGAACTGGCCGAACAGTATTTTAGAAATAAAAACCAGGAAGATGTTCTTACTTACGTTAAAATAAAATTAAGCTTAAATTCGTGTAGCACCGAAATACAAGAACAATTATCTAATTTTGTAAAAGTACTAAAAAAACGCTACAAAGAAGCTAGCTACAGTAAACAAAAGTTTTATATAAAAAGTGAAAAGTGGTTAGAAGGCCAACTTACTGTCGGTGCAGAAATAGCAAAGCAAGATAAGGTTGGAAGACCACGCAAATCATTGGACAACTGCAGCGATAGATCTAAGAGGTGGAAACTTAAAGATATTAACGATGCAATTGGTTGTACAAATATAAAAGATCAATTACGATCACAGAACCAATTAACAAAAGTGGATATCATTGAAAAAGTTATTAAAGCTAGTCCAGTGAGAACAAAACGAATTCCTAAAAGTATACCAACTCTGGGCGATGCAATACAGTACAAAAATGAGGAGGCATTAGCCTTATTTCTGGATTTGAAATTAACAAAACAGCAATATATTAAGTTCAGATTGCGTGCGATTGAAAAGGGCTCAAATATCTATCCAGAATATCTTCACATAACAGCAGCTAAAATGGACTGTTTGCCATCAAATGATACTATTACAATCACACCAATTTCGGCAGAGGTACAACTACAATCTCTACTTGATCACACAGCCGAACGCTTGCTACAATCAATACCAGGAAATGTGTTAAAGAAATATGGAAACACAAAGCTAATTCTTTTTTGCAAATGGGGATGTGATGGTTCTTCGGGACAAAATCAATACAAACAAGTTGTATGTGAAAATATTTCGGACTCAGATATGTTCATGGTGTCAATTGTACCATTGCGATTGAAAAAGATTTTGGAAGATTCAGAGCCTTCGACTAGTACAACGCAAACAATGGATATTTGGAAAAATGAGACACCATCTTATACGAAATACTGCAGGCCAATCAAATTTGAATTCAAAAAAGAAACTAGTGATGCCATTAACAAAGAAATTAGTGATATCAAGGCCCAAATTGCAACATTACAGCCATTACATTACAGTTAGATTGGCAGCAAATTGAAGTAAGCTACCAATTAGTCCTGATAGAAGGAAAAGTAGGTCAGGCTTTGACTAACACGAAGGCTGCATCCAGCTGCATTATATGCCAAGCAGCATAAACCCAATTAAACCAAGTTCCGACAAAATCATTAGATAATACCGATGCATATGAATTTAGATTATCACCACTACATGCAAGAATACGACTTATGGAACATATACTAAAAATCAATTATGATTTATATTTCGGGTCTTCAGGATCCATAAGAAACAATGAAACCAACAAAGAGTTAAGAAGTTCAAAAAAGAAACATGTTCAAGATGAATATCGCAAAATTGGATTGATTATAGATCAGCCAAAACAAGGGTCAGGCAATACAAATGATGGCAATACCGCACGAAGATTCTTTTCAGATCCAGAAACAGCATCTGAAAGAACAGGAGTGGATTTAAACCTTGTTTCCAGTTAATTTTAAATTTTTTTTTTAGTGTAAAAATTTTTTTGTGTAAAAAATTTTTTTCAGTGTAAAAAATTTTTTTGAGTGTAACATTAAAAAAATTCCATTATCACAAAAAATAATTATAATTATTATTAAGATCAAAATATAAAATTTTTTAATATGCAAATAAAAAAAATAAACCCATATTTCACTCCAAAAGTTAAAAAAAAATCAAAAGTTCAACTTTGACCTAGAAGTCCTTAAGAAGTACTCAATCAATTTCAATGTAATTAAAACTGAGTCAAGCTGAATTAAATATCTATTCATTAAAAAAAGAATTACTTCAATATTTTGATCGGTTCAAAAGTTACAGAATTTTGGCCAATGAAAAACGTTTTTCAGCCACTGTGCGCCGGCTGTAGTCGGAAGAGTCTCGTTGAAAAATATAATGTAAATGTAAGAATTATTACAACGCTGTGTCACAGTCGCACTCAACCATTCCTTAAAAATACATAATTGTCATTGCATTCTTCTTTTTTCTACTTCTTTTTGGTCGTCACTTTTTTCTTTTTTAGCTACGCGTGTACAGAGGCATTACAGAAATCTTTCGTTAGCACTTTATATAATGAATTTTGATAAATTAGAATAGAAATATAAATTAAATAAATATTTAATGTAATGTTAAAATAAAATTGAGTTCCGATTAATTGTTAAACGAAGCTACATTCTCAACAGTAAATATTTCAACAATTTTGCGAAGTTTTAAAAATCAAAAAAAGTACGAAGCTATTCGCGACCATCATGGAAACACCAATCGGAAACGCTTCAAACCAGGACAGTATAACATGGTGAATAAGACAGTTTCAATGTGGTTTAAGGATATGAGATCCAAAAATGCAATCATCAGTGATTTGCGAGAGCCAAAAAGTTTGCAGTTTGAATGGAGGTAGAAGGTTTCGAGGCAAACGCTGGTTGGTTGCAACGTTCGAAAACCAATGGAAATATTTCCTTTCGAAAAATTTGTGGTTAAAAGGCAAATACAGGTTACACAGCTAGTGCAGAGTGGACAAATTCAATGCTACCGGATTTAGTCAAAGAACGGCATCCCCGTCAGGTTGTAGTGTACGTGCAGTTATGCGCATCACTGTAATCAAAAAATTGTTTAATAAAATTTAAATCAAAGAAATTTGCCTGGTCAGCGAAAATTATAAGTTCAATAATTCTCCAAAAATATTTGTTGAAGTTTACAATTTCAATGTCAATGTTAAAGAATTGAAATTCAACAAATGTTTTATCACGACGCACAGTGGCTGAAAATCGTTTTTCATTGGCCAAAAGTCGAATTTTTTTTGTCATCAATTTTTAAAATTTTTACGCCATTTTCGAGCTAATATATCCATATTAAGGTAGCCAAAAAATTAGGTTAAACTATTGATAATTGTGGGCGTGGCATGCTGTCAAACTCAACTGTTTTTGTTATTTCAGAAAAAGGTGTTTTTTATCAGTTTTTTGTCAAAAATAAATGGTCACTACTCGCAAGCTATCATCGATAATGGCCTGCGGTATTTTTTATAATGTTGGTAGGATTATAGTCTTTAGTTGTTGTAAGTGGTTACTGCTCTAGCGTTTAATATTAGAGGTGTTATAAAATATTTATGAAACTACTATATTTTTCTGAAATTTAAATTTTAGTGAAATAGAACTTCTAGGGAACAAAAGTGAACAAGAAACGTATACCACCCGAAGAAAGGCGAAAGTGTCTTCTTTAACCCTATATATACTTTTGCACCCGCCACGACCCGCCGGTAGAACACTTTTTTAATTTTAATGAAATTACTCTAAAAAAATTCAAATTATGACAATTTAAACAGCCCTATAATTAGTCGTATACAATGGTGAATTAAATTTTCACTTTTTTGCATAAAGCTTTATGTTTTTTACTTTAGACTACGTAAAACTAAAATAATTAAATATAATTCCTGCGAAAGGGTTTTATGGCTTTGTTTTGATCAGCAAAAAAATCAGTAATAAAAAATATCACAATAGGTTCTACACTAAACATATGATCTCTTTCTAATATAACTGTTAGGGTCAGCCAAAGTCATAAACAATTTCACAATAATAATCGCCACATTAAACCACTAAAGATAAAAAGAACCCCATATTGGCGAAATACTAATTAGTTTTACCTGATATTAAGGTCTGGATAACAAGTGCAGTTTTGTTCAATTTAAGTACTACCTGCTATGAAATTGAAGATCAATGTGTGAATAACATGTATCTAAAAATATATAAAACTACGGATTCAATAAGGGATTACACAAAAGTTAATTCTTTACGTGTACGTACGTATATTTGCAAGTGATAAATCATAACAGACTCAAATAAAAATATTCAGAAAAATATGGAGAGCTTCGGTTATAAAGAACTGGCCAAAGAGTATTTTAGAAATAAAAACCAGGAAAATGTTCTTAGTTACGTTAAAATAAAATTAAACTTAAATTCGTGTAGCACCGAAATACAAGAACAATTATCTATTTTTGTAAAAGTACTTAAAAAAACGCTACAAAGAAGTTAGCTACAGTAAACAAAAGTTTTATATAAAAAGTGAAAAGTGTTTAGAAGTGGTCGCTGCAGAAACAGCAAAGCAAGATAAGGTTGGAAGACCACGCAAATCATTGGACAACTGCAGCGATAGATCTAAGAGGCGGAAACTTAAAGATGTTAACGATGCAATTGGTTGTACAAATATAAAAGAATCTTTCCTACATCAATTACGATCACAGAACCAATTAACAAAAGTGGATATCATTGAAAAAGTTATTAAAGCTAGTCCAGTGAGAACAAAACGAATTCTTAAAAGTATACCAACTCCGAGCGATGCAATACAGTACACAAATGAGGAGGCATTAGCCTTATTTCTGGATTTGAAATTAACAAAACAGCAATATATTAAGCTCAGATTGCGTGCGATTGAAAAGGGCTCAAATATCTATCCAGCATATCATCACATAACTGCTGCTAAAATGGACTGTTTGCCGTCAAAGGACACTATTACAATCACACCAATTTTGGCAGAGGTACAACTACAATCTCTACTTGATCACACAGCCGAGCGCTTGCTACAATCAATACCAGGAATAGCGTTGAAGAAATATTGAAACACAAAGCTAATTCTTGTTTGCAAATGGGGTTGATGGTTCTTCGGGACAAAACCAATACAAACAAGTTGTATGTGAAAATATTTCAGACTCAGATATGTTCATGGTGTCAATTGTACCATTGCGATTGAAAAAGATTTTGGAAGATTCAGAGCCTTCGACTAGTACAACGCAAACAATGGATATTTTGAAAAATGAGACACCATCTTCTTCGAAATACTGCAGGCCAATCAAATTTGAATTCAAAAAAGGAACTCGTGATGCCATTAACAAAGAAATTAGTGATATCAAGGCCCAAATTGCAACACTACAGTCATTACAATTACAGTTAGATGGGCAGCAAATTGAAGTAAGCTACCAATTAGTCCTTACAATGATAGATGGAAAAGTAGGTCAGGCTTTGACTAACACGAAGGCTGCATCCAGCTGCATTGTATCCCAAGCAGCATCAACCCAATTAAACCAAGTTCCTACAAAATCATTAGATAATAGCGATACATATGAATTTGGACTATAACCACTACATGCAGGAATACGACTTATGGAACATATACTAAAAATCAGTTATGATTTGGCTTTCGGGTCTTCAGGATCCATAAGAAACAATGAAACCAACAAAGAGTTAAGAAGTTAAAAAAAGAAACATGTTCAAGATGAATATGGCAAAATTGTATTGATTATAGATCAGCCAAAACAAGGGTCAGGCAATACAAATGATGGCAATACCGCACGAAGATTCTTTTCAGATCCAGAAACAGCATCTGAAATAACAGGAGTGGATTTAAACCTTATTTTCAGATTTAAAATAATCCTAGAAGTACTTGCGTGCAATGAAGAAATTGACTCTAAACAATTTGGAGATTATGCTAAGGAAGCAAAAATATATACAACCAACTACCCATGGAGAAATATGTCTGCAACAGTTCACAAAATCCTTTATCATGGAGAAGATATCATTTGGTACCACTTGGAGATCTATCAGAGGAGGCTCAAGAAAAAGGGAACAAGGATTACAGATTTTATAGAGAGCACAATACTAGAAAAATTTCACGAAATTCCACAAATAAAGATCTATTTAATATATTATTGGCAACGTCAGATCCGTTCATCTCCAATATTCGAAATAAATGGAAAGTGGAACATCGGGATTTAGATGAAGAACCCAAAATACTACTAAAGAACAGAAATAGCACAGAACAAAACATAGAATATTTGCAATCAATATTTGTGTCAAATGAATAATAATTATAATTGCCTTTCATTGCTATTTAAGTACGAAAAACATAGTACAGTAGAGGCTCGAAAAAGTTAAGTAGTTTGTTATAGGGGTGCTTAACTTTTCCGAATTCTTAACTTTTCCGTGATATGAAAAATGCATGTGTTTATACGTGTATTTATACATTGTATATATTATTAATGTGTATTTAATACACATGTATATATGTATGTATGCAAATGTATTAATTTTTAGCTTTTAAAATAGGATCACTTAGTGAACAGTTTCTTTCACGTTGATATATGTAAGAACCATTTGTACAGCTGCTTCTCCAAATTCACGAATTCTGCCTTATGTATAGTCTTTCTCTTAATTTCGTCACATGTACCTGACACTGCAACAAAAATGTTTGCTTTATTTTTTTTAATTTTATAAATTGAAGATTCAGAATCATGAAAATCCATGGCCAATCGATTAGCCAAAAACGCATTCATCTAATTTTTTTAAAATCTTGCATTTTTCGGCAACTGATAACCTTTTTTGCTTACGTGCTGCTGACATTGTTACGATCAAAAGAAAACTACTAACTGATGCAAAAAAGTATGAAACATTACGTACGAATGTAAAAAAATTTATAACGGGAAATGACGAATGTGTTGAATTTTTTTATGCTACCCATGTACTTATATATGTAGTACTACATATATTAATGCAACAATCGACATACATATAAGAATTCAAAATGAAAAATTAAATAAGAACAAAAATTACTCAAAAAAGTTAAGAAGCACTTAACTTTTTAGAGTTCCGTATGGTGACAGAAAGCTGCTTAACTTTTCCGTATTCTTAACTTTTGCGCGTCTTAACTTTTATGAGCCTCCACTGTATTAGTAAAAAATAATAATAAATAGAACCTACTTTGACAGCAAAAAATAAAATTTTTTTTTCTGTGGTAACAGCAAAATCTCCAGTTAATTTTACTATTTTTTTGAGTGTAAAAATTTTTTTTAATTGTAAAAATTTTTTTGAGTGTAACATTAAAAAAATTCCATTATCACAAAAAATAATTACAATTATTATTAAGTTCCAAATATAAAAATTTTTAATGTGGAAATAAAAAAATAAACCCATATTTCACTCCAAAAGTTAAAAAAAAAATCAAAAGTTCAACTTTGACCTAGAAGTCCTTAAGAAGTACGCAATCAATTTTAATGTAATTAAAACTGAGTCAAGGTGAATTAAATATCTATCTATTAAAAAAAAATTACTTCAATATTTTGATCGGTTCAAAAGTTACAGAATTTTGGCCAATGAAAAACGATTTTCAGCCACTGTGCGTCAGCTTGACTCAGTTTTAATTACATTAGAATTGATTAAGGACTTTTTAAGGACTTCTAGGTAAAAGTTGAACTTTTGATTTTTTTTAACTTTTGGAGTGAAACATGGGTTTATTTTTTTTATTTGCATATTAAAAAATTTTATATTTGGAACTTAATAATAATTATAATTATTTTTTGTGATAATGGAATTTTTTAAGGTTACACTCAAAAAAAAATTTTACACTCAAAAAAATGTTTACACTCAAAAAAATATAGTAAAATTAACTGGAGATTTTGCTGTTACCACAGAAAAATTTTTTATTTTTTGCTGTCAAAGTAGGTTCTATTTATTATTATTTTTTTACTAATGCTATGTTTTTCGTACTTAAATAGCAATGAAAGGCAATTATAATTATTATTCATTTGACACAAATATTGATTGCAAATATTCTATATTTTGCTCTGTGCTATTTCTGTTCTTTTTAGTTTTTTGGCTTCTTCATCTAAATCCCGATGTTCCGCTTTCCATTTATTTCGAATATTGGAGATGAACGGATCTGACGTTGCCAATAATATATTAAAGAGATCTTCATTTGTGGAATTTCGTGAAATTTTTCTAGTATTGTGCTCTCTATAAAATCTGTAATCCTTGGGCGTTACTCTCTATTGCGACGCGTAAGCTAGTTCGATGCGTTTGATGTTTTGTTAGAGCAAGATATTTGGTTTTAAGGAACGATTTTGACAATTACAGAGTGCATTGATGCCAGATTTGCGAAAGTGAAAAAAAATCAAATGCGCGTCAACTGAATAAAGGGTACCAATTATCCGATTATGCACCATTTTCCTTACGCATCGCAATCGCATCGCAGTAGAGAGTAATCCCCCTTGTTCCTTTTTTCCTGAGCCTCCTCTGATAGATCTCCAAGTGGCACCAAATGATATTTAATGATATCTTCTCCATGATAAAGGATTTTGTGAACTGTTGCAGACATATTTCTCCATGGGTAGTTGGTTGTATATATTTTTGCTTCCTTAGCATAATCTCCAAATTGTTTAGAGTCAATTTCTTCATTGCACGCAAGTACTTCTAGGATTATTTTAAATCTGAAAATAAGGTTTAAATCCACTCCTGTTATTTCAGATGCTGTTTCTGGATCTGAAAAGAATCTTCGTGCGGTATTGCCATCATTTGTATTGCCTGACCCTTGTTTTGGCTGATCTATAATCAATACAATTTTGCCATATTCATCTTGAACATGTTTCTTTTTTTAACTTCTTAACTCTTTGTTGGTTTCATTGTTTCTTATGGATCCTGAAGACCCGAAAGCCAAATCATAACTGATTTTTAGTATATGTTCCATAAGTCGTATTCCTGCATGTAGTGGTGATAATCCAAATTCATATGCATCGGTATTATCTAATGATTTTGTTGGAACTTGGATTAATTGGGTTGATGCTGCTTGGCACATAAAGCAGCTGGATGCAGCCTTCGTGTTAGTCAAAGCCTGACCTACTTTTCCATCTATCATTGTAAGGACTAATTGGTAGCTTACTTCAATTTGCTGCCCATCTAACTGTAATTGTAATGGCTGTAGTGTTGCAATTTGGGCCTTGATATCACTAATTTCTTTGTTAATGGCATCACGAGTATTTCGTAGAAGATGGTGTCTCATTTTTCCAAATATCCATTGTTTGCGTTGTACTACTAGTCGAAGGCTCTGAATCTTCCAAAATCTTTTTCAATCGCAATGGTACAATTGACACCATGAACATATCTGAGTCCGAAATATTTTCACATACAACTTGTTTGTATTGGTTTTGTCCCGAAGAACCATCACATCCCCATTTGCAAAAAAGAATTAGCTTTGTGTTTCCATATTTCTTTAACGCATTTCCTGGTATTGATTGTAGCAAGCGTTCGGCTGTGTGATCAAGTAGAGATTGTAGTTGTACCTCTGCCAAAATTGGTGTGATTGTAATAGTATCCTTTCATGGCAAACAGTCCATTTTAGCAGCAGTTATGTGATGATATGCTGGATAGATATTTGAGCCCTTTTCAATCGCACGCAATCTGAGCTTAATATATTGCTGTTTTGTTAATTTCAAATCCAGAAATAAGGCTAATGCCTCCTCATTTGTGTACTGTATTGCATCGCTCGGAGTTGGTATACTTTTAAGAATTCGTTTTGTTCTCACTGGACTAGCTTTAATAACTTTTTCAATGATATCCACTTTTGTTAATTGGTTCTGTGATCGTAATTGATGTAGGAAAGATTCTTTTATATTTGTACAACCAATTGCATCGTTAACATCTTTAAGTTTCCGCCTCTTAGATCTATCGCTGCAGTTGTCCAATGATTTGCGTGGTCTTCCAACCTTATCTTGCTTTGCTGTTTCTGCAGCGACCACTTCTAAACACTTTTCACTTTTTATATAAAACTTTTGTTTACTGTAGCTAACTTCTTTGTAGCGTTTTTTTAAGTACTTTTACAAAAATAGATAATTGTTCTTGTATTTCGGTGCTACACGAATTTAAGTTTAATTTTATTTTAACGTAACTAAGAACATTTTCCTGGTTTTTATTTCTAAAATACTCTTTGGCCAGTTCTTTATAACCGAAGCTCTCCATATTTTTCTGAATATTTTTATTTGAGTCTGTTATGATTTATCACTTGCAAATATACGTACGTACACGTAAAGAATTAACTTTTGTGTAATCCCTTATTGAATCCGTAGTTATATACATTTTTAGATACATGTTATTCACACATTGATCTTCAATTTCAGAGCAGGTAGTACTTAAATTGAAAAAACTGCACTTGTTATCCAGACCTTAATATCAGGTAAAACCAATTAGTATCTCGCCAATATGGGGTTCTTTTTTCTTTAATGGTTTAATGTCGCGATTATTATTGTGAAATTGTTTATGACTTTGGCTGACCCTAACAGTTATATTAGAAAGAGATCATATGTTTACTGTAGAACCTATTGTGATATTTTTATGACTGATTTTTTTGCTGATCAAAACAAAGCCATAAAACCCTTTCGCAGGTATTATATTTAATTATTTTAATTTTAGGTAGTCTAAAGTAAAAAACATAAACCTTTAGGCAAAAAAGTGAAAATTTAATACACCATTGTATACGAGTAATTATAGGGCTGTTTAAATTGTCGTAATTTGAATTTTTTTAGAGTAATTTCATTAAAATTAAAAAAGTGTTCTACCGGCGGGTCGTGGCGGGTGCAAAAGTATATATAGGGTTAAAGAAGACACCTTCACCTTTCTTCGGGTGGTATACGTTGCTTGTTCCCTTTTGTTCCTAGAAGTTCTATTCCACTAAAGTTTAAATTTCAGAAAAATATAGTAGTTTCATAAATATTTCATAACACCTCTAATATTAAACGCTAGAGCGGTAACCACTTACAACAACTAAAGACTATAACCCTACCAACATTATAAAAAAGACCGCAGGCCATTATCTATGATAGCTTGCGAGTAGTAACCATTTATTTTTGACAAAAAACTGATAAAAAACACCTTTTTCTGAAATAACAAAAACAGTTGAGTTCGACAGCATGCCACGCCCACAAATATCAATATTTTAACCTAATTTTTTGGCTACTTTAATATGGATATATTAGCTCCAAAATGGCGTAAAAATTTTAAAAATCGGTGACAAAAAAATCGACTTTTGGCCAATGAAAAACGATTTTCAGCCACTGTGCGACGTAAGGAATAAATTAGTATATAAGCTGGCCTTTTACTTAATAAAAATTAGAAATGATCTAGAAGTACTAAGCAACACTTGTATTTTAATTAATTCTCAAAAAGGGCATTTTGATGCTCGCAAGCAAAACGGCAGAAGTGCTAAGAAAATACTAAACCTTCTTTTTTTATAAATTCACTACATGGCGATCCTGCCAAATCATTTTAACGATCCTTACCATTACATTTTAACAAACTTACCACTATAGTCCTGGCTATTACATTTAAAAAATATAAAAAAAATTTATGGCAGAGAATATTGTCATTCGTTTTCTATTTTTGGATCCTTATACAATATCTTAACAACTACATCATCCTCATCACCGATCCTTGAGCTTGCAGGAAGAAATAGATCGAATATTCCAGAAATGGGTAGAATTAACAGAATACGTTCCGGTTAGTAGTACACCAATATCACACCCACCATACACGCTATCACCAAAAAACGCTGGACCGAAACCTGTAACCATAGAGGAATACAAAAAAGACAAAAATCTAAGGAAAATAAAAATCCAATAGATAAGGAAGTCAAATTAACAACCCCTAAAAAACGAGGCGGAAGAAAACGAAGCAAAAACTCATTGAGGGATTAAAGAAAATGAAAAATGCAGGATGGAAAAACTTTAAGTAACTAATGCAGACATTTGAACTGACCGAATAAGATAAACTTGATACAATTCTACGAAATATAGAACAAACAATGTATGTAAAATAGTTTTTTTTTTTTTTTTTTTTTTTTAATAAAATTTATTTATTGTATCTTCAGTTAACTGAACTAACAATAAGTATTAAAATCTTAAATATATATATATATATATATATAATTGTTAGGCCCGACCAGTGTCAGACATAAACTTAGTGATAATAATTAATAATACATAAATGTCATGTTAAGCACAAAAAATATTTTTAAAGAATTTCATCTGCATTGTTGCGTATTAATGCCGTAGTATCCCTCTTTTTTAAGCGGATGTGTCCAGGAAAGTTCAAGATATTTCGGGCAAGCGGATTCGGATGGGACTCGAGTTTTGTTAAATATTTGCCTGCATATTTTGCAATTTCAGCGGTCACAAGTGGCATATTTAAATCACGATGTAAAAATGAATTTTTCATGTACCATGGAGCTGATGTTATTAACCTTAAGATTTTGTTTTGCATTCGTTGTATTCTCTCTACATTGGAAGCTGAAGCAGTGCCCCATAGCTGAATACCGTAACACCATATGGGTTTCAAAAGTGACTTGTATATTAAAAGTTTACAATCCAGACTGAGAGTAGAATTTCTACCAATCAGCCAATGTATCTGGCTTAATTTAAGCTTCATTTGTGTCAGCTTAGAGTCAATGTGGAGTTTCCATGTAAGCCGTCGGTCAAGGTGTATACCAAGGTATTTCACCTGTGAATGTTGAGGCACAACTTGGTTGTTGATTCGAATGGGGGAACAAGTGTCTCTTCGTAGAGTAAATGTGACATGAACACACTTTTGTTCATTTACTTTTATTCTCCATAAATTCAACCACAGTTCCAACAGCTTAATATGTTCTTGAAGATATCGGGATGCCTCGTGAGGGTTTTCATGCATACTAAGGCAGGCTGTATCATCGGCAAAAGTAGAAGTGAGGATATTACTGCTCAAAGGCATATCACAGGTATAAATCAAATACAAAACTGGCCCCAGTATACTCCCCTGAGGCACCCCAGATGAAATAGTTTCGGGCACACTCATGAAGTCTCCTTCCACGACAGTAAACTTCCGGGCAAGAATGTAACTTTCTAAAAGATTTACTATGTTTATTGGTAGATATGTCTTCAATTTTAAAATAAGGCCTTCATGCCACACTTTATCAAATGCCTGAGAGACATCAATAAAGAGGGAAGAACAATACTTTCTTTCCTCAAATGTTCTTCTTATAAAATGAACCAATCTATGACATTGTTCAATGGTGCTGTGCTGACTTCTAAAACCAAATTGATGGTCCGGTATGCATCCATTATCAGCTAGAATTGGGGACAATTTTGTCATGAGAAGTTTTTCAAAGAGCTTTGAAATTGTTGACAGCAAACTTATTGGCCTATAAGACTCAGCCTTAGTAAGATCTTTACCCGCCTTTGGAATCATTTTAACCATGGCAAGTTTCCAGCTGTGTGGGTAATACTCCTGTCGTAAAATGCCATTAAAAATGAATAACAGGATTCTAATAGCAATACGAGGCAACTGCATCAGCATCTTGTTACTAATTCCATCAATACCCGGGGCCTTCTTTGGATTGGTTTCAGCTATTAGTTTTTGTACATCAAGCATCTTAAACTTTATGGGTCGAGGGGGTAGAGCAACTACGCTCGGCAAATCAACAGCACCAGTACATGTGTTTGGGGTAAATACTTGTTTTAAATGCTCAGCAAATATGTTACCTTTTTCAGTATTGTTTCTTGCCCAACCTCCGGTAGAAGTGCGCAGGGGAGGTTTAGACTCAACGGGTGTTTTAAGTTTTTTAGCAGCGCGCCACAAGGAGTAATTAGATGCTGCTGTGACATCGAGACTTTCCAGATAGTTTTTAAGAGAAGCAGATTTTTCAGATGCAAGCAACTCTTGGAGTCGTTTAGTGCATTCTCTAAGTCTAATTTTATGTTGGGGCGATCTGTGCTGTTGCCATTCCCTTCTAGCTCTCCTTTTTTCACATACGAGACGTTCAATATCCGCAGAATAAATTCTATTAAACCCAGTCTGCGGATGGGAGGTAGTGGCATGTTTAGCAGCCTGTTTAATATTCTCGGTAAGATTGGCAATGTTAAGTTCAATATCATCGGGAGTTCTAAGCCTGATGTTTTCCGTACAATGACTACTGAGATATTTTTTGAACCCCAGCCAGTTAACACGATATATCATCTTCACATATGGGTCAGGTAAGTCACTTCTTAGTGGGCTACAAATTGTAAAGATCGTGGGAGAGTGATCGGAGGAGAGATCATGTGAAGCTTCAACATGAATTAAATCCCTAGGGATATTTTTCATGACTCCAAAATCTATAACATCCGGAATTTTCTGTATGTCAGTAGGCCAGTAAGTGGGCTCCCCGCTAGAAATGACATCCAAACCCATTTTTGAAATTGTGTTGAACAATGCTCTACCTCTAGGTGTAATAAGCCGCGATCCCCAGAACGTATGTTTTGCATTGTAGTCTCCAGCTGCTATGAAACAAGGGCCAAGAGTTTTGTAAAAATCCTCGTATTTATCCTCACTGATTGAAAATCTGGGAGGGGAGTAAATCGATGATATCACAAGATTTGAACAAAAATTTTCGATGCAAATATTTGTTGCCTGCAGATGGTGCTCACAAATGTTCTCAAGAATATAGTGCTTGAGTCTTGACTTTATTAGAATTGCTGATCCTCCGCATGCTCTTCCTCTCGGGTCCTTTGTATCATATAAGGTGTAGCCACTCATTTTAAAAAGGCTTCTCGAAGTCAAATGAGTCTCAGATATCAACATTACATCAATATTCTTCACCGTGAGGAAGTGCTCTAGTTCGTTTTTATGTTGGCGAATGCCGTTTGCGTTCCAGAAACATAACTTTAACGTGTTCATGGCTTGTTAACTAATGCTAGAAGCAGAGTGTTCTGCATTCGCAGCATTTCTTGCATCATGCTAGTCATATTTGTTGTAAAGTTGTTTATAGTTTGCACCAAATTATCAATAGTATTTTCAAGGCGACTGAAATTAAAGCTAGCATTTGCATTTGTTGTATTATTTGGTGGTGACACTTTTTGCACTGGAACAGAGTTGATCTTCACAGCGTCAGCATACGATACTTGTGGAGTGATTGGTTGGGCCATTAGAGGATAAGTGGCGGAGTACGTATTTCCTGTTTGCGCTGGGACTACTTTAGGCTTTTGACTCATAGCCTGTTTAACGAAAGAGTATACAGGACATCCCCTGTAGTTAGCAGTGTGATTACCTCCACAATTACTGCACTTCTTTTCCTTCTGGTCCTTCGACTTATTGCAAATAGCAGTGTTGTGTAATTCACCGCACACAACACAAACAGTAGGTAATTTACAATAAGTTTTCGTATGGCCATATTCTTGGCAATTATGGCACTGTCCGGGTCCTGAACGCTTGTGGGGTTCTTCAACTGTGATTTTGCGGTATAATAGATATTTCAAATTATAAATGGGATGGGTCTCATTTTTCTTCAATATTACGTCGTTAGGCTCCAGTTCAACACGAAAAAGAGGTTGGGGTATCTTATCCCTGTTTATTATGTTGGATACATTTTTTACCTTGAATCCTTGGAGGGTGAGAGCATCTTTTATTTCAGCAGGGACAACATAAGAATCTATGCCTTTCAGTACGATCTGTAGGCCTTTAGCGCTTTTAAGCTGGAACGTGTAAAAACTTGTATTATTTTTCTCAAATTCAGTGACCATTTTTCGGAAGTCTTTTTCATCGTATATTTGAACTTTTGTCTCATCAATGTTACCACGTTTTATTGGAACAATGTGAAATGCCTTTTCACCGATGGCCGAGATTAATTTTGTAATAAGTCTGTTCGAATTCTTTTCCCTCAAATAGATTGGTGGTGGTTTGGAGGTTTTTTTCGAGGACACTTCGGGTTTGTCGTTGTCTTCTTGCAATATTTTAAAACGGTTTTGTCGGTTAGCTAAGGCGGCGTCGTTATCCCTGGATATCTTCGGAACAGATGAGATTTTAGATGAATTTGGGCTTCGCCCGCGCTTAACTACTGTTATATATCTGTCCATTCCGACAGGCACTTTAGGTTTCTGAATATTATCGTCTATAGTGCTAACTGGGTTAAGTGATGAACACGAGCCCGGAGCGGATAATGGCGCTGATTTAAATAAAGATGTACTAGGCAGCGGTAATGTTATAGAATCACTACTTGGCATCGGAGTAAGCGAATTTGATCGCTCACGTAAGATTGGCTTTGCCGTTAGAAAAAGACTATCATCAATTTTTTTATTTTTATTGTTCGCATTAAGAGCTTCAGAACTCACAGTAAAATAGGCATTTCTGCCGTTAGAACTCACTTCACAATTTTTTGTTTTTGAGGTACTCATGCAGAGTATTCCTCAGTCACTTTGTTTACGGTTGTTTTTTTGTTTGTTTTTTTTTTTTTGTTTCAGATTATATGAAAAATTATTAATGCAAATAAAGCAAATTTCACAAAATATGTGTGTATGAACTTATTACGAATCAGTACTTATTACGAATATTTTTTTTTGGTTTGTATTTTTGTTTGCTTAGTATGTGAAAAAAAAACTCCGCTAACACGTCTGTTCACTACGAAGGTTCAACAAGACTCATGTAAAATAGTAAACAAAAATATTTAAATAAATTTTGATTTAAAAGGAATCGATTCTATTAATTTTTTTGAGGTAATTAATAAGGAGTTAATTTTTTGTAATTAAGTAAGACTATTTTTTGAAAAATAAATTTCAGTCCTAAACTATGTCTGGTGAAAATATAAAAACAATTCGGAAGAGAACGTTTGTTCCTTCAGAAGTAAAAATACAAATTTTAGATCGTCTGCTGAAATGTGAAAAAGGATCACACATTGCAAAAACTCTAAATTTAAGTGAGGCGACAGTCCGCACAGTTAAGAAATGTGACAAGGAAATTATAATTGCTGTTGTTGCAGGATCTTCGAAATCCGCAAAGTTTTCAGCTCGTCCCTGTGTGCCAATCAGGCTTATTATGAACAGCAACTTGCGGTTGATAAGAGAAATTTTTTCAACAAAGTTGATAAATCGGTATTACGAAAAGCCAGCGATTGAAAAGCAGTATTAACTCAAATTTTTCAACTAGCAACCGTAGAATCACTATTGTGAATAGCTATTAACGGAAAATTATTCTCTTTTTTGCAACTACAAAATAGTAGGAGAAAAATATTCAACCGAAATGTAAGTTGTAAATAAATAGTAAAAAATACTTAAATATCGTTACAAATAAACAAAATAATTGATTTTATGCGCAGGGCGCGTATTATGAGCAGTAGTGTTTTGTCTCGCAATGTGAACTGACGTGTTTGCTGTTTTCCGCGTGTTTGTTTTTATTTTTAGGCCCCTTTCACATTCGGCAACTATACTTGCGCAAGTATAATTTTCATTTTCACTTATTTTCTTTTGAACTTGCTTCTATTTTCACATTCAGCAACTTTGTTAAGCAATTTTAATTTTCTTGTGCTCAAATTTTCTTAATGTGTTGACGTTTTGTTTGTTTGAAATTTGGTGTATACAATGGAAGTTGAAGGAAAAAATAATTTAGTTAAAAATATACTTGAATGCATCGGTGAAGCGGTTAATATAGATTCCGATGACAGTGATAAAGAAGATTTGCTAATGGGTTTGTAAACCATAAATTCCGTTCAGTTTTGCTATGTAGTTTAAAGCCATTTTTTAAGGTTTAACAAATTTGTGCAAAAAAGCAACTTTGCTTCCTACTAATAACAACAAGAGGCAGTGGATAAAATCTTGGAGAAAGCAAAGAAACGTTCGTGGTTCCTTTTCGTTCTTAACAACAGAATTGTTGCTGACTGATGAAGCTTCTTATACGAATTATTTACGGATGTCGAAGGAACAGTTTACATTTATTCTAAATTTAATAGAGGAAGATATAACTCGTTGTGATACACGACTTAGGAATGCCATATCTCCAGCGGAAAAGCTAGCCGTAACAATGCGATTTCTTGCCACTGGTAAGTGCAATAATTAAATACTTTTTTATTACATTTGCTAAATTTGAAACACCTACTTTTTCTTTAGGAGAGTCTTTCCGAAGTCTGAATTACCAAACTCGAATGGGAACTTCAACTGTTAAATAATAAGTAAGAATAAAATAATAATTCAGTACAAAAAACTTAAACTTAAAGAAAAACATTTAAATTAAAGAACATTAAAAATACACTCGTTTTCTTGAACTAAATTTATTAGTTTTTCCATTTCACTTCTACTCCACTTTTTCATTTTTAAATTTTTATTCAAAGCGGGTATATAACGAATATAAAATTTTAACGAAATTAGACAACACGCCGAAGAAGAAATAAAAGACAATGTCAAAAACAAATAAATATCCCAAGCCAAGAATGACAGCAGAAACAGAATTGCCAAGTACAAGCAAGTCTGTACTCGAATCTCGGCAATTATTCCCCCTTCAACCCGACCTTTCCTCTCACACCAACAAACACAAGAATTGCGCAAGTATAGTTGCCGAATGTGAAAGGGGCCTTACGTACTTTTATTTTTCTGTACATACATACATACATACATGTTTTTAAAATTAAGTGAAATAGTCCCGTTTTTAATCCAACAAACGAATAACAAAATAAGAAACTAACCGGAGAAACAGCAAAAATTTTAACATTCAATAGAAAAGAAAATAAAAAAATAAGAAAAAACAAAACTAAAATCAAGCAAACAAACAAATACATGTAGAACTGATATAGAAAAACAACAGTACCAATAATAATAAATAAAAAAACAACAGAACAGTGAACATTGCTCAGAGAGAGCTGTGCTGGCACTCTAGACAAGTGTTGGTACTTCGGGCCAAAATGACCAGATCAGGGCTTTTATGTCCCCGTTCGAGAGTGTCATTGTGTACTTCCATCCTAAGCCTCTTAATACATTAATTTTGTTTTGCTAGTGCCACTGTGTTAATTGTTGCCTGACTGTTGGGGATGAAGGTATAACACTGATCTCCGTATAGTCATCAAGCAGCAACTAACGCTTCTGGTACACGAAGTACAAGATTAATAAATATATGGAGATTACATTTGATCTTTTCCGCGTTTATTATGACGGGAAAGTTTAGAATAGATTTCTGCAACATACGAGGATTAAGAGCGAATTTTTTTTCCGTTTATGCTCATGTTTGTCTTCATCGACCGGATGTTTTCGCCTTATGTGAGACCCAGGTGTCTGAAAATGCTGATCCACAGGATTTTCACCTACCTGGGTATCACCTCCTATCCCTTTTTAATCTTCACAGGGGTCTTGTGGTTTATATACGCAATAATGTTGTGTACCAGTGCCAGCAATCCCTAGGCACATTTGATCCAGAATTCAACTGTCTCTGGGTTAAATTCATGATCAGGTCACATATTTTGCACTTCGGATTTATTTACAGAAGCCCAAAGACAGAAAGGGAAAAAACTATATACAGCTTCGACGCCCTATCTGACTCCATATCAAAGATCCTCGAGAGTTGTCCGAACAGTGAAATCGTTGTTGCTGGTGATTTTAATGTTCACAACATATCGTGGCTTCGCCATTCAGGTCAAACAACTCCAGAAGGCCGTTATGTTGAGTTGTTCGCCGCGCACAACCACCTCGTGCAATTAGTTAATGAACCAACACATATCTCATGTGTTGAAGGGCACCAAAACAATACTCTCGATCTTTTCCTCACTTCGCACCCCTAAAAGTATGAAGTAATCGTAAATGCACCTCTCGGCAACTCGGATCATTGTACCATATCTGCCTTCTTTTCGTTCTCAGCAATTCATAACGCCTCACGACCGGCTACGAGACGATTAAAATATATCTACAAAAAGGCTCGTTGGGCAGAGCTCAACAATTTCTTTCGGCATTTCAATTGGAAACTTTGCTTCCACAACAGTGACGTAAATGCCATGGCAAAAATAGTAGAAAATATAATTTTGCTAGGAATGAAAGCTTTCACTCCAACAAAGCAAATCGTGATTAGAGATCAAAATCTTGGTTTAATCAGACGTGCAAAGATGCAGTCAGATCCAGAGAGGAAGCTTTCAATATCTGACGTAGAAATAAGAATCCAGATACTGACTCGCTGCGCAAAAAGGCGAGATCTTCATGTGCCAGAGTACTAAAACGCGAAAAAGCTCACTACGAGCAGCGCCTTCGTGCTTTAGCTCTTGCTGCTAGGGGCAGCAAAAGCTTCTGGTCATTCGTTAAAAGAATCAAGGATAATGCTAGTTCTTCAATTCCAACTCTTTTAAAGGATGACCAAATATTCACTGACCCGGTTGATAAAGCTAACCTACTGGCCGAATTATTTGCAAGTAACTCCAACTTGCCGGAAAGCAATCAACCACTGCCCGACCTCGAAAGAGTATCTGTAACTATGTCAAAACTATTCTTTCGAGCACGTGCAGTTAAAAAGGTATTGGCTGATCTCAATGTAAATAAATCTTCTGGACCGAATGGAATCCCAGCACTGGTCTTGAAGCAGTGCTGTTCGACGCTAGCTCGTCCATTAGCAAACCTTTTCAGTATATTGTACCATGCTGGAGAATTTCCATTGTGCTGGAAGGTTGCTAATGTAACGCCAATCCCCAAAAAAGAAGAGGCTAATAACCCTGAAAATTACCGCCCAATAGCGATATGTTCCGCACTTTCCAAAGTGATGGAAAGTATGATTAACTTTCATCTTGTGAGGTATTTAGAGTCCAACAATTTACCAAATGACCGACAGTATGGTTTTCGTAGGGGCCGCTCTACTGGTGACCTACTAGCACTCCTCTCGGAGAAATGGTGTCATTCCATTCACCATTTTGGCGAAAGTAAGGTGGTGGCTCTGGATATCTCCAAGGCGTTTGACAGAGTCTGGCATGGGGCACTTCTGGCAAAACTAATTGCTTTTGGTGTTGGTAATGGCCTCACTCGGTTTATATCGAGCTTCCTCAGTGATCGCACTATACGAGTTGTTATAGATGGGATCTCATCAGACGAGTTCAAGATAAATTCAGGGGTACCAAAAGGCTCCGTTCTCTCTCCTACCCTGTTTCTCATTTTTCTTAATGACTTACTTTGTAAAACTTCCAACCCTATCTATTCATTTGCAGATGACAGCAGCATTAGTTATTCTTACTCATTCGACCATAGGCCAAGTCCGTTGGAGATTAGGACTATGAGGCAAAATATGGTCGAATCAATAAATCAAGATCTTGCAACAATCTCCGAATGGGGTCATGCGAATCGGGTCGATTTCAATGCCCGGAAGACTCAGTGCTGTATGCTTACGCATAAACGTATGACCGTACATGCTGCTCCAACTGTAATTATGGGTGATATAAATATTGAGGAATCAAAAGCTCTTGATGTTCTGGGCACGAAAATTCAGTGCGATGTTCGATGGTCTGAGAACATTTTTCATATCGCCAAAGACGCATTCAAGTGCCTCGGTTTTTAAGACGGTGTAAGAGATACTTCACCCCTTCTGATATCCTCACTATTTATACCACCTACATCCGGCCGAAAATGGAATACAACTCTCATGTATGGGCCGGTGCTTCAAAGTCTATTTTGAAGCTACTGGACCGAGTTTAGGAGAGGGCGAAAAGACTCATAGGTGACAATAGTGTAGCCAACTCTATTGACTCACTGGAGCATCGTCGCAACGTGGGATGTGTTACGCTGTTTTATCGTTACTTCAATGGACTGTGCTTTAATGAGGTACGGGAACATATTCCCGAGATCCGCTCTCACTTACGAGCAACACGTTCCTCATTAAGAGCACATCCATTTGTGGTCGATATAACAGCGAATCGCACTACGCATTACAGAAATAATTCGTTCTTTGATCGAACGGCTCGTATGTGGAACGAGCTCCCTGCAGATGTCTTTCCTGCCATACCCAGCGTGGAGAGATTCAAATCGAATATCCATAATTACTACTCCCGCTATCCTCCTCACCCTATCCTATTTTCCTAGTTCCAGCACAATGCACTGCATAAATAGGGGACATCCCCTGAGTACTCGTCCAATTGCAAAAAAAAAAAAGCATTTGAACTCATTTTGGAAATTAAATTTTCGTTACTAATTTTTTTAACGAATTTCGTACATTCACACCATCTTATTTTTTCAATTTCTGAGCTGTCATTTCAAATGCACATTCACAATTGTGAATTCGTTCTTACTCATTCACAAATTTATCAACTGGTATTCGTAATAACTATTTCAACCTTAGTTGACAAACTTTTGCACTTTTCAACCAGTTGATGGTTTCTGTTCATAATAACCCTGAATAATTGAAAAAGTGGAGAAAGTACTTAGCATTTGGAAGATTCAATTTGACAGTAATATAATTAGGCAAAAAGCTCTCAAAATTATTAACCATCTTAAACAAAATGGAGAATCTTCTGTGATCCCAGATTTTCCAGCCAGTAAATGTTGGCTTAAGAAATTTAAAAAGCGTTTTTCACTTCACAATATAAAAATTCAAGGTGAAATTGCATCAGCAGATCATGAAGCTGTCAGGTCATATCCAGAAAAGTTAAAAAAATAATTGAAGAGCAAGGATACACATCAAAACAAGTTTTTAATGCCGATGAAACTCCTATAGCATGGTTTCACATAACACGTCATATTATAGGAACCTATCGACTGTGTTGTAGGAGGGATACCTGTACTTTCATTTTAGATGTTAATGTTTTGACGATGTGACGTGTCCAAACTTAGAACACTATTCAACAATTTCAGCAATGCAAACCACCATTCGTCTGACGATAGCGCTGAGAGACCTTTAGATGCATTCAGCTGCAAGTCTGAGGACGATTTTTATCCGTTTGCAGTTACTTCAAGTAAATCATCCGAATTGGAAATACAAGAAGCTATTGGTAAAAAAAACTTCTTTATACAAATCTTATAATGGCAATCAAAAACGTAAAAAAATTTTAAGAAGCTCTGGGCTTCCATACACATCACTGTCTAAGTCAAAGAAAAAAATAAAACGAAAAAAGATTGCAACCACCTTGCCCAAAAAGTTGTCGTTTTCGATGCAGCGAAAAAATGTCAGAAACTGCTCGCCTTAAAATCTTTAATGAATATTGGTGTACTGGTGATTTACAGAGACAACGAGAGTTCATAGCTAGACATACAAATCCATTAAACCAAAATACAGGTACTCCTGCACTCAAGATCTTCGTACACTAAGCAATACCAATTTCTTTGAGATACCTACAATCAAAACCAATTAGAGAATGCAAAACATTTCTCAAAGCAACTATTGATGTCAATAATACAGTTATAGATACAGTAATTAAAAAAAAACCCAAGAGGGATTTGTTGAGATTGACTTTCATGGGAAGCATAAGAACCATGTGACTGTAAACCCAGAATTTAAGAACAACATAAGGCAATTTATAAAAAATATACCGAAAATTGAGTCCCATTACTTACGTTCCCAAACAACACGTGAGTATATTGAAAGCGGTAAAAGTGTTGGAGACCTATACATGGACTATAAACAATATCGACAATCTGAGAATTTACCTCCAGGAAGTCGAATTATGATCTACAGGATATTCAAAGAATATATTTTGTTTTTTAAGCCCAAAAAAGATCAGTGTGACCTCTGCGAATCGTTTTTAAATTCAGATGATAATGGAAAAATTGAAGTATAATTTACAAACCATTAAGGCTGGAACACAATGTGCAGATAAGGCGTGAGGCGAGAAGTATACTTCTCTCTGTTAAAAGTAAAATACATTGCTTTAAATGTATGCCAGCAAAATATGAATCTGAGGCTGACGCTGAGGCAAAGCCTGAGGCGCAAAGTTCGAACATTTTAAATTTTTACAGCGCCTCCCATTAACAGCGCTTCTTTAACATATTACATATGTTCGTTTACATTTTTTTACCGAATCTTTTTATTTTTCCAAAAAATAATATTTTTATTTTTGTACAAATACACAAAAAACTTAAATTAATTTTGATTATTATGTTAACATTGATTGTTAACAGTTTGTGTTAACACATTATTATGTTTGTTCCACAAGATCTCGGACAAGTTCGAACTATTGAGAGCAAAATGAAAAATACTCTCTAAATTTGCCAGTTACCCAAAATAGCTGGAACGCAAAAAACCATTTTTGTAGTTCCTGAAATACTAATGCTGCTTACTTTTTAAACTAAAATCTATTTAAGTGCTTTTAGACGCTTAAAAGTCTTCAAATTATAAAAACAAAACATTTGCATCATTGTCAACAGCTGTAAAATAATTGAAAAACAAAAAAATTCTTCACATATGTAGCTATAAAAACATTTTAAATATTAAATAAAAAAGAAAATGTTTATGCACTAACGTATTTACCACTTTAATTTTTTCATTGAAACTCTCCATTTTGCTTTTTAATACATTTATTTATAAAAACTAAACTTTTTCTTTTGCTTGCAAATTTTCTGATAATCTATCAGTTTCATATGTAAGCAAAAAACAGGTGATTGTTAAATTCTTGTCCGAACTTACCCAAAGAAAACGTTCGTGCAAATTTTTACAGGAAATGAAAAAAATTACTCTCTCAATTTCTCTCTTTTTTTGCACAAAAATTGTTATGTGGAACGGTTTTGGGTAACTTTGGGCTAGTTCGGACTGTTTCGTTATGCATGTGGAACAGAACTATTATATCTAGAGATGCCAATAATGCTTATCATTCATACAAATTCAATACATTTGTACATAAAATTTTGATTAAGTACAATTGGCAACAATGAACTCACGCCTCATCATTGTGTTCGTACTTCAACCTCCGCCTCAGCCACAACTTCAGCTATTGCCTCAACTTCAGCCTCAGCTGCATATTATGTTCGTTTACATAGTAAACAAACGTTTGTGAAAAAAACGTTACATCAAAATAAATTAAAAAAATAAATACTAGTTTTCTTAACCAGTTAAAATAATATGGATTCCAAAATAGAATTTTTAATTGATGCGGTGGAGAGAAAGAATTTTTTGTACAATTTGAGCAGTCATGACTACAAAAATACAAAAAAAAATTACAAGGTTGGGTGGAAATTGCTGAAGGTACAGACATGACCCGTAAGATTGGTTATTGTACAAAGAATATATAATACTAAATTTAAATATATAATATAATACTAAATTTATTGTTTAATTTTTACAGTCGATGCTTGCAAAAAGAAATGGAAAACGTTGCGCGATCATCTAGTCGAGAAAATGGCAAACGGTTATTGTCAGGCCAAGCAGCTGAAAATGGAATTTTTTCGAAAGATTGCAATTTTTGAGGGACCACATTAAACCCAGAGCGTAAGTGAAATTCACACAAATACATATGTATTTATGTATAGAATATACAAAATATAATCAATATTATTATCAGGTCAACAGGTAACTATGGTGTCAAAGTTATTGCGGACTGCACAGAAGAAACACTGTCGGACATTATAGAGTTCGATCCATCAGCGAATTCTTCGTTTGACACTTTCATGCATTTGTATTTTGTGTACAACAACGCTATTGAAGAGCACATGTCTCATAGCAAACGGTGTATTATTGCCCAGGCTAATATCACCTTTCTAATCCTTCTGGATCACTCAAAGGCGTTCGATACAGTCCATCACGAAATATTATGTTGGAAATTAAAACAACTATTTAATTTCTCAACGACATCAACAAAGTTAATATCAAACTATTTGAGCAATAGACATCATGCTGTATTTTTTGACTCATGGCTGCCACTTGCAAGGGGTGTACCGCAGGGATCAATTCTCGGTCCACTATTGTACATTTTGTATTCCAATGACCTTTCGAGTCAACTAAAATTTATGAAAATCAGAATGTATGCTGATGATATACAACTGTTCATTGGAGGTAACCTTTCAAAAATACCGGATTGCGTTTAAAAAATAAATTCAGACCTTTTAAGAGTCAGTGTTTGGGCAGCTTCAAATGGGCTGAGATTAAATCCAAAAAAAATCAATATGCGTTCCGATTTGCAGAACAGAAATGAGCATCCTGTATCCATCTAGAATTGTTTTAGGAAACATATTGTAAGCTAAGAACATTGTGGACTAATCAATATTTTACACCATTAAAGATAAGAATGTTGTTAGCCGAATTATACTTATTGCCAACTCTTTTATATGGGTGTGAATTGTTTCCGGGTATAGTGCTTCTGATAAGCGAAAGTTGAAAACTACCTTTAATAATATCAACAGATACTTTTTCAAACTAAAAAGGACTGACAGTGTTTCCCAGTTTGCAAACAAATGTTCCAAAGAGGAACATTTTATAGAAAACGTTCACTAACATTTAACTTAATGGAAATTATAGTTTATTTGTGATAAGTTATAGCTCCCAAACAAGTGATTAATTTCTAATAAATAAAACCCATTTTATACACATTAATTCAAACAATTTATATTTGTTTTTATACACCCACATACCTGTATGTACATATAAATGCAAGTTAAGTCATTGCATTCTTTGCATGTTCATTTAATTTCAATTTTAAAGTTTTCTTTCCCACAGTTAACGCTGACAACAGGTCTAGCAAAAATAAAGGTTTTAGATTTCACGAATTTCACAACGAATGTTATTTGCTATATCAGCAGAAAACGCTGGCAACAGGCACCGTTGATTATGATTTTTGAAAATTATTTTAAACAGTCAGAATTGTAGATTAGGATAAAAAAGTCTTACAATTAAGTGCTAGTATTTAAGAATGAAATAAAAATAAAATTATATTTTTTTAATAAAAGCACCAAGTGAACTTTTAATTGGCGCCCAACGTGGGGCCTCGCGATAAAAAAAACACAAATATATCCTGAAAGAAAAAGTAAGGATTAGTTTTCCGCGAGTGTCCTCATTACGAATAAGTATCCTTCGATGGGAGAAAAAATAAATTAAAGTGGAAAAAACATATCCTGAAAAGATAATTAAGGATTAGTTTCCACAAGTGCCAATAAGTATCCTTCAAAGGAAAAAAAAAAATTTTTTAGAATGCAGCAAGACTAATACAAAACCAAAAGGTTAAAGAAATCCATTGTTTAGACGATTTCTAAACAAGTTGCCTGAGAAACAATTAAATCAGTGAATATTTTTCTAAAACCATTTTAAATATGTATTGATAAAAAACTATAAGGTGAATTAGAAGAACGTAAAGAAAAACTGAAAATAATTGATATACCGATTAAATAAAAACTTTGAAATAATCGTTGAACATTTTTACAAAATCATTTAAAAAGAAAGAAACTGTGAAAATAACTGGTATTAATTAATACAATCCTGCACAAAAAGGGGTTTTAATAAAAAAACTACAAAGAAAACTGCTAAACAATTAACATTCAGTTTGAACCCCTCACTACAAAAGAAAACAATAGAGAAATTTCTTCATAAACCGAATAATTTTTTCCTACAAAAATCATCCGAAAAATAGCCGAAAATACTACGCCGCCCTTACAGTTATGCGAAACAAAATAATAGAAGATGCGAATGATTTACTGACTAACCATGGGACCGTTTTAAATTTCGACGCCATTATAAGTAGACTTGACTTCGCGTACGCCGACAAACGTCCTGTTCACATAATTGAACAAGAATTGAGCGTCATGAGGCAGGGACAGCAGACCATTTTAGAATACTACAACAAGGTTAATCAAGGATTAACTTCACTGATTAATAAGACAATTATGACGTATGGAACAAATACAGATTTGACAAACATTCTAAACAACAAGAATAGGCAATATGCCCTTCGAGTTTTTATAACAGGGTTAAATCCCCCTTTATCAAACATTCCGTTTTCTCTCTCGCCCAGCGATTTGCCTAACGCTTTGGCTAAGGCACAAGAACTGGAATCAAACAACTTACGTGCAACATTCGCACTACAATTCAATCGAAATCAGACCCAAAATAATAATAATTATAACAGAAACCAAAACGTTCTGCGGTTAGCTCCAAATATGCCGCAAAAATTTCCAAACAATTTTCGTAGCAGAGCTGAGCAAAATCACCGTCAAGCTCCCGAACCAATGGAAGTAGATTCCTCCTTAAAAACTTGGCAAAGACCAGGGAATAATTATCAGCAAAACACAAACTATCGAAATTTTAATCGCAATTTTTTTAACGGAACAAGGCCTTTTGGTCATAACCAAGCAGTAAAACGCGAACTCCCTAGCAGTACGCAACAAACTGCACAGCCTCAACAAAAGTTTCAGAGAGTTAATAATATAGTAGAGAATGTTTTTTTAGACGAAGAATTGGATTGCCGTTCTTCTACAGAACCAAATTAGATGGTAGAAAGGTAAAAATTTTAATAGATACAGGAGCGACCAACTGCTACTGTAAAAAGAACATGTTACCAAACAGACAGGAATTAGCTATAAAGAAACGCGTAAAGACTATTCACGGTTTTTCAATTTTAACCCATTACTAGGAAACAATAATTTTTGGTATTAAGGAACGTTTTTATGAATTAGATAATATGGAATATGAAATGCTGGTAGGAATAAACCTGCTAAAAAAGGCAAATGTTACAATCAATCTAAAAGACGAAAAATTGGCGTATGGAAGGAAAGAAGAAAAAATTTACGTAGAGTCAAATAAATCGGATGAAAAGGAAGCCTTCTTTAATAATATTTTGGATTTAGATACACTTCGAAGTAATATAATAAATGATATAGAAAAAACTCATTCTAATATAAATACCGTCCTACCATTTCGTACGGATGTTAGAGCGGAGATAAGAACAGTTGTTGAAACTCCAATATGGAGTAAACAATATCCATATCCATTTTCCGCAAATGCTTTTGTAAATAAGGAAATAAATAATTTATTAGCAAAAGGGATTATCCGCCCGAGCAAGAGCCCTTATAATTCACCCATTTGGGTAGTGCCAAAGAAAGGTACAAATGATGACGGCACGCAAAGATTGAGAATGGTTGTAGATTATAAAAAAACTTAATGAGCAAACCATAGCAGATAAATATCCGATACCGGATTGTAATGTAATTCTTTAAAATTTGGGAAGGGCAAAATTCTTCTCAACCATAGATCTTGAATCTGGTTTTCACCAAATTTTAATGAAACCAGAAGACATAGAAAAAACGGCTTTTTCCGTGAATAATGGAAAATATGAGTTCGTAAGGATGCCATTTGGCTTAAAAACGGTCCTGGAATTTTCCAGAGAGCCATGGATGATATTTTACGGGAATTCGTTGGTAAGATATGCCACGTCTATATAGACGACATCATCGTTTTCTCAGAGAGCTTAGAAGCCCATATTGAGCACCTACAAACTATTATTAAAACTTTAGAAAATTCTTACATGAAAATATCTTCAGACAAATCTAAATTATTTCAACAAGAAGTTGAATTTTTGGGTTATATGGTAGGCCACAATGTCATAAGGACTGATCCAGAGAAGATAGAAACAATCTTAAAATTTCCTGAACCAAGGACGCTCAGGCAATTAAGAAGTTTTTTAGGAATGACAGGCTACTATAGAAAATTTATATCAGGGTACGCATCGATAGCAAGACCTTTAACGAAATATTTAGCTGGGGAAAACGGAAGAGTTTCCCAGAAGATGTCAAAGAAAACTGATATCAGGTTGGACAGTGAAGTAGTCCAAGCTTTTGAAAGGCTGAAAAAACTATTAATAAATCAAGTCGAACTTACACAACCTGACTTTTCAAAAAAATTTGTTCTTACGACGGATGCCTCTAATGTGGCAATAGGAGGAGTTTTAACACAAGAAGGTAAGCCAATCACTTTCATATCAAAAACATTAAATTCAACGGAGTTGAACTATGCAACTAATGAAAAGGAACTTTACGCAATCGTGTGGTCACTAAAAACATTTGTAAAAGATCTGGAAATTCATACCGACCATCAACCGCTGTCTTTTGCTATTTCAACATGCAATCCCAATCACAAAATAAAAAGATGGCGATCTTTTATCGAGGAGTTCTCCCCAAGGATAATATACAAACCAGGGGTAACCAATGTAGTGGCAGATGCCTTATCAAGACAATTTTTGAATAATTTATCCGATAATTCGTCAATCACAGAAACACAGCATTCTGCTGAAAGTAGCGACAACTATCTTATACCCGAAACCAAAAAGCCACTTAATGAATTTAAACAACAAATTCTTTTATCCAAAAACAATTTCACTATTCATGAGTCAATTACAAATTTTAATCGAACTCGACATATAATTGAGTATGATTCCCGAGAGAATCTTCTGACGATACTGAAAGAATTCATACAGCCGAATTTAGTAACGGCAATACATTGTACGCCCGAAGACTTGTACGATTTTAAAGAAACAGCAAAGAATATTTTCTCTAACAAGTTTGTTTACACGCAGATATTTCCTTTAGATATTACAAGTTTGGATGACCAAAAAGTTATTATAGAACAAGTTCACAATAGGGCCCATAGAAACTACAAGGAAAATTACAGACAGACATACAGACAATATTATTGGCCAAAAATGGCAGACCACTTTAAGCAATACATAAAACATTGCGATATTTGTAATAAATCAAAGTATAATAGACATCCACAAAAAATCAAAATAGGAGAGAGTCCTATTCCTGAAAGGGAGGGTGAATACCTTAGTCTGGATATTTTTTATGCTTAGAATCTGAAATTTATTACGTGTGTCGATTCCTATTCAAAGTTTTTAGTGATCAAGCGCATTGATGATAAGATTGATTTAGGTGAAAAAGTAATGGATGTCCTGCAGAGTTTTCCTAATGCAAAAAAGATCACCTTGGATAATGAGCCAGGTTTTACGACAGCACAATTTAAATCGCTGATGCAAAGATTAAGAATAGAGTTGTATTATTGTACACCTAGACATAGTTCCACAAATGGGATAGTAGAAAGAGTTCATTCTACTCTGGTGGAGTTAGCTAGATGCGTTAAAGACGAGTACCATGTGCTGGATGACTCCGAGTGCTTTTACAGGGCAAGCCAGCTGTATAATGATTCGATTCATTCGGTAACTGGTGAGAAACCAACCGATATTTTCTTTAATAAAATTACACATGAAAATCTAGTCGATAAACTTAAAAAAGCGCAAGAAAAGATGCTGCAGAGAAGTAAGAGCAGTACCGCAAAAATTTATCAACCAAATGACATAATTTACGAAAAGATTATTGGACAAAGAAACAAACTTTCACCACGTTTTAAGAAACAAAAGGTTAAAGAGGACTTAGGAAATAAAATTAAAATACATTCACGGGACAGAATAATTCATAAAACTAACATTAAAAACTGCCTTTAAATTTTTCAGGGGATGGCGAAATTTCTATTACATTTTCTTGCAATATTCCAAATTTGCAAATCAGAAGTCCAAATACTAGACTACACTAGTTCTCATTTAATACCAATTCATCTGGGTCAGGCTCGACTTCAGGACGGAAATTTTAAATTAATCCATACATTGGACTTGAATGAATATGAAGAGACTATCGACCATCTTTCCTCGGAAATTCATAATAGGGTACCAAGAAATAGCTCAGCACTTCCATTTTTGCTGCACGATATACGACAAATAGGAGATCAGTTAAAGAGACTAAAACCTAAAAGAAAACGGTCGATAAATATCATAGGAACCGTATTCAAATGGATAGCCGGTACTCCGGACTACGATGACCATAAAATAGTAACCGACAAAATAAGCGGACTACTAACGAATAATGAGCTTCAAAGAGTTATTAACAAGGACGCTATTGAAAAAATCAACATATTGACTGACACTACAAACAGAATCTTAAGGACCGTTCAATCCTTGGAGGAGGTTCAGAGGACTATGGAAGAAGTTATAGCAAATAAAATCAAAATTGTTAAGGAGGAAGTAACCAACATAGAATATGCCTTACTATGGGCAAAAGTAGGTATTGTAAATTCATTTCTGCTATCAGAAAAGAAGATGGATGAGGCTAGAAAATTTTTGGATTCAGAAAGATTCCCTTACCAGAGTTTAGAAGAAGCATTAGGTTTTGCTGACATCAGAATAGCTACCAATGATTCTCTAATAATATATATTGTAAGTTTGCCAGCCATAAATAAGATTATATGTGAAAAATTGTTAATTAAGGCCGTTAAGAAAAATGGTCAAATTGTAAAATTAAATACTGACAATTATATAAAATGCAAAAATGATATATATGAAATTAAAGGAAAATGTAACCAAGTTAATGACTTAAGTATTTGTAAGAAAAATAATTTAATAGACGTAAGCAATTCAAAATGTATAATAAGTATTTTGTCAAGCCAGAATCATAATTGTACGATGATGAATAATCAGCACATTCCTTCAGTGGAGGAAATTAATCCAGGTATAATTCTGTTAAATCAATTCAAAGGTTTCATAAAAATCTCAGAAACCAATCCTTACGAATTAAGGGGCACTTTCATAATACAATTTCATAATGATACAATAGAAATCGAAAATAAAACGTATATTTCAAAAGAGCTCCCAGCTTTCAAACCATTACCAGCTGTACTACAGCTTTCTAACAATAAATCACAAGTCGAAGAAGTGCTATCCTTAGAAATGATTAAGGATCTTCAAACTAACAACATTGGAGAAATTAACTCAATATCTACAAAAGGAAAATGGTTGATCTCGGTCAATCTAGTAATTTTTATCATATTTTTCGCTAGCATGATGCTGGTTGTTCACAAGCTCAAAGGAGCTACAAAATCAGAAATAAAAATAACGAATGCCTTTTGCAAGGACAAAAAGGACTCATGTCCTGACACAAAATCGGAACATGAACTCAACCCTGAATTTCGCAGTGCCAATGACCTGCCAATTTTTTGAACAATCGGGACGATTGATTTTACAGAGGGGGGAGTTAAGTCATTGCATTCTTTGCATGTTCATTTAATTTCAATTTTAAAGTTTTCTTTCCCACAGTTAACGCTGACAACAGGTCTAGCAAAAATAAAGGTTTTAGATTTCACGAATTTCACAACGAATGTTATTTGCTATATCAGCAGAAAACGCTGGCAACAGGCACCGTTGATTATGATTTTTGAAAATTATTTTAAACAGTCAGAATTGTGGATTAGGATAAAAAAGTCTTACAATTAAGTGCTAGTATTTAAGAATGAAATAAAAATAAAATTATATTTTTTTAATAAAAGCACCAAGTGAACTTTTAATTTGCATACATACTCGTTAACAAACCCAAAGTGGAACAAGCGAACAAGGAATTAGTTTTGCGCCAATTCTATTCAAATAAATTTAGTATCATCCTCTCTTTCCCTTGTGACATTAAACCCCCTCACCTCAACAATTTTCAACAAGCCAGGTTTCAGTAGGAACGATGATATTATAGTTACAGGCAAAACTATTGTTAAATAATGAGGACAATTTTGAATTAATTCCACGAACGTTTTGATATATTATAGAGACAGATTCAGTATAACTATTTAGTTTTTTTGAATAACTGACCGTTCCACCGGAAGATTTATAGTACTTCTTTGTTTCTCTCTATAAACATATTCACGCACAACTGTGTTCTCAGGCCAAAAATTAGGATTATTTATACAATTAAACATTTCTTCAGTTACAGTAATTTTAAAACTCGCTATAAATCTTTGTTGAGAATATGCAAATTTATACACTGCAACGTTACAGTTGAACTGAGTTTGAGATTTAATATAAAATTCGACATCTTCCACAGTAGTTTCGGGAGCTAAGCGAGAAACAAACACAGTTTTATTTTTAATTAGAGGAATAGCTCTTAATGGTTTTGGTGCAATTTGAGATGTTTTTATGACTTGGTTCGAGGAATTTGAAGTTGAAGCTATGGTTGGTGAGGGATTTAAATTGACTGAAACAGAGCTATTGAGATTATGTAAATTTGCTGAATTAGGAGGTATAGGTGATGGCAAGGTAGATGTCATAGTATTAGTAGAAGAGGCAGAAAAATCAGATGATAGTTCAGATGAATTTACAGGGCCATTTTCGGATATCACCGGACGAACAAATGATGGGGTAGAATGTTTGGATGAAGATTCTGTTAACAATTTATTGGGTACAGCAGTAGCATTAATTTGAGTTGCAGCAGGTGAATATGGCTTATTTTTTCTTGGACAGCAAGGACTTTTCTCAAGAAGTTCTTTATATTTCGTAAATTTATTAAAAAGGTTATTAAAATCGTTAATCATATCGTTGAACTGCGCGCGAGTGTTTCTAAAAAATGAATAAAATTCAATATCAAAAGCCAAACATTTTTTGCAGCACCAGCGAAGACCATTTTCATCACGCAGATTGTCGGCAGTTCGAGGCGCCAAATCAACACATTTGGCATGGTAGACAGCATCACACACCCAGCAAAAAACCGTCGGGTCATCTGATTTATTACGGCATTTCGGCTTACAACAAGACATTGTTATTTGTTTAGTTTTAATTATTATTTTTAATTAATAAATGTTTTTATGTTCAGCACTCGGTCAAAGAGGATTAGGTGTAGAATGTAAAAAGTTTAATAATCGATCAAAAGGAAGAGAACTTAAGTGTATTAATTCTCACAAATTCTTTAAACTGAGAAAACAAATACGAATATTATTTTTGTTATCTTATTGATATTTTAAAATAAAATGCAGATATATGTAGTTGTTATTGCAGTTGAGTCAAAAAGATTTGCGGTATATTTTCTCTCGCGAAAACAAGAAAAAAAGTAAAGAACAAACACTTCAGTGATTTAAAATATTATTGTTGTTGATTGTTTGTTAAGTTTTTATATAATTGTATGTATGGCAATAATAATGTATGTGATATGTAGAAATTTAATAAGTTCTTTTTATTTATTCTTTAATTTTAAAGAACAAGTTAAATCAAAAACTTCAAACACCCGCAAAACGTAATTATTAAAAAGCATAAGGATTTTCTTGATTTTTGTATAAGGCGTAACACTCGGCACGGTCATCATTACCAAATGTCGGAACACCAATTTTTTATATACGCCATACGGCTCTGGAATCTACTTCCACATAATATCCAAAGCACAAGCAACGCAGTACATTTCAAAACAGCAATTTTTAACTTTTTTGACTGAACAAAGAAATTTTCGATCTTATTATTCTTATTATGATTAATCTGTCATACCAAAATATTATTATTTAAATACTTATTTATATTCTTTATATTATATTCTTTATTCTTGTATTTCCATTTTATGTAATTCCTACAGTATTGCGTTATATTTTTTGTTGCTTTTATGTTATTTTCCAGTAAGTTATATTCTTTTTTTCGACCCTAAATCCGCTATAAACAGACAAAAGGGCTTGACTGTAAAGGAAATTAATCATATTCTGGAGTTCAATTGGGATGACTCAGATGCTGAAGCAGAAGTTGAAGGACCTTCTGTAGAAATTCCTATTGACGAAGCAGGCATTTTTAATAGTCTTTGCAAGGAAATAATGGCTACAGATTTACGCGATAAGTTCCCTGAAGAAATAGAAGCTGAAGAATTGGAAGAAGTTGATGCAATAATCCCTAGGGATTTCCCGGTGGAGTCGGAGTATCAGAAAGTTGATCTAAAAAACTTAAAGTGGAAAAAAATATAGAGGCTTGTGAAAAACAATGGAATGGTTCTATTTCCGAAGATGTGGAAGTTGGATTTCTTTAAGTTATTTTTTAATGACAGCATGGTTACTAAAATTTTGGAAGAGACTAATTTATATTCAGTCAGAAAAGGTGACGTTTCGGTGAATGCAACTTTCAAAGAAATGGAGCAGTATTTAGGAATCCTTCTTTATATGGGCATCGTCGAATACTCTGAAATGAGAATGTTATGGCAGGAAGATTTCAGGATTCCTTTAATAGATACAGCTATGACTGGCAAACGTTTTGAAAAAATAAAACAGTGACGATAAGAAAAGTAGTGAGGACGGCTATGATAAGTTTCAAAAAATAAAACCAATTTTAGAGGAATTTCGAAAAAATTGCCTTAAAGTTCCTCCAGAGCAGCATCATTGCATAAATGGGCAGATTATACCATTTAAAGGCAAACTCTAAAACAGTATAACCCGGAAAAGCCTCATAAATGTGATTTTAAAATGTTTACGAGATGTTGGAAATCGGGCATAATATAGGTATTTCTTCAGACATTGTTATGCATCTACTCAAGAACTTACCAGAAAATCAAAACTATGAGGTGTACTTTGATAACTGGTTTACATCCTTTCACCTGATGAAGATTCTAAGAGATAAAGGTTTTGTAGCAACTGGAACAGTGCGAAGCAACCGTTTAGGAAAGGTAAGCTTAGACTCTGATTCAAAGATGAAAGAAAACTTGCGTGGTTCATACGATTAGAGTGGAATCAAACAATGATATGAAGGTTATAAAATGGTTTGACAATAAAACTGTACAGTTACTGTTCACGGACTATTGTATTGAACCATTGTCTACATGTCGGCGATGGAATCTGTTGAAGACACTTGTAAAATAAACCACTTTCATAATTAATATTTTCTTTATTTCATATAAACATTGGGAATATTGATTTTCATATTTTATAATTTATTTATTCATTCTTGTTTTGACTCTTCAAATAAATTGAATTTAGTTTTTAATATTTATAATAAAAAAATAGTTTTATTATAAAGACCTCAACAAATTGGCGACGAGGATATGGCTCAAGATCTGAAAATTTTGGAACTATTGGAGATGCAAAGCAAGCTCCTTGCAAGCCTTTCACAAGGAAATGCAGCAACCAAAAATCAAGATTCTATTATGGAAAAATTGTCAAATAGTATGACAGAATTTTACTACGATCAAGAAAATTCTTCAACATTCGACTATTGGTATAGTCGTTATGAAGATATTTTCCTGGTAGAAGGAAAAGACTTGGATGATGCTGCTCGTGTGAGACTTTTAATGCGAAAACTTAGTACAACGTCATATGGACAATACTCAGCTTATATTCTACCAAGAAATCCAAGAGAATTGTCATTTGAAGAATCAGTCAAAATTTTGAAAGATATGTATGGAATACAAGAATCGATTTTTAGTATTCGCTACAAATGTCTACAAACAGCTAAGAAACCCCAAGAGGATTTGATCTCTTATGGAACTCGTGTAAATAAAATATGTGAAGATTTTAAACTGGCTGAAATGAATGCTGATCAGTTTAAATGTTTAGTGTTTGTTTGCGGTTTACAGTCGCATACAGATTCGGAAATTCGCATGAGATGTTTGTCAGCTCTGGAAGATAATTCAAACCAAAATATTAACAAACTTATATCTAGTGCTCAAAGGTTAATTAATTTAAAAAGTGACACGGCAATGGTAGAAATAAATACACAGTCATCTGTAAATGCAATAAAGGCTAACACAAAACAACATGGCGAAAAAAAAGGTAACCTAAAACCTAAAACACCCTGCTGGAATTGCGGTGAAATGCATTATTCTAAGTACTGCACGTATGCACAGTACACATGCACACACTGTCAAAATATAGGGCATAAGGAAGGTTATTGTAAAAATAAAAAAGCAAAAGAAAACATAATTCAGCAAAAGAAGAAAAAAAAGCAAGAATCAAAAATTTTCGAAGACAAAAACCAACGTTCTTCAAATCAACCAAATTTCTTATGCATCAAGGCGGAAGTTTGTTACAGTCAATATTCAAATTTCTACATCACAAAATCATGATGTCAAAATGCAGATAGATACAGCTTCAGATGTGTCAATTATAGGCAAAGCTTTGTGGTACCAAATGGGAAAACCTGGTAGAAAACTAAAAAATCGTTTTGTTACAAGTGCCTCAAAGGATAAAATAAAGCTTATTGCCGAATTTTCATGTCAAGTTCGGCTACAAGGTGATGTAAAATTTTGCAATTTACTAGTTGTAGACATTGATACCCTCACAATTTTTGGTTCAGATTGGCTTGAAATTTTTCATTTATGGGACAAACCCTTAAATAGTATCTGCTCTCAAATAAAATATAATAATTCTAATGTTCTAAAGAGCATTAAAACAGAGTTTGCAGATATTTTCCAGAATTTTCCATCAAAATGTACTAAAGCTAAAGTACAACTTCATCTTAAGCCTGATCAAAAACCAGTTTTTCGTGCAAAGAGACCAGTCGCTTATGCTATGCTCTCTTTGGTAGAAGAAGAATTACAACGACTAGAATCATTAGGTATAATCACACCAGTTGATTACTCTGAGTGGGCAGCACCCATCGTTGCAGTTAAAAAACCTAATGGCAGCATTCGTATTTGTGGAGACTATTCGTCAGGTCTTAACAATAGTCTTGAACCACACATGTATCCATTACATCGACCTGAAGATTTATATGCTAAAGTAGGAAAAAGCAGCTTGTTTACGCATATAGACTTGTCAGACGCTTACTTGCAAACTGAAGTTTCACCAGAATCAGCAAAACTTCTTACTATCAACACTCACAAAGGCTTATATAATTTTAATCGGTTAGCCCCAGGGGTTAAAAGTGCTCCGGGAGCATTTCAGCAATTGATGGATACCATGTTAATGGGAATAGATGACACAGCAAGTTACATTGATGATATAATCATAGGTGGTAAAACAGAAGAAAAACATATTGAAAACGTGAAGAAAGTTTTGCAAAGACTTCGTGAGTATAATTTCCATATAAAATTTGAAAAATGTAAATTTTTTGAAACTGAGGTAAAATACCTTGGAAACGTTATGTCTAAATCGGGTTTGCGTCCTGATATAAACAAAATCAAAGCAATTTTAAATCTGCCACCACCATCAAATGTATCCGAACTTAGATCGTTTCTTGGATCTTTAAATTATTATGGAAAATATGTTCATAATATGACCAATATAAGAACACCTCTTGATAGGCTTCTTAAAATCAACACCAAATTCGAGTGGTCAAAAGAATGTCAACAATCTTTTGAAAAATTCAAAAATATTTTAAATTCAGATCTTCTTCTAACTCACTACAATCCAGATCTACCTATAAAAGTTGCAGCAGATGCCTCTGAAAAAGGTATTGGAGCATACATATGTCACATTTTTCCTGACAAATCGGAAAAAGTAATTGAACATGCATCACGTACACTTACTCCTGCGGAAAAGAACTATGGACAGATTGAGAAGGAGGCTTTAGGTCTCGTATATGCAGTAAAAAAATTCCATAGATACATATACGGTAGAGAATTTATTTTATGTACGGACCATAAACCACTTTTATCAATTTTTGGTAACAAAAAGGGTATTCCTATATATGCAGCAAATAGACTTCAAAGGTGGGCACTAACTTTAATGATGTACAATTTCAAAATTGAGTACATAAATACCAAAAATTTTGGTTGTACAACTTTTGAAGAAAACTGTTCAGCAACACTAATGGATCATTTTGATAAAATTCCTGTCACTTTTCAAATGGTTAAAAAAGAAACACAGAAGTGTTCGACAATTCAATCAGTCATTCACTCGCTGAAACACGGTTGGAAATCAAGTAAAAATCCAGAATTAGCAAAGTTCTATTCGAGACGAGAAAGTTTATCTGTAATAAAAGATTGTTTAATGTATAATGACAGAATCGTTATTCCACATTGCCTAAGAAATATCATAATGAAACAGTTGCACCGTGGGCATCCTGGAAAGGAACGTATGAAAGCATTGGCAAGGAGTCATGTGTTTTGGCCTGGAGTAGATGATGATATTACTTCATATGTGCAAAGCTGTCATAAATGTGCAGTTGTAGCATCAGCGCCAACGAAACACACATTACAATCTTGGCCGCTGGCAACAAAACCAATGGAACGTATACATATTGATATAGCAGGGCCATGCAATTCTCACTACTATTTTGTAATAATAGACGCTTACTCAAAGTGGCCAGAAATATATGAGGTTTCTAATATCACATCTTCAACAATTATAGCTAAACTATCAGAAATGTTTTCCAGATATGGAGATTGCGATACCTTGGTTTCAGACAATGGTACTCAATTTGTTAGTGAAAAGTTCAATCAATTCATCAAATCTCGAGGAATCAAACACATTAAAACTGCCCCTTACCATCCGCAATCAAACGGTCAAGCAGAAAGATTTGTAAGAACGCTTAAACAAGCTTTACAAAAACTTAAAGATGAGGGAAACAATCGAGAAATTCTTGAAACATTCCTTCAAACATTTCGTTCAACTCCGAGAAACAATCTTAAATCTCCAGCTGAATTATTTCTCCAGCGTAAAATGAAAACAACATTAGATTTATTAAAGCCTCAGCAGTTAAGTTTCCCATTACAGCGTGATGTTAGAATGGAAACACAATTCAACGTTAAACACGGGGCTAAAGATAGATTTTTTAAACCAAAAGACCATGTTTACGCACAGGTTTATAAAAATAATAAAATGGAGTGGATTCCAGGTTACATCGTGGAAAAAGTTGGGAATGTTAATTATAATGTTTATATTTTTGACAACAAAACAAAATTAATAAGATCTCATATAAATCAACTTAAACGGCGATATGACACTAAGAATCTAAATCAAGCGGATTCAATACAATTAATGTTAGAGTTATTTGGCATTACACCTAATAGTAATAATCAATTAAATCATCAGCAGCCAGCTGAAAACAATTCAAGTTCTGAAGGAAACTTTATAGAAAATTCACCTCCATGCACTCTTGATAATCAAACAAGTCCTTCATTAACATTTAGTACTCCAATGGCTGAAACTCCAATAATTAATTTAAGGCCAAAACGGAATCGGAAACCACCCATCAGATATGGATTATCAAATTTATCTTAAAAAAGGGAGATGTTGAAGACACTTGTAAAATAAACCACTTTCATAATTAATATTTTCTTTATTTCATATAAACATTGGAAATATTGATTTTCATATTTTATAATTTATTTATTCATTCTTGTTTTGACTCTTCAAATAAATTGAATTTAGTTTTTAATATTTATAATAAAAAAATAGTTTTATTATAAAGACCTCAACAGAATCAACGAGAGAAAAAAATTTGTTGAAATTCTAATTCCAAATGCTGTTCAGCAATATAACTGTTTTATGGGAGGTGTTGACCTGGCAGGTATGCTCTGTGAATTATATAGAATAAATCACCGATCCCGAAAATACGATATTTTTTTCCTTAAAATTTTCCATAGCAAATAATTTGTGATTTTTAAGATATTTCTTAAAAATTAAACAGAATCCATTTAACCCAATTTTAATCAGAAGCGGTTTTTGGCAATATATGTTAAAATTTTTTTATTGGAGAGCCATTAATAAAGTCGGTAAAGAAGTTTCGAATGTCAAGCCTTGTAAAAGAGATTTTTTTTGGAAAACGTACATTTACCCTGAGTCAACGTACACAACGATACCCATTGCCTTTTATAAATAAAATTAGCAAAGTAATACCAGAAATTAAATTCAAAGTTCTAAAAACATATAAAACGAAACTCATGACGTCTTTTCAACCTTAAAGCCCTACCCCTCTCCACTCTAAATCCGCCCTCCTTCACACGATTGGTAAAATAAGGCCAGAAATGAAATTAGAGTACCTAAAAACATATAAAACGATACCCATTACATGTTTTGAACATTACTGACCCAGCCCCCCTTGACTCAATCGATATAATAATGCCAGAAATCAATTTGGCGCCCCCAAAAACCCACTGGTACTGAATTTCATACATCTAGAGTCAAAAATAACGATGCTATTAATTTTGTCCGGTTTTGGAACTCAAATGCTCCTCTGTGCGATGGCTATTACGGCAAGTCAAAACAAATCCGAATTTGCGCTCCCAAACTTTCGTCCGAGGCCGAAAAGAAATAAAATTTTCATTGTTACTAGTAATGGAATAAAATCCCTATATTTGTCGCTATTATCATTATTGTAACATTAATATACAAAAAGAAAGCTAATACAGTAGAACTTCCTTACAGCCATGCCTAAACAAAAGCGTAAAGCGGAACGTTTTTTTGCGCCGAGCTTTAACGCTGAAATGCCATTCCTAAACAAAAGCGGCAACGTTATGTCAAAGCGATTAAAACAGGGTTAGCGAACAAACAAATAAAACAACCCTGATTATTTTAACAGCTGGACGGACGACATTGTTCTTTGTGATTTTGTTATTAAAATTTTATTTACATTAAAATTAAAATAAAATAATTAAAATTAAAAAAAAAATTATTTATTTAGAAGAGTTGAAAAACTTACTTGTGTTAAGGATGATGGCAAAAAAGAAGGCAAGGAAATCGAGAGGACGTGCACGGATTTTATTCAACGGGTGTTAATATTTTAATTGAAAAAAAACCCGGAGCTTTTTTTTAAATCCATCAGGTTAAATCATGAACAGTTTAAAGTTTTGTTGAATTAAGTTGAACCTTGGCTTAAAAAGTACTCGCAGAGGACACCCATTGAATAAGAGCTAATGTTGTACATAACATTGAAGTATGTTATTTAGCTCACGGTAGTGCTCTTCATATTCTTTCCATGAAGTTTCGTATAAGCCTCGAGACAGCAAGATCCATGTTATAGAGACGTGCGAGGTTTTGTGGCATGGGTTAGGAAGTAAATATGTAAGTCCACCTAACAGCGAAGAGTGGGTCAAAATTGCGGATGATTTTTATCAAACAACGTTGCTTAGGCGCAATAGATGGAAAACATGTAAGAATAAAATGTCCACCTCATTCTGGTTCACAATTTTTCAACTACAAAAAATTTAACAGCATCGTAAGTAATTATTTGAAATTCATTTAGTACAAAATTAATAAAAATTTTTGTTTTTGAAGGTTTCAGTTGCTGCTTGTGACAGTAACTATACGGTTACTTTGGTAAACGTGGGTGCATATGGAAGCCAGAGTGATGGTGGAGCTTTTAGAAACTCACAATTTGGGAAAATGATAATTGTTGGAGATGAAAATTGAATTTAAACGATTTATACTTTGTTAATACAACTATGTTTATATTAATGATCCGTACATACTTATGTAAATTACTTCATAGCTACTAACTTTTTATACATTCATTAAAGAAGCTTCAAGAACATTAACCACGCGAGTTACATCCAGATCAGCCCAATTAATAATAACGGCTGGTAAAGTGTAGGGAAACAAACACAGCTTAAATTAGAGCAAAGAATTAAGTACTGATCTACATAAGTATGTATATAAGTAAACATATTTTTTTTCCTGTTACAGTTATATTTTACATTCCCCACGCTTTACCAGACAGCAACGCAAACAAGAAAACATTTTTCGTTGCTTAATTTAAGCAAGTTTAAAAAGTTAAGTTAGTCTTAAGATTCATTCCAAAAAGTAAAGACAATAAACGGAAGAAAAAAAACTGTTTTCTTTTACTTTTGAACATAATTGGCGCAGTCGGGGAAGTTAATATCTGAAGATATTACCTATAAAGAACTGGAAGAGAGACATTAAGTAAATCATTAAATATAAAAATAAAGAATAAATTAAAATTAAAAAGAGAATCATAAATAAAAACTAATTTGGGATTACAAAAGGTGTTAAAGGAAAATATTAGTTATGAACCGACGTAAAGAATTTGATAGTAATAGGCAGCTAGATGGAACAAAAAATCTGCGAACTGGAAACAGTACTGCGGCAGCAGGAACAGAAAATTCTGGAACAGAATCAGCAGCTAGAACAACAGCAGCAGGTACTGCAGCAACAAAATATTCAACAACAGGCACAACAGTTACCAGAACGACAATTTGCTCTTTACGATGGGTTCGGATTTAATATGACGGCTAAGGACATCATTGAACAATTTCGACGTTTAAAGCCTCTTGATGAAAAACACAGCCCAAGACCATTTATACATGCCGTTGAGGCTAATCTAACTCTATGTGGTGATAACGGAACTCTGGCTCAATTTTGTATCGGGATCGTTGCAAACGAAAAAATTCTGGGAAATGCTGGTCGACGAGTAAGAGAGCTACAAGATAATGCTTCATGGGAGGAGATAAAAACCAGAATTCTGCAGGAATTCAGACCAAAAAGGACTTATGCGGAGATTTTCAAGTATTGTCGTGTAGTAAAAGTAAGCAATTTAAATGAATTATTTAGCATATTTGAAAAATCTAAATATGAAATCAATGATATATATTTAGCTGATCAGTTTAAGCCTGGTATATACAAACCAGAAAACGTTGACAGGGATCTAGTGGACATATTGTTGGAAAAAATAGACGGACCGATTCGAGCACATATAGCTGAGAATGAAACTTTGACTGATATAATTTTTAAATATACAAAACTTAAATTATTGGACGACATAACCATAGAAGTAATACAAAACATAAATATACACAAAATTACAATTGGCAAAAGCCTAAATTTAATAATGATTTTCGATCCTCTACTGTCAATCAGAAAAACCTTCAGCCAAACAATAGCCAATATAAGTCAAACAATAGCTCTCAGTACAATAGTTTTCAATATAAGCCAAACACTAGTTTTAGAAGAGATAATATGCAGCAACAGAACCTTAGATATGAAAATTATAGGCAAGGAATAAATAATTATAATAGCAACAATAAAAATTCAATTCAGCATTCGATTCCCAGTAATTCTCCAAATCGAAATGGAAATTCTTTTAATAGTAGGCAACAACGCCAAACAAGTTATTACAGACAAAAACCAGAGCCGATGGATATCGGGAATTTAAATGAAGAGGAAGATGTAAATTTTTGTACAATACCTCCTTCACAAAATTACCCATAATAGTTTTAACAATTGGTATTAAAAAAATAAAATGTCTCATAGATACTGGATCAGAAACAATCATAATCAGGCCTAACGCCCTAGGAAATTTATTCCCCATTCAAAAAATTGATGCACCCATTTGGTACAAAACAATAAACGGAATAAATCAAGTGAAACATAAAATTATTACTCCCATACCTAGAGAATTCAATATCTCAGGTACCTTCTCTTGGAAGGTAATTGATTTCAATAGCAAAAATTATTCAGCCATTATCGGCCAAAATTTTCTCATCGCTCTTAAAGCTAAGATTGATGTAGAGAATAGATTCGTTACTCTTTTAGGTAAAAATATACCATTCGGATATTACAACCCATACAATAGTCAAGATATATGTTCACTTGAATACAGCAACCTAAAAAATTTAGATTTGACACACTTAAATTCGGAGGAATACCAATCACTTACAAAATTATTGCACAGCTATAGTGAACTGTTCTATAAAGAAGGAGATAGACTTTCTGCCACCCATGAAATTAAACATGAAATAAAAACAACAACAGACCGACCAATATACTCAAAAATTTATAGATATCCACAAATACATGAAGCTGAAATTCAAAAACAGATCAAAGAGATGTTAGAGGAAAATATAATTAAGGAAAGCAATTCGCCCTATAATAGCCCTTTGTGGGTAGTGCCAAAGAAGATCGATAATTCGGGAATTCAAAAGTGGCGAATTGTTATCGATTACAGGAAGTTAAATGAAAACACAATAAATGATAAATTTCCTATTCCCAACGTGGATGGAATTTTGGATAAATTAGGAAAAGCTCAGTATTTTTCGACTATTGACCTTGCTAAAGGCTTTCATCAAATTTTGATGCATGAAAATGACATAGAAAAAACTGCATTCTCCACACCTTTCGGACACTATGAATTCATAAGAATGCCGTTTGGGCTTAAAAATGCTCCATCGACATTTCAGCGTCTCATGAATTCTGTTCTCCGTCAATATATAAATAAAATCTGTGTCATATATCTCGACGATATATTAATATTTAGCACGACATTAATTGAGCATTTAAAAAACATAAAAATAGTATTTGAAACACTAAAAAAAGCAGGACTTAAAATTCAAATTAATAAATGTAGTTTCTTAAAGAGAGAAACTGACTTTTTGGGACACATCCTTACACCTGAAGGTGTAAAACCAAACCCAAGGAAGTTTGAAGTTATTCAAAAACTAAACCTACCGACTACTCAAAAGCAAATTAAGTCGTTTTTGGGAGTCACAGGATTTTATAGAAAATTTATTAAGGATTACTCCAAAATCGCTTACACCATGATAAAATATTTAAAGAAAAATGCAAAGGTGAACATAGCAGACCCAAATTATATTGTAGCTTTTGAGAAATTAAAAGATATTATTACAAACCCTCCTATTCTAAGGTATCCGAACTTTAGCAAACGCTTCAAGCTTATAACGGATGCCAGTAATTTTTCGGTCGGTGCGGTTTTAACTCAGGAAGGTCATCCGATTTCATTTGCGTCACGAACATTAAATAAACACGAACAAAACTACTCCACGATCGAAAAGGAATTGTTAGCGATTGTGTGGGGCGTAAAATATTATAGACCCTACATTTTTGGAAGGGAATTTGACTTGCAAACAGACCATCAGCCGCTGAAGTGGTTGCAGGCAAAAAATTCAGGTAAGGATATAAATCCCAGATTACAACGATGGTTGGTGCAATTAGGAGAGTACGATGCAAAAATCAGTTATATATCGGGGAAGGAGAATAAAATTGCTGACTTTCTTAGTCGAATTAATTGTGAAAAATGTGAAATAAATACATTTTATTCCGAAAATTTGGGAATAACCCTAAACGAAATGTTTAGCATCAAGAATATAAATGTAGGAGAACATCAGGAGCAATCAGAAGCTTCTTTAGTAGTCCACACTGACCATTCTCAAGACGAAAATTTAAATGCATCTATAGGTGTTGATAATCGTGGTCGATCAGAAGATGGTGAAACAGTACACTCACAACCAGAAAATTTTAACGATCATATACCGATCCTCGATACAGTTGTAAATCGTTTTAAATACCAGATAATTTTAGTGGAGGCTAAAGAAATTGAAACGTTGACCGTTTTTAATAAGAAAAAAGTTTTTATTGATAAGCATGACCTTGAGTTGGGTAATGTTGTTAATGTGATCCGAAGACATATTGACAAGGGAAAAGTTGCAATATTTTCTGAACTCAATGATCACCACTTCAATAAGTTGCAACAGGCTTTGGCGGACTCAAGTTTTGAAAAAATATCTTTTGTGAAATGTAGCTATTCTGCTACGGATGTTGAAAACGAAAATGAACTAAGAAAACAGATATCGCTTTTCCACAAAAACGAAGTAGGTCATGCAGGAATTATCCCGACTTATGAAGGGATAAAACATAAAATTTATCACCCACAACTTAAAATAAACATACACGAAATTATCAATAATTGCGACATATGCTCCGGAGGAAAGTATGACCGCAATCCAATCAAACCGAAGTTTCATTTCACAGAAACACCAACTTCAATTAATGAAATCGTTCACATTGACACATATGTAAACAGTAAAAACTCATTTATAATTTTCATTGATAAATTTTCAAAACATGCTGTAGCTTTTCATTTGACAGATAGAAACAATCAAACGGTTATAGGCAAAATAAATGAATTTTTGGCAATAAAAGGACCAGTTAAAAAGTTTATTTTTGATAATGAATTCAACTCAAAAAACGTAAGAGATTTTTTAACACAAGAAAGAATCCAATTTCATGCTACTAAACCAAATAGTCATACCGGAAATTCTGATATTGAACGTCTTAACAATACCTTAACTGAAAAAATTAGAACACTTAACCTCGAAGAAAAATTACCAATAGTTACTCAAATGTTAAAAGCCATAAAATTTTACAACAACACAGTGCACAGTACCATCAAATGTACTCCATTTGACGTTATAAATGGAATCGTAAGTCAAGAACTTATCAGAAGTAGACTAGAAAATAAAAAAAATCATACCATCCAAAAACTGAACTTCAAAAGAGAATCGTACACAGAAAAAAGAGAAACAGGATTTATAAAAAATTATAAAAGCTTAAGACATGAAGAAGAACCAAAGTTTATTAAACGTAATTTAGAAAATGTACACACAACAAATATTAAAAGACCCTCCAAGTTTGCAGGTCTTGGCGATCATAATGGTAATGATGATGTTTGCAACCAAGACACAGGGAGTACTTCAGATTAACCCAATCACGGAGGAATCAGGATACGTGCAAGTTAGATTGAGAAAAGTTGAGGGGGTAAACAAAACTTCTACAATCTTACATTTGATTGACACTAGAGAATTGAATAGCATTGTAAATCAGATTGAGAGTAATACAGAAAAAATAAGAACTAAAAATACATAAAAATATTTCATATGGAACAAATGTAACACTTGTTATTGCCATAATAGTTATCATAATTGTAGTTAAAATAAAAAATATAAATATGTACATATATATAAATAAGTTTTTATAGTCTTTAGTTTTACATATAAAATAGTTTTAATATTATACATAGCCAAATAAGTGGACTCAGGAGAGGCCACCATTTAAGAGGGGAGGAGTTACATCCAGATCAGCCCAATTAATAATAACGGCTGGTAAAGTGTAGGGAAACAAACACAGCTTAAATTAGAGCAAAGAATTAAGTACTGATCTACATAAGTATGTATATAAGTAAACATATTTTTTTTCCTGTTACAGTTATATTTTACATTCCCCACGCTTTACCAGACAGCAACGCAAACAAGAAAACATTTTTCGTTGCTTAATTTAAGCAAGTTTAAAAAGTTAAGTTAGTCTTAAGATTCATTCCAAAAAGTAAAGACAATAAACGGAAGCAAAAAAACTGTTTTCTTTTACTTTTGAACATAATTCGCGCGTTTTCTTAACTTTGCTCTGCAAAAAGGTTTGTTGACTTATAAGCAATTTCATCAGGTTATGGGCCCAGACTCGAAAAATGGAGCGGTTTATAGAAATTGAGAAGTTAACGGGTAGAGAAAACTACCATAGCTGGAGATTTGCAGCGGAACATGCGTTGAAGTTACAGGGGTACTGGAAATCGATTTTAGGTACTGGGACAGATGCGAGCATTAAGGAAAGAGCAATGTCAAGATTGGTATTGTGTATCTCATCAAATCTGTACATGCACATTCAAGGTATAAAAACAGCAAAAGATATGTGGGAAAAATTGAAAGCATTGTATGATGATTCCGGCTTGACCAGACGTTGTGGGCTATTAAGAAAATTGACAACGACACATTTGGTAAACTGCACTAACATAAGTGACTATATTGATACAATTATTTCCACGGCACAAAAGTTAAACGAGACAGGAATGAAAGTGGATGATGAATGGGTTGGCAGTCTATTACTTAGCGGCCTACCGGAGCATTTTGCACCTATGATTATGGCTATAGAGAGCAGCGGAATTGTAATAACAGCTGATACAATTAAAACTAAACTACTTCAGGATTTCGACAGCTATAATAACTCAAAACATTTAAAAATATTAACAACAACAACAAGAAGAGCGTAATTTACTACAAATGTAGAAAAGAGCGGCACATAGCAAAAAATTGTAAAAATAAAAGCAACAGCAGCGCAACAAGCGGCATTTGTTTCTCACTACAATTACGGTAAAGATCATTGGTTGATTGATTCGGGAGCTACCACCCATATGGTAAATTGCAAGCACCAGTTTAAGAATCTTAGTTTTTTTCATCTAATGAGACTGTTATGGTGGCAAATAAAAGTTGCTTGAAAATTATGGGAAAAGGTGACATTAAATAAAGTTGAAGGTGAACAACAAAATTATAGAAGGCACAATTGAGAATGTTTTGTATGTGCCGGATCTGTGCACAAACTTAATTTCGGTAAGTCAGTTGGTAAAGAAAGGCTATGAAGTTAAGTTCGAAGCTGGGAAATGCACTATAAAAAACAAATCGGAAATAATAGCTAGTGCCAGTCTCTATGAAGATGTGTTTAGACTGGATGTACATATGTATATCCGTCACAAGAAAATTTTGCATGTATCACGAAACAACTTTAACTTTTACATAAGCGTTTAGGCCATGCAATTAATATCGATAAGAAATTGTTAGAAGATTGCAATGAAGAGAATTTCGAAAATGATAAGTGTATTTCTTGTCTACAAGGAAAACAAACAAACTTGCGCTACAAACAATCTACAAGCAGATCGGATACTGTTCTGGGTTTAGTTCACGCGGATGTGTGTGGTCCCATGGAATGTCTGTCCATAGGTGGTGGATTATATTTTCTTTTATTTTTGTACGATTATTCAAATAAAGTTTTTATATATATTTTGAAAAATAAGTCTGAAGTTGCGGCCAAATTTAAAATTTTTAAAGAAATGGTGGAAAACCAAACTGAAAAGAGAATAAAAATTTTGCGTTCAAACAATGGCCTGGAGTTCTGCAATAGGCAAATGGAGACAATACATATGTCAACAAAGTGGTATAGTTCATCAGACGTCAGCACCCTACACTCCATAGCAAAATGGGAAGGCTGAACGTATGAATCGGACAATTGTCGAGAAGGCACGAACTATGATGTTTGATGCAGGGTTAGCAAAAAAAATTTGGGCCGAGGCTGTTAACACAGCAGCGTATTTGCTGAACAGAACACCACATAGAAAATTATTTGGTAAATCGCCAGAGGAAATATGGAATGGTCGTGTTTGTAATCTATCGTATTTGAAAATTTTTGGTTGCATAGCGATGGTAATGATGCCAAACAAACACGAAAGAAATGGGATTCAAAATCAAAGAAATGCATCATGCTTGGTTATTGTGAAAATTCCAAGGCATATCAGCTGTACGAACCTGTTTCATGCAAGATATACATAAGTAGAAACGCAGTATTTTTTGAAGACAGAATGTTTTTTGCGCAGCAGAATTCAGTCGGGGATATTGAAATTTCTAAATGTGATAGGAATTTGGTGGGGATGATAATTAATGAAAATTCCGATCAATTCGCTAATGGTGAAGAAAATAGTGAAGCGCAACAAGATTTGTCAGATTATGAATCTGTTGGTAGTGTTGAAGATTTACAAGGCTTCACTTCAAGAGATAGTACACCAGTTGGTGAGGAACTAAATAATGAGCAAATCCTACGGCGTTCATCTAGAATACCATGTTCCACTAATATGGATGATTACGTCACATATGTTGCTATTGGTGATAAGATAGAACCTCAGAGTTATGCGGAGGCTACTAAATGTAATGAGCGTGAAAATTGGCAAAAGGCGATAGATGACGAAATAAAATCACTGATTGTAAATAATACTTTTAACGTTGTTGATAGAACAGGAAATGAAAAGAAATTGAGCACCAAATGGAATTTTAAATTGAAATACGATGAAAACGGCGAGGTTGTACGTTACAAGCCTCGGCTAGTAGCAAGAGGTTAGAATAAGTTAGAGGTAGCAACGAAACTTATTCACGAGTTATGCGTTATTCGTCATTACGATATTTATTGTCAGTAGCAGTTCAATTTGACTTGCGAATGATGATGAGATGTTTGCACAGCATTTTTACAGGGTGACCTGGAAGAAAATAAGAAGAAGCTGAGTGAAATTTTGAAAGATCTTGGTCTTGTGCAATTAAAGAGTGATCAATGCATCTATTTCAAAATTGATAACAGAAACATTTTGATTCTGACCGTTTATGTCGATTACATTTTAGTATTTTAAAATGATGAAAAACAAAAGCAATGCTTGTTTGAAAATTTAAAATCGAAATTTAAACTTAAGGATTTGGGGCAAGCAAAGTCTTTTCTTGGGCTCAGAATAAACAAGCTGAGCAGCATACAAAGTCCAAAAAATGATAGTGAAAAATCTCAACAGCCTAATTACCCTTATCAAGAGCTAATTGCCAGTTTGATGTTTACAGCACAGTTAACTAGGCCTGAAATATGTTATGGAGTTAATTTTTTGAGTCGTTTTAACAACAACTATGGTACACAACATTGGCAAGCAGCAAAACGTATTTTACGTTACTTAAAGGCCACTATCAACTATAAATTGTATTTTAAAAAAGGTGATGATTCGACACTGAAGGGGTATTGCGTTGCTGATTATCCAGGTGATTTGGATCAGAGAAAATCAGTTAGCGGATTTATTTTCACTAGGCAAGGAGCACCAATTAGTTGGGCATCAAAGAAGCAGGCCACTACTGCATTATCCACGTGCGAAGCAGAATATATGTCAATGGCAACAGCCGTCCAAAAAGCCTTATGGCTTAAACACTTTGAGGAAGCAATTTTTGGCAAACAGTTTGGACCTATTGAAATATTTTGCGACAAACTTGCAGCAGTACAATTGGCAAAAAATGGATCTTACCATCCCAGGACCAAACATATAGATGTCCGTCATCATTTTATAAGAGACTCGTTGGCTGATGGGAGGAAGGACTTCGTCGGAAGAAATGTTGGCATATATTCTTACGAAGCCGGTAGTAAAACAGAAACTAAGTTATTGCCTTAATAGAATAGGTATAGTTTAAATATAATTTTCGGTGAGGATGTTGGAAATGAAAATTGAATTTAAACGATTTATACTTTCTTAATACAAACTATGTTTATATTAATGATCTGTACATACTTATGTAAATTACTTCATAGCTACTAACTTTTTATACATTCATTAAAGAAGCTTCAAGAACATTAACCACGCGAGTTACATATACAAGAAATTACATTGATATGAAATCAAATGAACCTGACAAATTCGAAGAATTCTTAAACCAAATTAATAAAGCCAGACAGTAACCCAATTCCACATTTCCTGTAAATTTCGCAACACATAATATTCCCAAAGTAATTAATCAACATTTCAGCATAAATTTGACAATAACAAAAAATCATAACACTTTATTAATTAGCACACACTTACATACATATATAAATGAAAATGTTAGCCAACAAATAAAAATTAAGCTAAGTAAGCAAAATTGTAATACATTTGGAAGTTCTTAAATAATATTAAATAAAATAACAGACAGACTGTTCTGTCCGCTGAAACTGATCAAACGTGTCTTTTTTTAAAAACGCTCGAACGCCGGTAAGATATAAAATTGGCGCAGTCGGTAGGATCCTAATTTATTAATTCAAGGATCCAGTGATACGAACCGCGTTCAGATAAAAAAGAAAAAAATTTTTTTTTAAGAATTAGTTTTGGTGCAGTGAAAGCTAAATACAAAATTTTGAAGCCAACTCCACCAAAGTGAAGTGAACATTTTAATTTAAAGTAGAAACTACAAAGAAACAAAGTGAAAACTACTAGTGTGCAGTGAAAGCCAAATAGCAACAACAACAAAATATTTATGCTAACACCACCAACGTGAAGTGGACACTTATAGTTAAAAGTAGATACTACAAATAAATAAAGTGAATCACCACGAAAAGCAGTAAACGCTGCTTAAACAATTGTACAAAATTAATCAAGGAAGAATGACGGAAGGACAGCCTCAACTATCACCTGTGGAACTGATCGAAGAGCTTGCTAGAAGAGAGCAACAATTGGAAGCGATGAGGCAGGCATACCTAGAACTAAGAGATAAGGTAGAAGTAAACAACAGAGAGAGCATAATGAAAACAATAAACAGCCTGCCCACGTTCACCGGTACAGGGGAAATCACAATAAATTAATTTTTTAAAAGCATAGAATATATATTATCCACAATCAACGACACCGAGTTAAAGAAGGAAGCGGTACGAACAATTTTCTACAGGATTATACAAGGACCAGCGAAGAATGTAATAATCAACGTCCCATAACCAGATAACTGGCACTTAATCAAAGAAACTCTGAAGTTATGATACCGACCCGACATGGAACCACACCAGCTGTACAGGAAAATTGCTAACCTTAAAGTAAATAATGTAAGTGAACTTATGATCGAAATACAGGACATTAAATATAAGTCTGACGAACTGACAGTATATTATACAGGCGACCACTATATAGACCTAAGTAATATGGACAGTATGTTAATAAATACTATAAAAGAAATGACTCAGGGAGTTTTATTTGAAAAATCTATAACGAAGGAAATTTAAACAATATTTTAAAAATAATGATAAGTAGACGTTTTGAAGACAGTTGTATTAGAGAAGAGTATAGGAAATCTAAAGTTAATAAATTTAACAACACAAATTTAAATAGAAACTCAAATTATAAAGGACAAACAAATTTTAATAACTATAACCATAACAATTACAATAATAACCATAATCAAAATAATTATAAACCTAATTATAAGAACAATCAAATAAATAGTTCAGGACGATATAGATTCCAAAACAATTCTGGACAATACAGGGTGCAGAATAATTCAGGTAATTTCCAAAGGTTTTCACAGCCAGGAAACCCTAGGCATTTCGTTAGCCAAAATCGCTTAACGCAACCTAGGCAAGGGCAAGAAGAACCTATGGATATCGATAATATACAAATAAATAACGTTCATGAATTCTCGCAACAGGTAGGAAACCCTAAACAACATTGCAGTCCAAGTTACTGTAATCAAGTTAGGCAAGACCAGCAGAGATTAGTGGATAAGAAAGATATAGAAAGTAATTATAATCAAACATTAGAAAATGCAAAACAAACAACAAAGTCAGATCAAAATAATGGATATACGTTTTTTCAGAAACCGCCTCTGACTATTTACCCATCATAAACATAAAAATAAAAGGAAAAATATATACTGCCTTAATAGATACAGGCATTAGCCTAATAGATAATAACATAAATGATTTTCAGAAAAATTTATTGATAAAACCAATTCTCTTCAGTACCATAAATAAGAAAGATGTAATAAAATATGAAGTCTTGACAGATGCTCCTGATGAATTTAATATACCACATTATTCAAAAATTAGATGGAAAGTAACCGAATTAAAAGGAAGACAGTATAAATTTATAATAGGAATTGATTTACTAAATTGTTTCAAAACCATGATAAATATAGATGAGGGATACATTTCAATTAATGATAGAATAACAAACTTTTTGATACATTCAAAATATAAAGGAAAAGATATGTCTCCCAGACATCAGAGATGGTTATTAAAATTGGGAGAATACGATTTTGAAATAGACTACATAAAAGGAAAGGAGAATAGAGTAGCGGATTTTTTAAGCAGACTAAAAAATGCTGATACAAAAACAGAAGAGGAAAAAACTAATATTCAAGAAAATTCAAATAAAGAAAACAGTGTAAAAATAAATAATGTGGAAGAAGATAATGTATCTATATTAACAATTCACTCAGCCGAAGAAAATCTATTGGATCATTTTTATATTAAAGAGGAAATCGTTAACAAGTATAAAACACAAATTATATTAACCAACAATAAAGTAGAAGAAATGAAAACAATAAACGGAAAAAGAATTATTTTTGTAGCCGAGTCCGATTTTAGCGAAATGGGAAATATATTCAGAAGATATGTTACTAAAGGAAAAATAGGTATATTTTCCGAATTATCAGAACATAGTTACAATATAGTACAGGAAAAGCCAATCGAAATGTTTTCCAATGACAAGCAAATAAAATTCATTAAATGTACTAGAAGAGCTCAGGACATAGAAACCGAAATAGAAGCAGTCAAGCAAATTTCTTTTTATCACATTAGAGAAAGTATACACTCCGGCATACAGGAAACATATAACCAAATCAAATATAAAATTTATTATCCAAAATTATTAGAATTAATTCAGATAGTAATTAACCAATGCGAGATTTGCAAAGAAGTAAAATATGATAGAAATCCGATAAAACAAAAATTTAAACTTACAGAAACGCCGACAACTAAAAATCAAATTGTACATATAGACACGTATGTAATGAAAAATTTCCGGTTTTTAACAGTAATTGATAAATTCTCAAAATTCGGGGCAGCCTATCATTTAACAGATAAAAGTCCCATTACCATTATAGAACAATTGGAGGATCATTTTTCAAAAGTAGGTAAACCAGAAAAAATTGTGGCAGACGGCGAATTCAAGGCAATTCAAATTAAAGAATTTCTAAACCAAGAGGGAATTCAATTGCACATAGCAAAACCAAACAGTCACACAGGAAACGCAGATGTCAAAAGACTACACAATACATTAGCTGGAAATTTAGAATCCTGTATAAAACTAATAAAGAAATTCCAATAAAACAACTTATTCAAAGGGCTATGCGGAATTATAATGAACGCTATCACTCCAGCACTAAATATACACCAAATGATATACAACAAGGAAAAATAGATGAAGAAAAAGTTAAAAAGAATCTGGAAGAAAATAAAAAGAAGGTAATAGAAAAATTAAACAAAAGCAGAGAGAATTATGAGGAAAAGAGATCAGAAGGATTTATAAAAAACTATAAAGCGGTTAGGCATAAAGAGCAACCCAGGTTTAGGAAAGGAAAGTTGAAAAATATTCACCTAAACAACATTAAAAAACCATTAAAATTTTTTAGATACTAATCATGATACTGGTAACGTTGACATGGATAAAACAGAGTGAAGGCACAATGATTATAAAGGAACTAACGGACCAAATGGGATTTATTGACCTACAAATAAGAGACCAAGAAATAGTTAAGGATAGTGACATAGTATTACATATAATTAATGTTAAACAAATAGAAAATATTATTAATGAACTGACAGACAATATTATACTAGCGAAGATCAGTAACAAGGACATATTACAAGCCGAATTCCTTGAAGCAAGAAATAAATTAATGACATTAGTACCAACAGAAAAAAGACAAAAAAGAGGACTTATAAATGCAATAGGTACAGTAGCTAAATGGACATTTGGCACAATGGACGACGACGATAGACAGACCATACAAAAACACTTATTACAGACAGACGAGACATTAAACGATCAAATACACATAAACGATCATTTTAATTTAGCAATAGAACAAATAAAAAATATTGTAACAATCGATAGGAAAGAAACTGAAAGTGGTTTTAACACTATAAATAAAATGGTAGACGAAGAATACCAACAACATATGTATTTACAACAAATGATAAATATTCAATTAATAAAAAGTAAAATAGAACAAATCCAAGATAATGTAGTCTCAGCCAAATACGGGTTAGCACACCCAAGTATTTTAACAAATCATGAAATTAACAAATATAATATTGATTTTAATAAATTAAAATATTTGCAATTAGGAATAGCAACTTTTAATAATACTTAATTAATATTAAGCATTAAAATACCAAAATTGTTCATACAAGTAAAAATAAGAAAAATTGTACCATTACCAAATAAAGATCAAAAAGAAATAGAAGCCAAAATAGAGGAAGTTTTTACGTATAAAGATAAAATTATGCAATTTGAAGAAAATAAACATTTTAGACAATTAAAACCCAGTACTCATTTTATATTAACAAAGAATTGTAAATTAATAACAAACAAAGAATTAGAAGTTATAGCGTTGGATGAAAAAACCATTATGGTTAAAAACGCAGTAAATTTACTTGTAAACAATACATGTAATAATATTACTATATTAAATGGAAATTATGTAATTCAATTTAACAACTGTTCAATACAAATTAATGATTACTACTATTCTAATTTAGTTGAAAAATTCGATGGAAATATTATGAGCTTGCGATATGATGATATAAAGAATTTTACAGAAAAACTTACTTTCGAACAAATAGATGAAGAAAATAAAATAAATTTTAAAAATATTTCTAATTTAAAAACCCATAATAAAGTCATATACGGGTGTAACATTTTTCTCATACTTTCAAAAATATTAATAATTACCATTTGGAGAACAAAATTTAAATATATTAAAATAAATTTGAATAAACGAATTCAGGAGAATTCTGATCTAAAGAGGGGAGAGGTTACATATACAAGAAATTACATTGATATGAAATCAAATGAACCTGACAAATTCGAAGAATTCTTAAACCAAATTAATAAAGCCAGACAGTAACCCAATTCCACATTTCCTGTAAATTTCGCAACACATAATATTCCCAAAGTAATTAATCAACATTTCAGCATAAATTTGACAATAACAAAAAATCATAGCACTTTATTAATTAGCACACACTTACATACATATATAAATGAAAATGTTAGCCAACAAATAAAAATTAAGCTAAGTAAGCAAAATTGTAATACATTTGGAAGTTCTTAAATAATATTAAATAAAATAACAGACAGACTGTTCTGTCCGCTGAAACTGATCAAACGTGTCTTTTTTTAAAAACGCTCGAACGCCGGTAAGATATAAAATTCGCGCGTTTTCTTAACTTTGCTCTGCAAAAAAGGTTTGTTAACTTATAAGCAATTTCATCAATAATAAGCAAGACGGTGAATACGCCTTCAGCATAAAACTTGCCTGGATCAAATGTTGAATTTCCATACTATTTTGTAGCTGATGCAGCATTTCCATTAAGGGAAAATATAATGAAGCCATTTTCAAAAATTACAGATGAAAGCAAAGAGGTTTTCAATAACAGAATAAGTAGGGCTAGAATACGTATTGAGATTGCTTTTGGTAAGAAAAACTTATATATTTTGATTTGCATACATACATGCAAATAAAGTGTTTGCATTTATTTTTTCAGGAATTCTTACTTCCCGTTGAAGAATTTTAATGACGTGCATTTCTTTATCAACGGAAAATGCAAAACAGGTGCAGTGAAACTTCGATATTACGAACTTCGTTATAACGAAAAACTCAATGTAACGAATTTTTAGCTGAGTCCCTTGAAAAAACCTTTTTATTGCAAAGTTTTTCATACAGAAATGCTCTATAGCTATAACGAAAAAATTCTGAGGTATAAAGCATCCATATAGCGAAGTATTTTTTCAAAAGCCTCTATACAACGAAATTATAATTGAGAAATACATACATACATAACATTTTAATATAACATTTTAAGTGTGTAAGTCATTATCAAAATCCTCTACATAACGAAGTCTTGAACTATAGCCTCCATACAACGAAGTCAGAATAAAGGAAAATTAAATTTTAAGCAAAACGGGGCAGTCACTTTTAAAAACAACGAAAGGGAAATGTCTTTGCAGGTTAATATGTAAAGAGCCACAAATGACATAGTCTTTGTTCTTTGCCAAAATGAGTGTATTAAAGCGTAAATCAATTTCTATACGAGAAAAACATTCTATAATTGATGCTGTTGATCGTGGTGACAAATCTAAGCAAGAAATTGCTAAACAATTTAATATACCGCCGAGTACTCTTTCTACAATTTTAACAAATCGGGAGATTATTTGCAACACTAAAACTTTAAAGTGCAAAAGATTGCGACTTGCAGAATATGAAGACGTTGAACAATGTTTATCTAAATGGTTTACACAATGTCGAAATCCAAACATTCCCTTAGGAAGACCGATGGTAAAAACCAAAGCTGAACAGTTTGCAGCACGTTTGGGATACAACGATTTTAAAGCTAGTATCGGTTGAGTTGATAATTTTAAAAATCGCCATGATATCGGATTTCGAAAAGTGAGTGGAGAAAGTGCCAGTGTAAGTGATGAAGTTTGTTCGGAATGGAAAGCATTGTTACAAAGTTTGTTGGCAGAATATGAACCGCACAATATTTTTAATGCAGACGAAACTGGGCTATTTTTTAAATGCGCACCAGACCAAACAATGGCGTTTAAATCCGAAAATGCCACGGTGGAAAACATAGTTAAGAAAGACTATCTATTTTATTTACTGTTAACAGTACAGGCTCTGAGAAGAGAAAATTGCTCATAATCGGAATATCGACTAACCCAAGATGTTTTAAAAACATAAAAAGCTTACCAGTGGACTACACTGCGAACAAAAAAGCCGAAAAATGCCACGGTGGAAAACATAGTTAAGAAAGATTATCTATTTTATTTACTGTTAACAGTACAGGCTCTGAGAAGAGAAAATTGCTCATAATCGGAATATCGACTAACCCAAGATGTTTTAAAAACATAAAAAGCTTACCAGTGGACTACACTGCGAACAAAAAAGCTTGGATGACATTCGACAGCTTAGCATCTGTCGAAAAAAATATTGATGGCCGCATTCTAAACTTGCGTAAACAAACAAAAATTACACAATATTTTACTAAAATGTAATAAAATAAAAAAATAATAAAAACATAATTTTTTATTTACCTCTTAAATAGTGAATTTTTATTACATATTATTGTCGTGTAAAATAGAATTTGGACAAAAAACCGTAATTATAACGATTTTTTTTTTGTATTTAAATGTCGTTATACCAAGATTTCACAATGCATATGTATGTATAACAAATGAAGTATTTTTCGTTGTATAGCAACACTGTTCGCTAAACAAGCAAATTATTGTGGATCTGAACAAATCTTTTTTAAATACTGAAAATAAGGAATAAAAACCCTATTAATTTCTTCCTAAAATAAAACAAAACATCAGCAATCAAGTGTCATTAAAAAGTGAAATACATTTGAATTAGTTGTTATTTCAACTGAGTGCAGTAAATGCAGATCAGCGATCAGAGGTGAAAGTGGCATACGGTGCAATGGTGTATGTGAGAAAATTTATCACCTTACAAAAAATGCGCGGGTATTAACTAGTATTCCGCTAAAGTTTTTGAGGAAACCAACTACATAAGATTTATTTGTGATGATGCATGCAATACATTCAAAATGTAGATTTGGTGTTGAGGGAAATACAAGATAATGTCAACAAAAACAAACGAACATTGGCGGAATATAAGAGTGAAGTTGAATGTTCACTTAAACAAAATGAAACTGAAATAAAGAAGTTATTAAAAGCAATAGAAAATAGATATGATGCAAGATTTAAGAAAATGGATAACATTCAAAAAATATGTGAGAAAAGTGTTGATGAAGTAAAAAGTTTGTATGGAAATGTAAGCGAAGTCGAAAACAAAAACAAGGACATAATTGAAAAGATTAGCAATAACAATGTAAAGAAAAAAGAGTGGTAAAAGAAGCAAATGTAAAAAAGTTATCATATGCAAAAACAGCTGCAAAAACAGTCAAAGAGAGTTCCCTTAATTCTTAACCCCAAAGAAAAACAAACTGTGCAAAAAACTAAAGAAGAACTAAATAAAAAGGTGGATCCAAATGATTTTAAAATAGCAAATATTGAAAACGGACGAAATGGTACTCTGGTTATACAGAGCAGAGGACATGAGTATTAAATCAAATGAAAATGAATTATTGGAAAAATTAAAAAAACAGAATGAGGTAATAAAAGACAGCAATGTGGAAATTGTAAAATGTTTTGAGACCAAAAGATTTAATAGATCTGTATACAACGCCAAAGTAAAAATTGATTATGCAACATATCACAAAATTATGCCTATGCAAAGATTAAACATTGGGTGGGAAAAATGTAGAATATTTGATGGTACTATAATAATGCAGTGTTTTAATTGCCAAGGTTTTAATCACAAAGCAAACGAATGCAGGAACGAAGCGGTGTGTTTTAAATGTCATGGAAACCACAAGAGTAAAGAATGTACAAAGGAAATATTGAATAAATGTATCAACTGCGTCAGGGAAAACAAAAGGCTAAATCTCAGCCTAGATGAAAATCATGCGACAATCAACAGAGAATGCCCAGTATATAGAAATAAATTGAATTTAAAAAAAGAAGGATTGGAATTGATATAGAGATATAACAATCAAAACAAATACATGGAATATACACCAACATACAGGGGCTAATAAATAATTTCAGCCAACTAGAAATAATTGTGAAGTCGGGTAAACCGAATTTTATAATATTATCAGAAACGCATATGACTGAGCAGATATATGAAACAGAGGTTGAAATAAATGGATATAATCTATATAACACAGTATCTAATTCTAATGAAACTGGAGGTGTAATTTTGTATTTTAAAAAACAAGGGAGGGTCACAATTATAAAGGCAGACATAAAAGATTCCGAGTACTGGATAAGTGCACATATGGCCAAAAAATATAATGTTTCGTTTATTGTAATAGCTATTTATAGGTCACCAAGTTATTCGAAATCGGAATTTTGTGATAAACTGCAAGATTTTCTGGAAGAAGTGTGTGAAACCAATTGCGACATAATAATAGGCGGTGACTTTAATATTGACTGGAATAATGACTTTTACAAAATAAAAATTGAAAGTATATTAAACGATAATGGCCTAAAACAGATAATGAATGAAAACACTCGAATAACACAGAACTCAAAAACAATTATAGATTATATTATAACAAATAGTGAAGCCGTGATCGCTAAAACCAATATAATAACAAGATATCAGACCATGAAGCTATGCATATTATTATAGAATATGAAAAAGAGACTCCAGAAATAGAAACAAAACAAAAAGAGTTTTTTAAATATAATAAGAACTATTTTCGAAGTGATCTAAGTGCAATGTTACAATATAATGAAATGTTGAATGTTAATGAACAAACTGAAGATTTTGATAAATGCATGAAAGTAGCAATAGCTAAATTTGTGATAAAAAAGCAAAGAATTGAAAGCAGTAATAATAAGTGGTTTAATAACGATCTGAGAAACTTGAAATTGCAAAAGGTCAGAGTATATCAGAAAGCTGTATTTGACAACACAAGCACAACATGGACCAACTATAGAAATGTGATAAAATCTGTGATATTTAATCAAGTAGAGTGTAAGAATAATATGGAAATAGCTGGCAAATTTAACCATTATTTTATAGACAGTATTGAAGAAATAAGAAGTTCAATGGGAAATGTGCAATACAAAAACCTGGTACCTTTGCTAAACTCAAAGTTTAGGTTTCGTGCAATATCTATATTAAAATTAAAAGACGCGTTTAAGACTATAAATAACAAACCTGACTATAAAAAAAATACAAAAAACATAATTTTGGATACATGGGACATAACTGGCAATATCTTGTTAAACATTATTAACAAATCAATGGAAAGAGGAACTTTTCCAGAAAATTGGAAAGAATCAATGATTACACCAGTTGCAAAAGTTAAAGATACAAACAAAAGTGAAGAATTTCCTCCAATAAATAGTTTAAAAATATGTGAAAAGGTTTTGGAAAAAGTTGTGAAAAATTAACTAAAAGAATATATAGAAAGTAATTCACTACTATTTAAATATCAGTCAGGATTAAAAAAAACATTCATGCGAAACAACTGTAAATTATCTAATAAATAGGTGGAAATGTGTAAAGAAAAATAATAAAGTTTTGTCTATTTTTCTTGACTTTAAACGAATGTTCGAGACGATTGATAGAAACACTCTGATACAAAAACTTCACAGGTTTGGAATACAAGACACTGAGCTAAATTGGTTTAAAACCTATCTAGTAAATCGTAAACAAAAAACAAAAGTTAATAACATAGAATCGACTGCGATAGAAAATGAATACGGCGTACCGCAAGGCTCAATATTGGGAGCTCTCCTATTTATTATTTATATAAACGACATTGAAAAGATATTGGAAAAGTGCGAAATAATCCTATACGCAGACGATACGCTTATATTTACAGAAGCAGAAACAGAAGAAATGTGCTATGAAAATACAACAAGTGATATGTATAATATAAACAAGTGGTTAAAAATGAATGAATTAAAACTTAATGAAAAGAAAACCAAATTAATGGAAATTAATATAAACACAGACAAAATATTTAATATAAACAATATACCAATTGAAAAAGTTAACAGTATTAAATATGTACCTAGGTTTCACTATTGACAAGAAATTAAAGTTCAACGAACATATTGAATACATATGTATGTATGTAAAAAGATCGGGGGAAAATCGGGTTTTTTAAGCGTTTGAGAAATAAAGTTTCTACAATTACATCTATAAATATATACAACACAATAATTAAACCATTTTTGAATATGGATCAACTATATTATACTCCATCTGCAGTGAGACTACAAAAGCTTCAGAACAAGGCCATGCGAGTTATGTCACCACACTTACCCCCACCAAAGCCACTAAGACATAACAACACACACACACACTTAAATGAAACACAAAATTAGTTCAAGCACCTCATATTAATAAAATGTAAAACAAACATAAATTGTAAAACATTGATTGCAAACAACAAGTTGCGAAATATAAAAAATGCAGACTTCTTAAAATATCGTTTATTAACCTTTTTAATATTAATTGCGAAATACAAGTAAATCAAATTGCTGATTATTAAAAATATTATTTTTAAAATTAAATCAATAGAATAAGCACTTTTATAAGAAAAGAAGCAATAAAATTAGAACTTTTATATTTAGTTAAGAAGTTTCATTAAAAAGAAAAGAAACAATAAATTTCATTCTGAATCGTGCAACAGAAAAACATAGACGTGTTTTTTTTACACGAATAGTTTATTAAAACTATAACTGGCGCAGTCGAAAAAAAGTTGACGGAATATCAACTTTGGCTCCTAAATATTAAAAGTGAAAAAGTTAATGAATATAACTTTATAATTATCCTGAAAAGAAAAATTTCTTAATTCTACGAAACCTAAGGGTCCCTCTAGAATTATAATAAAATAAAAATAAAAATTATAAAAAAGAGACAAATCAAAAAAAAAAAAAAATAAAAATAAAACACTTATTATAAAGATAAGAGACATAAACATTGTTAACTTGCTTTGAAAAAAAAACCATATCATTCCATAACAAAAGAATAAAATACCTATTACCGTGAAGAAGCGATATTTTTCCAACCAACAAGAAATTCCGTTTGAACAGCGTAAGAAAGGATCAACAAGGAACAAAACAACTGAACCCACAGGACCATCAAATTATCAACAAGAAGAAATCCACAAATTATGAAACTATTAATATCAATAATAGGTTAAATAAGTTATATTTTTGTAATATAAGTATATTTAAGCATAAAACTTTAAAAGCTAAATATTTTTTTGTAATATAAGTATATTTAAGCATAAAAGCTAAAAATAAAATTATTTAATGCGAAAAACATATCGGGTCACACCATACACAAATATCTTTAGACATCTTATACCCATCCCAGAAAACACTGAAATGTCGTTAGAAAACAATAACCCCTCGGGTTCCATTCCCCAAATTCCAAATCAAGTTTCATATCAGCATCAAATATTTGATTCACTTGAAGGACCTCCCAAAATTCGACGGAAGCCCCAGACTTTTGTACGAATGTTTAACAAACGTAAATATTAGGGTGTTTAGTTAACGTATACGGGACGAACTATGCAAAAATTATTTTACGAGCAATTAGGAACAAAATAATTGGACAAGCTAACGAGGTACTCAATGTTTATGGTACCCCTTTGGTTTGGGAAAGCATAAAAAACAATATAATTCTGCATTACTCCTATAAAAGGAATGAAACCTCCTTGATTAAAGATCTACATAATTTAAAACAAATTCAGTCTGTCCAGCATTTTTATAGCTCAGTTATAGAAATACAATCTTCCATTAATAACAATATCCTAATTCACGAAAGCAATCCTAGCGTAATTGAGGCAAAACAAAAACTATTTGCAGAAATGTGTTTAAACACATTCCTGTCAGGCCTTAAAGAACCTTTGGGCTCAAACATTAGATCGATGAGACCTAAAACAATGGCCGAAGCCCTTTCCTTTTGTATACAAGAACAAAACATATTCTACACAAAAAAGACATTTGCGAACATACAGCATGTTCCCCAACAGAATTTTAAACACTTTCCAAGTTGTCCATTGCCTCAGACTTACCAACCAATAGTTAATAATTCATACAGATTCCCTCAGCAGTTTTCAAGACAATACTACCCGAATATACCTTCATATCAAAACAATACAATTGGATATCAAAACCTAATGAATAACGCTCAAAACCCCCAAATTAACGCAACCACTAATACATTTGGACAAAATAGACATTGCTACCTGAAAAACATACCGAATAACAGACTTGAACAAACCCGAACATTTTACAACAATAACAACAAATCCTTTAACAATACCTCTGAAAGACAGCAGTATAGTATACAACATTTACCACCACCAGAACCAATGGGTGTAAGTTCAGGTTACACTCACTTAAGGAAACCGCAGAGTATGCAAACCAAGAGAACAACCAACGGTTTTAAACCTCACGAAATGCACAACATTGATGTAGAAGAAACTCCATACGAAAATTTAGACGAATATTATTATTATCCAGGGAACGATCAAGTTCAAAACGACGTTAAATTTCCTCAGAACAATTTAAAACGAGACTTTATTTTTGGGCAAAATTATCAATACGACCAAAACAACAGTAATACAATTGACGATGGTGAAAATTTTCTGCTAGATGCCTCCCCGGACCAACCGGATATCTAGACATAAGCAAACATGGACACACATTACCATATATAAATATATCCTCTCCCTTCGGTAAATCATTAAAATTTCTAATAGACACTGGAGCATCATCGTCCTTTATAAACCCAGAACATATTGACAAAGGCAAATGTAGAACCTGCGAACCAATAACGATAACCACAATACTAAATAAACACTCTTTAAACAAGAAAATTAGTTTACCATACTTTGAAGAATTCAGGGAAAAAGGTAAGATGGAACTATTCGTCTTTAAATTTCATAATTATTTCGATGGATTGATAGGACTTGATATATTAAACAAACTTAAAGCCAAAGTAGACCTGGGCAGTCAGACTCTGATCACAAAAAATTCCATAATACCACTACAATTTAAACATAATCTAACTTCAGCGAAACATATAATTCAACCTGATTAAAATACCAGTTGATTCAAGAAACGGCGATTTTTTCATACAAAAAACATTTTTAGAACCTGACTTATTTATTTCGGGAGGTATTTATACCGCAAAAGAATGGTACAGTTTCGTGGAGATGGCAAATACATCCAACAAAGAAAAAATTGTCTATATTGAACAACCTGTAAAAACCATTCCATATCAAAATTTCATCGAGGTTAATAACTTTACCATAGACTCAGGCACATTTCCCCAAGAAGAAAATATAACAAAAATGCTAAGAACGGAACACTTGAATGAAGAAGAAAAGAAAGCATTAAGGAAAATTTGTGTGGAATTCGATGACGTATTCTTTAAGGAAGGCAGTTCCCTTAGTTTCTCTAACCAAATAAAGCACAAAATTAAAACCACAGATGACATACTTACCAATTTTTACAAAATCGTACAGATACCCTTATGTTCATAAGGAGGAGGTACGGAAACAAATAAATAAAATGCTACAACAGGGCATTATAAGACCAAGTTTTTTATCCTGGAGCGCTCCTGTATGGATAGTTCCAAAGAAAAGAGATGCTAATAACGTACAAAAATGGAGACTTGTAAGAGATTACAGGACACTGAACGAAAAAACAATTTGTGATAAGTACCCCATACCCAACATTACAGATATACTTGACAAATTGGGTAGAAGCATGTACTTTACCACCCTGGATCTTGCAAGTGGATTTCACCAGATAGAAATGCGTCCAGAACATATTGCAAAAACCGCATTTTCTGTAGATGGAGGTCATTTTGAATTTGTCAGAATGCCATTTGGCCTTAAAAATGCACCATCTACATTCCAAAGAATAATGGATAATGTACTCATTACAAGAACATATATTAAATCTGAGAAGTTTTTGAAAAGCTTAGGGAATCAAACTTAAAAATTCAAATGGACAAATCTGAATTTTTACACAAAGAATGTGCGTTTTTAGGACACATTATCTCCACTGAAGGAATAAAACCAAACCCTGAAAAAATTCAAGCCATAAGAAATTTTCCTCTCCCAAAAACTCAAAAAGAGATAAAATCATTCTTAGAATTATTGGGTTATTACCGAAAATTTATACAGAATTTTTCGAAACTAACAAAGCCTTTTACAGAATGTTTAAAAAAAGGACAAACATTCATAATGTGCAAAAATCTTTTGACCAATGATCCTTTACTCCAATATCCGGATTTCTCAAAACCATTTGTCTTAGCAACTGATGCAAGCGACTTTGCTTTGGGAGCAATTCTTTTCCAAGGTCCAATCGGAAGTGACTAACCGATATGCTATGCTAGCAGGATATTAACAGATAGTGAAATAAATTATTCAACAATAGAAAAAGAATTACTTGCTATTGTTTGGGCCACAAAATACTTCAGGCCCTACCTTTTCGGACGTAAATTTAAAATTGTAACTGACCATAGACCACTAACCTGGATTATGAGCCTTAAAGAGCCAAATTCCAAATTAGTAAGATGAAGGCTCAAACTTGAAGAATTTGACTATGAAATTATTTACAAAAAGGGACAACTTAATACAAATGCAGACGCCCTAAGCCGCATTAAAACTTACAATAACAACCGTTTTGAAAACAAAGAAGTCAACTTTAATATAGTCGACAACGACTCAATTCATGGAACAGAAGGAACGACCATTCACTCTGCCGAGGAAAATTATGACGACAGTATTGTAATCTCGGAAAAGGCTTTGTTTACGTTATAAATCAACCATTATGCTCTACACATTTTTTATATCTATAAACTTGCATATATACTTTTAATTAGGAGCTAAAGTGTCATTACTTTTCTCATTTATCATTTCTTACTCTCTCTCTACCTAAAGAGAGATCATTCCCATTATGTTTACTTACTCAAACTAATGATATGAATTGTGATTTTTATTATATTGCTTAAGTTAGTTACTCAGTGAATTCCCTCTTAATAAGTTCAACAATATTAAATGTGCAAACCTAAATAAAATAAAATATTTGTGCTTAAAAGTAAAATCAAAACTATACATACATACATGCATATATATTTAAAGAGAAACATTTTATAGAAAACGTTCACTAACATTTAACTTAATGGAAATTATAGTTTATTTGTGATAAGTTATAGCTCCCAAACAAGTGATTATTTTCTAATAAATAAAACCCATTTTATACACATTAATTCAAACAATTTATATTTGTTTTTATACACCCACATACCTGTATGTACATATAAATGCATACATACTCGTTAACAAACCCAAAGTGGAACAAGCGAACAAGGAATTAGTTTTGCGCCAATTCTTCCAAATAAGTTTAGTATCATCCTAATATCAGCCTCTTTCCCTTGTGACATTAAACCCCCTCACCTCAACATTTTGCTGGTCCTTCGAACCGGATAGCCGGATTGACATATATATATATATATATATATATCTCAAAATATATATATGTACATACATATACCCGAAGATCACAAGGGTAAGAATAACCTGGAAGAAGTGACAGCCCTGGAATCTACTATCCTCATCGATCCCATTGGCTTAATAAAGTAAAAAAAGCAAGTATAAAATATCAAGGTATGTATAAATAAGTTTTATTATTTTTAAATTAATTAACACTATTTTTTTCGACCTTTTTTGTTTTAATATATATAATTTTTGTAATCAAGCGTTAGGTCTTTTTTTTAAAAATAATAATAATTTTATTCAATATTTCGACGCCTCTTTGGGCGTCTTCTTCAGGAAATTTTTTTATTAATATGAAAAAAAAATTTCCTGAAGAAGACGCCCAAAGAGGCGTCGAAATATTGAATAAAATTATTATTATTTTTAAAAAAAAGACCTAACGCTTGATTACAAAAATTATATATTTTATTATTTTTGCTAACCACAACAATTATTACCCCGTTAAGTACGTATGCACTCACATTAGCAGAACCGTTTATTTTTATTCGCTTTGTAAACTTCCCTCGTTAATAAGAACAAAATCCACTTGTTGCGAAAATACAGGTCGATTGGTAAACAAGTTGATATCCCCCGCATGTATACATATTCATATGTATATATAAAAATACCCAGCAACTTCTCCCTCAAACTCACTTGTGTCTATGCATCATTTGTCTTGTAAACATAATGATAATAAATAATTGCAGATGTTTATAAGCATGACCCAGAGCAACATACAGTGAACTTCAAAACAGTTCAGACTCCTCTCTTATTAAAATTTGATTTTATTTTTACTCTACTCACATAACCGTCGATATTTGAGAATCTCATACCCTACCAACCCTTTAAAAGCGTCGTTACAAAGATTATAATTTAGTGGTGTTTTAATTACTCAATATTCTATTTATGCGTTATATCGGTTGTTAATGGAATATTAATCAAATTGGAGTGTTTTTAAATCGAGTGCTTATAAAGTTTTTATTGGGATAATTGAAAGAAACCTAGCTTAATAGAAAATAAAAATATACCCTTAATTTAACCCTTTTTAAAACTCTGGTTTCGGTTAATTAAAATTTTATTGTTACTCAAATAACCCTGATTTGGATATTTTCATACGGGCGTCGGATCGTGTAGTTGAATTTCAGGCCTACTTTGCTGTTATCCCTCAAGATGAACACACATTCCACAGTTTAGATATCCAAAAGGGAGAAATTACTCACTTATGGAATATATTACGTACCTCATACGATGATCTTCTAGGAAATGAATCTTCTTTGGAGAAAAAGGGAACTAGAGAAAGTGTGAAAAATAAATACTACACAGCATATAAAGCTTATCTTAAAGTTCTCTCAACGATCAATGAATTACAGGATTCTATTAAGATACATCCTACTAATACATCCGATAGCTCTGTGAATCCATCGCAATCTATAACCCGTATCAACTTGCCTCCTTGTGATATGGAGCCGTTTCATGGAGATTATGATTCTTTTAGGGACCAATTCTCAGCTTTGTATGGAGAACAAATCCATATTTCTCCCGTCGAAAAACTCTGCCATTTATTAAAAAAGACCAAGGGGGAAGCTCATGGTAATTGTTAGATCGTGTCCGTTTACGAATGCTGGCTTCCAAACGGCCTGGCAGAATTTAATTGACAGGTACGAAAATAAGCGCGTACTAATTAATGCCGAGCTGAAAACACTTTTTAGTCTCACCCACATAACAAAAGAGTTAGGATCTAATATTAAATCGCTTCAAAGAACTATCAACAATTGCGTTACCAATTTATCATTGCTTAATATAAACACTGAAAATTGGGATGTAATTTTCATATATATTTGTTCAACATGTCTGCCAGATATTACCCTCAATTTATGGGAACAATCATTGAGAGGTAATACTAATCTACCAACTTCGAAAGACATGGACGAGTTTTTGTCTAGCTGTTTTTATACTTTAGAGTCCGTCTCAGACATCAGATCCGCTGGCCCTTCGCAAACTGCTTCTAAAAGAAACGTACAGCTCAAATCTGAAAGTTTCCGAACATCTCAAAAGGTGAACTCTTTTCATACAAATCTCTCCTCCAACAAACCGAAGAAGTGCTCCTTATGTCAGGATAGTCACCCTCTTCGACTGTGTTCTACCTTTTTGCATATGTCTGTCGACGAACGATTCGGTATAGTTAAAGATCAGAAGCGTTGTACTAATTGTCTAGCCAGTTCACATGAATTTAAAAGGTGTAGAAGTCAGTATTTGTGCTCTTTCTGTAAGCAGAAACACCATTCCCTTTTACATCGAAGTTCTGATTTAACCCCTAAAGTGGAAGCTCCTTTAATTAAAAATCAAACTATAACCTCATCTCCAAATCACTCTGTAGGTTCCACTCCTTTCGATCGAGCTATGACGTCCGCTGAAGCCTCTCGGATTCAGCAATCTTATTCAACTCATTTACAGTCCACGGAATCAAGATTAGTTCTTCTTGGAACAGCATTGGTCTGTATTAGCAACGGGCCTCTCATGTGCTCGGTTCGAGCTCTTATCGATCCAGCATCTGAGGCATCTTTTATATCAACATACTTGAGGAAAAAGTTGTCCCTACCCTCTCAGAACTCTCAAACAAATATTATTGGACTTAGTGGTTCTATATCTACGACATCTTCCCAGATAAGCAAAATAGAAATCACGTCACCCCTGGAGCCGCAATTCAACACACTCGTAGACGTTTTTGTGGTTGAAAAGTTAACAGGACAACTGCCACACTATTCCCTGTCCCCCCTTATCAAATCAGAATTTTCTGACTTGCCCTTGGCAGACCTTTACAACCACTCAGGGTCTCATATAGATTTACTTCTTGGAGGCGATGTCTACTCACAAATTATCCGTAGTGGTGTTCGATGGAACAGCGACCAGACACTGATTGCACAGCAAAGCGTATTTGGATGGATAATCACTGGTCGAGCTAATCACTATCCACTACGGTCTGAAGTTAACTCGCTGTTTAATAAAGTTGATATGAATCATCTTTTGAATCGATTTTGGGAGCTCGAGGAAGAACCTGCTGCCATTCAAATGTCTGAGGAGGACAGATACTGTGAAGAACTGTACAAACGAACCACGTACCGTAATGAAGCAGGACGTTTCGTTGTTTCTCTTCCCTTCGTTCAAGCATTTCCTCACAAGAATGCTCTTGGTCAATCTCGCAATATTGCCATGTCCCAAATATCTTCGCAACGAAACACGTTTAAGCAAACACATAGAATCCAAATGCTCTTATGATGAGGTCTTATTTGAATATTTGACTCTTGATCATATGAGAAAGGTTACCCCGGATTTGTCCGTTCACCCAAACTCCTATTATTTACCCCATGCGGTGTTGAAACCCGAAAGCACTACTACCAAGCTACGTGTAGTTTTTAATGCCTCATGCCCCTCTACGAATGGAGTTAGCCTAAATGAAGTTCTCTACCCCGGTCCGGTTTTACAAGCCGATTTGCCAACGTTGATTCTCAGATGGCGCCTTTTCAAGTACGTCTTTAACGCTGACATTGAAAAGATGTATCGTCAGATACTTGTACACCCTCTTCATACCCCTTTTCAACGGATTTTATTCCGTAAATCATCCCAAGAAGATGTTTGCGATTATGAACTCAACAGTTACATTCGGCGTTAACTATGCCCCCTATTTGGCAATTAGGACTCTTTTGGAGTTAGCCGATCAATGTGAAGATAAATTCCCCCACGTCGCAAATATTATACGAAATTACATGTACGTAGACGACGTGCTATTTGGATCTCATAACACGGCAGATGCCATCAAATGTCGTGATGATATTATAGCAGTATTAGCGTCTGCTGGATTCTCTTTAAGAAAGTGGACAGCAAATAACTCCCTCCTTACGCGGCCTAAACCCAAAGCACTTATTAGATGCCGAATTTTTAAATCTCTCTGATTCATGTACTTCTAAGCCATTAGGCTTACGGTGGAATGCTGGGACCGACTTTTTCTATTTTACCCCCTTACAGCGTCCTCGTGCCGATCTTTTCACAAAACGAGCGATCCTATCCCATATCGCAAAGTTATTTGACCCCGCTGGGTGGTTAGCTCCACTGTTAATTGTTGCTAAAATGTTAATGCAACAAATATGGAAAGACAACACCGATTAGGATGAAATAGTGAAACCCTCGACTCTCCAACAGTGGAAAGAATTTCTCGATGACTATCCCAATATCGAAAAAATCAAGATTCCCAGGTTTGTGGATTATCATCCTACCTTTTCTATTGAAATACATGGATTTTGTGATGCGTCGGAAAAGGCCTATGCTGCCACGCTTTACATCCGGTGCCAGGCACCAAACGGTCTGACGTATACCCACCTCGTGGGCTCAAAAACGAAAGTTGCTCCCATTAAATATATCACTCTACCCAGAAAGGAACTTTGTGGCGCCACACTGCTATCTAAAATGTTCAATCACTTTCAAACACAATTCCCCATCTCAAATTATCGATCCTATATGTGGACTGATTCCACGATTGTTTTAGCCTGGCTACGAAAGCCCCCTTACCACTGGACAACATTCGTGGCTAATTGCACGGCTGCAATTTTAGAGAAAACCGATGCTAACATTTGGGCACACGTTGATTCAGAAGACAACCCCGCTGATATAGCATCCCGTGGCTGCCTGGCAAAGGATCTCATTGACAACAAGTTGTGGTGGCACGGTCCATCCTGGCTTGTGCTACCTTCGGTATATTGGAAGAAGAGGCACAGCCTATTCGAGCGCATTTGGCTAAGGTTTCCAATATCGACATTTTAGATCGCTTCTCGGATCTTCCTAGAGCCATGCGGGTCCTCAGCTATATGTTTCATTTTTTCCACAAGACACACCCTCAACATAAACTAAATAGAAAGTATCGTTCAACTGTGGTACAACAAACTGAGATTCAGTTCGTAAAATGTCGTCTTATAATTTTGTGTCAACGTTCACACTTTAATGAGTACGATCTATTATCTCAAGAATCTTCGCTACCTAAAAAAAGTCCCTTCTCTGTCTGAACCCATTTATAGACGATAAGGGCATACTTAGAGCCAATAGCAGATTGTCTCAATCCCCAATTTTAATATATGATTAGCGATTTCCAAAGATTCTACCATATTCGGGAAGGTTCACACTTTTATATGTTGAAATGATTCACAAATATTCTCTCCATGGTGGAAACTCATTATTAATGCGTTTAATGCGAATAGAATTTTGGGTTCCAAAATTGAAAAATCTAATAAAAAAGGTTATTCGCAACTGTAAGACTTGTGTTCTCCAGAAACATAAACCAAGTCGACAAATAATGGGCGCCCTACCAGCAGTAAGAACGACTGTTTCACGCCCGTTTACAAACTCAGGTGTCGATTTTGCCGGCTCCTTTGACATAAAGGATATGTATTAGTATTTATATGCTTCTCCACTAAAGCAATTCATTTGGAGCTCACGACCGAGATTTCAACTAACGCTTTTTTGGCAGCATTTGCTCGTTTCTTCTCGCGTCGTGGATGCCCCTCTTCAATGTATTCCGGCAACGGAACTGCATTTATCGGTGCGGCCAATAATTTACTGGAGAACCAGAAGCGATTTCTTCAATCTGTTCGACAACAGATGTTATCCCAACATATTTATCAAAATATTGACTGACATTTTATTCCTCCCGGCGCACCACATATGGGGGGTCTATGGGAAGCTGGTGTGAAAAGTTTTAAATCCCATCTAAAGAAAATCACGAATGCTCAAAAATTTACGTATGAAGAGTTCAACACTATGTTGATCAGAATCGAAGCTTGTTTGAATTCAAGACCTCTGTGTTCCATGAGCGAAGATCCTGCTGAACTTAACGCGCTAACTCCTGCACATTTCTTAGTAGGCTCACCTCTTCTAGCCCCAGCAGAGCCCGATTTAGCCAATAGCTCTTTAAGTCTTTTCAACAGATGGCAGAAGTTGAAAATACTTCATCATCACTTTGCCATTTTGTGGAAAGAAGAGTATCTGAAAGAACTTCTCAAACGTACCAAATGGAAATACACCGAACGCGACTTTGCTCCCAATGACCTGGTAGTGATAAGACACGAAAACTTGCCCCCTAACCAATGGCAGCTAGGGCGAATAGAAAAGGTTATAAGTGGTTCAGACTCTAGGGTCAGAGTAGCGCAGGTTCGCACATCGCGAGGGTTAATACTCAGACCAATAACTAAACTAGTATTGTTGCCTCCTTCCGAAACTCAATAAATATTTTTCACCTTTATTTACAGTCATCATGTCAACCCCACCTCGTCGCATGAAGAAGAATCGCGAAAGTCCTGCAGAGACGCAAAAACACCACACTATATCACCAAGTACAACACTTTCACGAAGATATAAGGACTGCCGCTACTGCGATAAGGAACATCCTTTGAGGAAATGTTTTCGTTTTCGAAAACTTTCGGTTCCTGACCGTTTTAAAGTGGTACGACGTTTTGGATATTGCTTCAACTGTCTGGCACATTCTCACCTTTTGAAAGCTTGTAAAAGTCGTGATAGATGTAAAATCTGTTTGCACGAGCACCACACTTTACTACATCGCCAACCGCATAATGATGATGATAAAAGGCAACAGTCTCTCACGCATTACAAAAGACAATGTAATAGTTCTACTTCACCCCAACTCTCATGGAAAGCACAGGCTCGATCCCAAGCGACACCAGCATCAAGGGGTGCATCTACCATTGTTATAAATGTCACATCTAATACCTAAGCTATGAATTTATTTTGTCTATACTTTACATTACACAGCTTTACAAATTTTTTATTTGGAAAAATACCAAGAACACCACATAGCTAGATAAGTTAATTGGGACCTCCTAAGCCCGAAAAACACTGTAATTTTTTTTCTAAGTACCGTTTTTTAAATAACGGTACTTTTGTGTTTTTCGGTATATGGTGCCACTCAAACCCTTGTGGAACCCAACCGAAAAGTCCCATCGAAATAAATGGCATACCGTTAGAAAGGTAATTAAATGCCTTTTCCGTCGATATGCCGCAAATTTCTATCTGAAAATGAAAATATTGTCGTTCCACAAAATCATTAATAAAAAATTTATTTTTCATCCGTTTTTTTTTTCAAATTACGCTTAAAATATTGGTGATAAAATAAGCTATTTGGTAAAAGAATAAAACATTCCAGATCTTTACTATAACGTAGAAAAATAACCAAATGAAAATGAAAAATTTTGAAAAAAACGTAAAAAATAGGCAAATTTTGAACTTTGAGGTGCCATAACTCAGCCATTTCAAATAGAAATTTGCGGCACATCGACGGAAAAGGCATTTAATTACCTTTCTAACGGTATGCCATTTATTGCGATTGGACTTTTCGGTTGGGCTCCACAAGGGTTTGAGTGGCACCATATACCGAAAAACACAAAAGTACCGTTATCTAAAAAACGGTACTTAGAAAAAAAATTACAGCGTTTTTCGTGTTTAGGAGGTCCCAATTAACTTATCTAGCTATGTGGTGTTCTTGGTATTTTTTGGCTGTAAACCAGTGTTATATGTACATATATATTTCCTGTTTTACATATCGTTGAATTATTACCTAAGCTATGAATTAATTTTTTTATACTTATATCATGGGCATATACATATTTCTTGCTTTACCTATCGTTGAATTAAATCCTAAGATATGAATTTATTTTTTCTTGTTCCTACCCCTATATCGATGTTGCAGTACTGCAAGAGGGGCGGAATGTTTACGTTATAAATCAACCATTATGCTCTACACATTTTTTATATCTATAAACTTACATATATACATGTTAATTATATACATTTAGTATTCGAGAACACTGAAGATGGCACAAAAGCCGAAACCGGTCTGTTCATAAACCAAATTTGACGTGGGATGACGGAAAATCGTTCCAAATTCAAACAAACCCCGTCGGAAGAATATCACAAAAATTTACATATATACTTTTAATTAGGAGCTAAAGTGTCATTACTTTGCTCATTTATCATTTCTTACTCTCTCTACCTAAAGAGAGATCATTCCCATTATTTTTACTTACTCAAACTAATGATATAAATTGTGATTTTTATTATATTGCTTAAGTTAGTTACTCAGTGAATTCCCTCTTAATAAGTTCAACAATATTAAATGTGCAAACCCAAATAAAATAAAATATTTGTGCTTAAAAGTAAAATCAAAACTATACATGCATACATGCATATATATTTAAAGAGGAACATTTTATAGAAAACGTTCACTAACATTTAACTTAATGGAAATTATAGTTTATTTGTAATAAGTTATAGCTCCCAAACAAGTGATTATTTTCTAATAAATAAAACCCATTTTATACACATTAATTCAAACAATTTATATTTGTTTTTATACACCCACATACCTGTATGTACATATAAATGCATACATACTCGTTAACAAACCCAAAGTGGAACAAGCGAACAAGGAATTAGTTTTGCGCCAATTCTTCCAAATAAATTTAGTATCATCCTAATATCAGCCTCTTTCCCTTGTGACATTAAACCCCCTCACCTCAACAGGCTTTAAACACATTTAACCTTCAAATTATCTTACAAGTAAAAAACGAAGGTTCTCCTCTTACACTTGAAACCGTGTTTAAAAATAAAATGCGAAAAACAATACGCAGACCAGTATACAACGAAACTGTAATGACCGACATATTTAAACGATACCTTGCCCCCAATAGACTCTCTGCAATAATGACAGACGACGACACTTTTAAAATTGTTCAAAACACTTACTCCAAATATTTTGCACATGGTAAAACATTGAAACTTGTTCGATGTAAAATTTTATTAGAAGATATTCGAAATACTGACAACCAAGATAAGCTTGTGAATGACTACCACATCAACCACAATCATAGAGGCATTCAAGAAACATTTCAACACGTGAAACGGGAATATTTCTTCCCTCATATGAAAGAAAAAATAACCAAATGTATAAATCATTGTGATATATGTCAAACACTCAAATATGACAGAAATCCTCCGAAACCTACATTTGAAACACCCGAAATACCGAAAAAACCATTAGACATTGTCCACATTGACATATACAGCATAAATAAACGAAACATTTTCACCCTTATCGATAAATTTTCAAAGTTCGGATCAGTTTACCTTTTGGATTCCAGAAATAGCATATCAATTTTAAAGAAAATTAAGCATTATATAAGCTTACACGGGCCCCAAAAAAAATAGTTTGTGACCAAGGTGATGAATTCAGTGCGTCCATCATAAAGGATTTTTGCAAAATTAACAAAATTAATATACATTACACTTCGTTTCAACAAAGTACTAGTAATTCACCAGTCGAAAGGCTACATTCAACTATGACAGAAATATATAGAATTATTATGCAAAAATATAAGGCATTAGTAATCATGACATATAACAATTCCATACACACCGCGACAAAACTGACACCGTTTGAATTATTCTATGGAAGACACCCACATTTGAAAAAGATTTAAACTACAATACACACCACGAATACCTACAACGACTTAAAGAATTTCAGACCAAATTACTGGAATCAATTAGGGAAAAACTGACACAAAACGCAGACAAACGCATCAAACGATTAAACCAAAATAGAGAAAATCCCGAAACCTTTTTAGAGAATGACGACATATACAGAAAAGAGTGTAGAAGAAACAAAATTACTACTAGGTTTTCAAAAAGAATCGTTAAACAAAACAACAGAGTAACTCTCTTAACACTAGACAATCAGAAACTCCATAAATCCAAAATAAAAAGACGACCAAAAACCTAAATCTCAAAACTCATTTTTCTCTTAGATTTGTACTGGTACAAGCCGATGTTGAAATTATAGAAGTTCCACCAACCCAAGGAATCCTCCCACTTAAACTCGGAATTGCTAGAACAATTTCTGACTATAAGCACCTTATACACATAATCAATCTTCAATCTTATGAAGACAATATACAAGGAATAGAGAAAACCATAACTCATTTTGAAACCACACAATTTGCCAAAATTGCCTTAAAAACAACAAAACTGTAACTGAAAGAACTCACAACAAAACTAAAGATTCTAAAACCCAGGAACAGACAGAAGAGAGGACTAATTAACGCATTAGGTTCAACAATAAAATTTATAACCGGAAATATGGACTACGAAGACGCGGAAAAATTAAACCGAGACATCGAACGCCTACTAACGGAAAACGGACAAATAAATAATACAATAAATGAACAACTCGTTCTCAACACTGAAATGATAAAAAGATTTGAAAACATAACTAATCATATAAACAAAGAACAAGATATTATTTCAAAATCCATAAAAAGTATACAAGAACAAACACTTAATTCACTAAAACCTACAATTAACACATTAACACAAATTCAACAACTAAATCAGATCAACTATAATATCGACATACTCACACAGCATCTAAACAATATCGCAGAAGCAGTAGTATTATCCAAACTAAATATCATCCCAAAATTAATATTGGACCCGATAGAACTTAATCAAATCCATAATACACTAAAAAGCGAAATTAACGTAATCTCATTCGAACTCATATTCGAATTACTTGAGTTAACCGCATGTTATAATAATACTAATATTATATTTAAAATAAAAATCCCAATAATGTCAAAGGAAGAATTTACATTTTATCATATTATTCCAACACCAATTAATAAAACTTTAGAAGTTATAAGTGAAGAATATGCATTAATTAATGAAAATAACTTGATATTTTATACAGAAAAATGTAAACTTATAGAAAATCTATTTTATTGTAAAAATAATTATGAAACAGAAATTAATATGAATACAAACTGTATTAGAAATATAATAAATAAGAACGAAATCGCTTCTTGTCATTTAAGAGATATAGGACAAAAAACCGACATTATTCACCCAGAACCCAACTTTATTATCATTGTTAATCCTCCAATACAAAAGATTATTACAATTCAATTTATCAACTGCAAAATTGCAATCAATAACATATGATACAATAACGAAAATAATACACATTGGGACAATGGAATATTCATTGAAACCCCACTTTATTTAAATAATAACATTACAACTCTTTCATACAAAAACGAGATAACACTCCCAAAACTTAATGACTACAGATTCCAAGATAAAAAAGTAATTGAAAACCTACAGGCAAATACAGAAATACACAATAAAATTACTTATTCCGTCTTCTGATCAATAACAATTCTCACCATAATTTTAACAATAGCAGTGATAAAAAGAAAACCAATGACAATAACATACTCACTCGACCAGATAATTAATGAAGCTCCGGCAACAAACCAGGCAAAGCCCCTTTGGACGTCACTTCATTTTAGGGAGGGAGGAGTTATGTCACCCCCACCAAAGCCACTAAGACATAACAACACACACACACACTTAAATGAAACACAAAATTAGTTCAAGCACCTCATATTAATAAAATGTAAAACAAACATAAATTGTAAAACATTGATTGCAAACAACAAGTTGCGAAATATAAAAAATGCAGACTTCTTAAAATATCGTTTATTAGCCTTTTTAATATTAATTGCGAAATACAAGTAAATCAAATTGCTGATTATTAAAAATATTATTTTTAAAATTAAATCAATAGAATAAGCACTTTTATAAGAAGTTTCATTAAAAAGAAAAGACACAATATATTTAATTCTGAATCGTGCAACAGAAAAACATAGACGAATAGTTTATTAAAACTATAACTTGCGCGCAATATTGAAATTAATCGACTAACATCAATTAGACACATGCTAAACACCCTAAGATGGTTAAGTATTCAAAAAAGACTACAACTAAACACAATAAGTTTCATTCAAAAGTTGAAAATGGGAGATGCACCTGATTATATATTGGAACAGACAAGATAGGTGAGAAATGCTCAGCCATACAACCTCAGAAATGCTAATGACTTCAGACTTCAACAAGCTCATAACAATGCGATGAAGAAAACGTTTTTCTATAAGGGTTTGAGATTATACAATTTGATGCCAATTGAAATTAAGAATGAACAAAATGTTACATTATTCGGAAAAAATGTTGTAAATTTCATTAGAAATAATTTAGTTCAGAACACATAATAATTTTATTTTTTAACATATTTAATGTAATGTAAATTTCAAAGTATTTAAAATACTAAATAAAAACAAAAACAAAAAAATCCCCTCTAGATTCGTTATATCGAAGTTTCACTGTATAAACATAGATATGTTTACTAATTATTAATATATACATATATATATATATATATATATATATATATATATATATATATATATATATATATATATATATATATAAAACAATTATTAATATATATGAAACTATTTTTTAATTATCTAGATCGTACTAGCAACAGTAGTACTTCACAATTTTCTAAGATTTGATATAATCAATACAACCGCTACACAGGAAAGCGACAGCTGCAACCTGGACGGTGACAGCAGATATGATTTGTATACAGCCAACACATCAAGCCAGGCAGCTCTTAAGTTAAGAAACGAACTTTGCTATTACTTAAATTCTTTAAAAGTAACAAACAATTTTGATATAAAATATAATTTAATAACTAATTAATAAAAAAATAATATTTCATAATTTCACAGACAAAATTTTTAATTTTTATAAACAATTCTTTGCTTCACTAATTTTGAAATTTCAATTTGAACATCATCTACCTCACGATTGTACTGAAATAAACAAAATGACATTTAAGTTCTATTTCCACTTTTAGAAGTATCAATCATTCTTTACCTTGCAGGCTCTATAGATATCGCCAAAAAACTTAAGCTCTTCATGTGCTTCCACGGAGTTCTAAGCTTTCGCGAAGAACCTGATGGTAGATCCTCGGCCATTTTTTGCTTCCTATACCTACAGAAGAGTGGGCCAAAATTGCGGATGATGACAATTTTAACAACATGTATGCCATTTTCACCGGAAAATGGTTTTTATATTAAAAAGGTTTTTATATTAAAATTTTTACTATGCACTTTTATATTTTTTTTCGTCTTTCTTTTTTTCTACTTAGATTGCTTTAGCGACAATAGTGCTTCAAATAATAAAATAAATTCAAGAGGTGTAGAAGATTCTAAGCACCAAATTTTAATTACTATAGTATCAGCAGACATGATTTGCACACAGTAAATATTTACATCTGCACAATCACCTCTTAATTTTAGAAATGAACTGTGCAATTATCTTAATTCAATTTAATTCATTTTATTTATATTTATTTGGTTAAACAACCTTGTTTCTCTGAACAAGCGAAGTATAAAATGTATGTATTAGTTAAATATTATTTTTAAAAATTAATTGAAGTTACTATTATTAAGTTGTTCTAATTAATTTTTATTTAAAAAATAAGCATAATGTTCCTTAAACTTAAAAAAACTTTCTGTGAATTCAAAAGACTGGCCTTTAAGCATTTTATACCAAATACATTGCATGAAAATTAAGAACGTTTTGCATTAATTTTTCTATTAACTACTTGGAGAATTTCTAGTTAAACATCATAAATTTCGTCTTCAGATAAGCGATTAAACTTCTCTCTAAGCAATCCAAAAAAAATTTCATACTTCATAGCTCTAACTGACGGATGTGCCTCATATTTTTTTCATAGCAATAAATATATCGGCAAAAAGATCGCATTTTTTTCGTTTCTTAGCATTTGATTTTAAAGAGTCGATTGGCTCTCATCAGTGAGCCATTCTACGGCACTGTCATCAATGTCTTCACAAAAATTGCTTACAGCCATACCTAAATAAAAGTGCAAGCGTTTTTTAGTTGTCAAAATTTTAAATGCCCATACATTTTGCATGGAGCATACCGAAATATAGCGGCGGCAACGCTTTGCTGTTGGAAAATTCGATTTTGACAATGCGTAAAAATGTGAAGTTGACTGCAAAAGTACTATTGTTTATTTTTTTAATGTGTCATTAATGCTCATACAGATGCATACATGTTTTGAAAATGCATGTATTAAAAATTTAAATTTTGTAAATTAATTACTGGTTTTGTTTTTAGAATTTAAATGAACAAATAATTGAGCTAATTCGTGCAAATCCATGTATTTATAAAAAAAAAGAGATGCCAAATACAAAGATGTGAAATATAAAGAAAATAATTAACACTATTTTTTCGACCTTTTTTGTTTTAATATATATATAATTTTTGTAATCAAGCGTTAGGTCTTTTTTTAAAAAATAATAATTTTATTCAATATTTCGACGCCTCTTTGGGCCTCTTCTTCAGAAGAAGACAAATTATTACAAAAATTGATTACAAAAATTATATATACAGCTACTCACACATAAAGTGGGACACAACAAAATATACACAGCTTGTACACTTAATTGTTTGTTAGTTTTGCAGTTATTAAATATTTTCCAAAATTTTTCTCAATTTTATTTTACTATCCTAAAATATTACTTAAATAGTCGGCATACCTGTTTTTTATCATAGATTGTTTGTTTTTTTTTGGATTTTTAGTAATTAATCTGGCAACATGATGCTCACTCTCAAATTGGGACATATGCATTTTTTTAAAGTACCGTTAGTTTTGTTGTATATTATCATGAATTATGACTTTATATTAGCGTTTTATTATAATTCATTATGGTAACCTACTCATATTTGTAAAATGTCTCAAAAACCTCAAACTACAGTTGAAGAAAGACAAATTATAATTAATAATTATAAAGACAACAAATCTATCAGAGAAATTGCAAAAATAGAGAATAAAAATAAAAGTACAGTATTTAATATCATTAAACGATTTAAAGCCACTAATAGTGTTCAAAACAAAAAAAGAAATTGCACGAGAAGATGCAAGTTATCGGACCGTGATAAGCGATATTGCTTAAAGCAAATTGAGAACGATCCTCTTTTATCAGCAGTTGATATAAAAAACAGATTAAAAGAAATAAAAAATATTGAAGTAAGCGCAGAAACAGTTCGTAGAGTCTTCAGAAGCAATAATTTACATGGAAGAACCTGTCGACGAAAGCCCTTAATATCAGACAAAAACCAACGACTGAGATACGCCTTTGCTCAAAAATACTCTAATATGGATTCAACATTCTGGTCCAAAGTAATAATATTTGTGTCTACGTTTTTAAACTTTCTTCTATTTAAATATTAATTCCTTAGGTTCTTTTCACGGATGAAACGAAAATAAACCTTTTTGGGCCAGATGGGAAAAGATTCGCTTGGCGCAAACCACGTTGTGAATTTAGCGATAAGGTCATTAAAAAGACAGTTAAGTACGGTGGTGCTTCCCTTATGATATGGGGCTGTATGTCTGCGTCTGGGGTTGGTAAAATACATTTTGTTAACGGAATTATGGATTCCAAATATTATATTGACATCCTTAAGGAAAACGTGGTGGAAAGCGCCGAGAGTCTTGGCATAAAAGATGATTTTGTGTTCTACCAAGACAATGACCCCAAACACAAGTCTTGGGACGCGCGTTCTTGGCTACTTTACAATTGCCCAAAAGCACTGGAAACTCCTCCCCAGTCACCAGATTTAAATGTTATAGAACATTTGTGGGCGGAATTAAAAAAAGAGTATTGCTGTACTAAAAGAAATTGTCACAGAAGAGTGGTACAATATTGAGCCCGAATTCTGTAAGAATTTGGTTCAAAGTGTATCTCGACGTCTTCAAGCTGTGATTGCAAATAATGGAAAATCAACCAAATATTAAAACTTAACTTTTCAGATTAAATATTAGCAAAACAATTGTTATGTCCCACTTTAAGTGTGAGCTTCGCTTTAAGCTGTTGAAAAAAGAATTTCCTATTTTATGTTGTTGTAATGAATCAATTCATTTGTTTTTCATTATTTTACTCTAAGTGTTTCGTTAGATAATAAAAAATCATTATATTGAAGTGTTAAGTTTAGCCAAGTATTTTATTTTGAGTTTCAAATACACCAGCTTAAATTTTTTCTTTGTGTCCCACTTTGTGTGTGAGTCAGTGTATATATATTAAAACAAAAATTATATATATATAAAGAAAATATTTGGAAAAATATAGCAGTAAAGTTGAACTTGTCAGATAGTTTACATATTTATTAACAATAGGACATATTTAAACTTATATATATTTTTGGTTTTTAATTCACTTTTAAATTTCAGTTAAAGAATGCTAAATGAGGTGGAAGAGTTTGAGAGACAGGTACAGGAGGGAAAAGAATGCCGGTGATCTTCCCTCCGGATCTGCTGCAATGAGTGGTGCTCCGTGGAAGTATTTAAGTAGCCTTGACTTCTTAGCAGAATCTATGGATTGTGCCAGGTAAGATTTCCAAAGCAATTGTAGAACTTATGACACTTGTATAATAAAATGTATGTAATTTTATACCATCATATGTATATAGCACAATAAACTTCTATACAATGAAGTTCTCCTTATTATGAACTAAAATCAAGAACACATGTTTTTCGTTCCACTTTAAATGTATTTTGATATCCGTATAATGAATTTCCATACAGTGAGTTTTTCTTTACAATGAACATTTTACGTGTGTCTTTGTCTCCATATAGTGAACTATTTTTAGCAGCTTTAGCAACACTATTTATACCGAAAATAAGTAATATTTTTGGGATTCACAATATAGGAAAATGAAATCAAAAAAGTTAATCATTTGACTTTTAACATCAGTTGGCCGAGTTCAGTGAACGAAAATGACGCACCGGGGTAATATTTCTCTTGAAAAAAAGTTATTAGTAATTAATAAAGTTGAAGAAGGGACATCAAAGAAAACAGATATAGCTAAAGAGTTTGGAATTCTTCGCAATACATTATCAAAAATTTTTAAAAACAAATCAGTTATTCAAAAGAATGTCGAAGACGAGCATTTAAGCATTAAGCGTAAGAGACTTCGAACTTGTCTTTTTGAAGACATTGACGAAGCAATGTTCAAATGGGTTACGGCCGCTCGTTCTAAGAATCTTCCCGTATCTGGAGTATTATTGAAGCAAAAAGCCAAAGAATTCGCTGATTCTTTGGGACAGATATTGCAAAAGATTCACGTTAGTACCTGCCCGAAGGCCTAATCTGACGGTGCACTTCTGCACAAGGGTGAATAAAGCCGTTCACCACCGCCCCCGTTGTCCCCTTCAAGGGCCCCCAATAGGGACAACATGGTAGCAATTCTGTACAGGCTGCAGAACCATGTACAGACACCTTGCTAAATTGCTGGAGCTATCTAACCTCCACCAAGCCACCCCAACGGCCCGCAACCGTTAGAGCAGCTCTGTCGAATAGCAACAGCACCTAGAGATATATGCCCTGAAGAGAGCATCTACAACAGGCCTCCACAACCATATTGCAGACACACTCACCTGACCCATACCTCTTCCCGCGTATCTTTGGGTTTTAACCACAGCCACCACGTGATCCCCGAAGCGGCCTTACCAACAACCAGACTAGGACAAGTCCTAGGGGCTACTGGTTCCCGTGGCACCAGATGGGACTCTGGTCAGCTGCGTGTTAAAAACACCTCCGATTTTAGGTCTCATGCAAACCTGAGGTATCGGTAGCACCTCTACCCAGACAAGCATAGGCAGAGCTACTTCCTTAAATATCTTATATGCGCGCCCGTTGCCCTGTTATATCCAGGGATTGGGTAGTAACATATTAAGTTAAAGGGGTAATTGGCCAAAGGTCAAGGTTTTGAAAAACAGATTACCCACTTACCGGACGAGCGAGCGAACCCACTTTCACATTTAATTTACTTGCATGCGCGCCCGTTGCCCTGTTGTTTCAGGGATTGGGTAGCAACATACAAGTTTTTAGGGGTTATCAGCAAAAAGGCCTAGGTCCGGAAACCTGATAACCCTATACCCCAGGAGGCACAACACCAAGCCACCAAGACAAGATGTATTGACCGTGCCCCCCGGGGGAATTCTTTGGGACAGAGTTGCAAAAGATTCACGTCAGTACCTGCCCGAAGGCCCAACCTGACGGTGCACTATTGCACAAGGGTGAATAAAGCACGTTCACCACCGCCCCAGCAGCCCCCGCCAAGGGCACACGACGGAGCGCCAACTAACATGTGCCCCTGACAGGAACAACATGGTAGCAAGTTCCGTACAGGCTGCTGGACCATGTACAGACACCTTGCTAAGATGCTTGGAGCTATCTAACCTCCTACTACCCAAATGGCACGGCAGTGGAACTTTTACCCCAATCTGACCTGAAGCTTCACCTACCGTAACCATTAGAGCAGCTCTGTCGAATAGCAACAGCACCTAGAGATATATGGCCTGAAGAGAACATCCACATCATGCCACTAGCCCATGATTGAAGACACACTCATCCAGCCCATACCTCTCCCCGCGTATCTTTGGGTTTTAACCACAGCCACCACGTGATCCCCGAAGGGGCCTCACCAATAACCAGTCTAGGACACGTCCTAGGGGCTACTGGTTCCCGTGGCACCAGATAGGACTCTGGTCAGCCGCGTATTAAAAACACCTCCGATTTTAGGTTCCTTGCACACCTGAGGCATCGGTAACACCTCTACCCAGACTAGCGTAGCAAGCTACTTCCTTAATTACTTATATGCACGCCCGTTACCCTGGTATTCAGGGATTGGGTAGTAACATATTAAGTTTTAGGGCAATTGGCCAAAGGTCAAGGTCTGGAAAGACCAACTACTCCTCCGGACGAGCGAGCGAACCCGCTTTTACCTTTAGTTTACTTGCATGCGCGCCCGTTGCCCTGTTGTTTCAGGGATTGGGTAGCAACATACAAGTTTTTAGGGGTTATCAGCAAAAAGGCCTAGGTCCGGAAACCTGATAACCCTATACCCCAGGAGGTTCAACACCAAGCCACCAAGACAGGATGAATTGACCGCGCCCCCTGGGGGGATTCTTTGGGACACGAAGATTTCGAAGCAAGTACTGTATGGTTAGATAAATTTAAAAAAACGACATAATATTGTTGGAAAAACCTTGTGTGGGGAAAGCGCTGACCCCAATTTAGGAGAACGTGATGAATGGATAAGGAAAGTTTTGCCAAGATTAATTGAAAATATGATGCAAATGACGTCTTCAATGCCGACGAGACCGGTTTGATTTTCAAGTGCTTACCAAACAAAACACTAGTATTCAAAAATGAAAAATGCTTTGGTGGGAAATAGAGCAAAGAAAGAATAACTGTCCTAGTAGGAAGCAATATGACTGGTATGGAGAAACTAAAACTGCTCGTTATAGGAAAGGCTAAAAAAACCATTGATGCTTTAAAGGAATAAAATCTCTAGATGTGGATTATGATTTCAACAAAAAAGCGTGGATGACACGAGAAATTTTTTCCAAATGGATTTTATGGCTGGACAAAAAATTTGCTTCGCAAAAAAAGAACGGTTCAGTTTTTTGTTGACAACTGCAGTGCGTATCCGAAGGACGTAAACGATAAACTACAAATATTGAACTTGTCTACTTTCCTCCCAATATGACTTCTTCAACCAATGGACCAAGGCATAATCTACAATATAAAACAACTTTACAGAAAACGAATTTTAATGAACATATTGTCACAAATGGAACAAAACAAACCTGTAATAGCCATATATTTGCTTCAAGCTATTCGAAATTTAAGCACAGTGTGGAATATCTATGTATGTTAAAGCAGAGACTATTGTAAACTGCTTCCAAAAGGCAGGATTTTCAAAAGATTACATGCAGATTCAAACTAATAATTGGGATGAACAAGATTTTCTTCCACTATCAGATTTAGCTGTTCTACAGGCTTCATTTAGAAAAGTAGCTAACATTGATGTATCATTTGAAGACTATGTCAGTATAGTTATTGATGTGCAAACCATGGAAATTCCGTCCGATGAAGAAGATATTCTAAGAAGTGTTTTAGAAAGTCGTGGATTACAGTAGATTATATCAGATGACGATGAAGAAGGACTGGGCGGTGAAGTAATGGCAAATATTGATAAAACGTCACCTACATTAGAACACGTTTCCTCTTCACTTAATGTACTACGAACTTTTTTGGAGATGGAGAGCAACGTTCCGACAAATGCATTTAAATGTCGACCGACGGTACTTATATGTAGGTACCATAACAATAATAACCTTAGAAAATGTAAATGAAATGTATTTTAACTTTTGTTACCCAAAGGTACTTCAAGGTACACTATAATCTTTGAAGATAGCTTCTACTGTAAAGATAGCTTCTACTGTAAAATTCCAGACTTAGATTTCTCATATCGCATCCAACGCATTAACTTCCATTCAAATTTGTCACCTTTACAAAACAACAAATAAAAATTATACTAAAAATATACAAACATAAGTAGTGTTACACGCACCTAATGTATTAGTATTTCTCTACGTGTATTTGTTCTTTAATAGGCTACCGAAGTCAAAGTATTGATCTTGAACCATCTCGATTGCATTGTATTTGTGATTTGTAGTTGCTATTAAAGTAGCCCAGTCATGTGGGTGATGTATGGAATTCGCACATTTTTGGATTTATTGGATTCGTTAAGTATCGGCAGTTGAACAAAGGTGAAATTCCTTCGATAAACACGGCACCCTGTAGAAAAGTCGCAAATTCTAAAATCATTGAAAATTCCATACAAATTGACAAACTCTTTGGAGCCGTGACGTAGGTACCTTCAAAACAGCTGATAATTGTCGAAATCTTGTATATCTATAATTCTTGTAGTCAATGTAGTCACTTGCGAGAGAGTCAATGCTCCTGCAAAACTTTGGAACCTTTGTTTTTTGTCTTACTCTGTGCATTGTTTATGTTTTTCTATATAAGGAAACAACATATTTTCATTAAAAACGTCTTAATTTGTTACACGTGCACACGACAAAAGCACTTGATTTGATATAGGTTCCTCTTATTTCGTTAATTCCCACTACACTAAAGCACTCAAGTTAACATAGGTTGTTTTGTCACAATAAATGCTAATGATCAAATGGCTATTAAAAGAACTTAACTTTAGAAGGGAACGTGTTATTTTCGTTTATGCATTTGATAAATGAACATGAGTACAAATAGGTTGTTTTGTCAAAATAATTTTAGTAAATTATTGGAAACCCATATTCAAATAGGTTCTTTTGTCAAAATTACGTTATGATATATTTCTTTGTGCCCTGCAGCATATTTCGATATGGGTTCTTTTGTCAAAAGCAGATTGTAAAACTTGTGAGATAGGTTGATTTGGGGGCTTCTATATCTTCCGATCTACACTATCTACAAACACGCTGACAAGACAGAAAGATGCGCTTTTAAAACTTATACATATGGTTGAAAAAGTGGAAAATTGTCCGATCTCGAGTTAGGTTGTTTTATCAAAACTCCACAGATATGCTCTAGCAACTACCGGGGAGGAGATGAACCTCACAAAAGCCGATATTAAAAATTTTTACGGCTGCGCTATACTAATGGGTTGCCTAAATTATCCACAGGTACTGGTGTACTGGTCAAAGGACTTTAGAAATGAGCTTATATCTAGCGCAATGTCGAGAAACAAATTCTTTAGGCTAAGAAATATGATTCACTTTGTTGATAATCAAATGTCCAATGCAACGAACAAGCTTTAGTGAGTTCAACCAGTAATTGATTTAGTAAGGAATCGTTGCAATCCATTAGCTACCGATGTTAAATCTTATTTAATTAATGAGCAAATGGTCCCATTTACTGGCAGATGTCCAGCAAGACAAGTCATAAGATCAAAGATACGACCGGTGGGTTTAAATAATCTTGTTTGTGCTACTTCCGAAGGATTAATCGTTGACTTCGAAATGTTTCAAGGGACTGGTACATTTCCTGATAGTGGACTGGATCATGGACCATCAATGGTGTTGAGATTAACCAAGTTTCTGCCCAAAGGCAGTTTTCTTTGTTTTGATCGATTTTTCACAACAATACCTCTAATGGTAAAACTTGACGAGAATGGTTTTAAAGAAATTTTTACTATTATGGGAAATCGGCTAGGAAAAACAATTAACTTTCCGTCAAGCAAGCAAATGGAACGTGGTAGTATGACTCAATTCGTTAAAGACGACAATGTTGCTGTTATAAAGTGGTATGACACAAAGTGTGTAACGATTGCTTCAACTGCATGTGGAAAGGACCCGGTTGGCGAAGTAGAACGTTGGATAAAAGCTAAAAAACGTCGTTTGCCAGTCTTAATACCTGCGGTAATTCAATCGTACAATTAAAAATGGGTGGCGTGGATACAGCAGATCAAATAATGGAATACTACCGCATCAGCATTAAGACTAAGAAATGGCCAGTCAAGTTTTTTTTTCATTATCTTGGCATGGCGATATATGTACAACAGCTGGATGGAATAAAAAAATGATGCAAGAATAGTTGGTGTTCCGAAGAAAACCATAAAAACATTCCTCACTTTCAAATTAGAAATAGGAGAAGTGCTAGCTAAGTATAAAGAAGCTCCTCCAGAAATAACTAGCTGAACCTTTTGAGTTACCTCATGACTTTCACGGAACAAAATTCCGTCCTAACAATGCTCCAGGACTGTTTTAAGGAATACCATACCAAACGTTAATTCCAGTTTTAAATGAATCACAAAGTTCCTATATTTTAGTCTTAAGTTTATAAAATATATCTCGTTAAATAATTATATTTTTCAAGTTTTATTGAATTTCTTTTTCTTTATAACCAGTTTATACGCTACATTTTTAAGTATGTATACAATTTATTTATTTGATAACTAATTTATTTTTGATTTTTAAGTTAAATAAAACTAAAATACAATGAATCCTTTTTATTAAAATATGAAATTTATCTTACCACTAAACGACCAAAGTACACAACTGTGCTTGGCCCTTTTCGAAAAATAAGAATTATTTTATATGTACAAAATACACAAACGTGTAAGGTCCTTATTCAAAAATTCATGATTGTGAAACAATTTTAAACGTCTGTAAAAATAAAAATTTTAAATCTTTACTTTTGTGTCATAGTATATCAAAGCTTTTTATCAATTGTCACTAAATTTTAATGATTATTAACTTATAGTTGTACTACAAAGAGTACAATTATCAATGTTAAATTATTATACAGCAAGTTTGCTTATTATCTTAGGTTAAGATAGATTGCAAATGTAAATAAAGATTTAAAAAAAAACTTTTGTGAAAATGAGACTATATTTTTCTGATAGGTGTGAAAGGGTTAATGCTTTTTCTAACCGCTATTATTATTATTTTTTTTTTTTTTGTAAAAAATTAAAATTATAATTTTAAGATGAATAATAACATGAATTCTTCGCCAAGAAGAGATAAAGAGTGTTAATTTTGAGAACTCCGAAAATAAGTATTTTTTTGTATAGGCGATTGTACATATTATATTTTAAATAATTGTTTGTTAAATGAAGTGATGCAAGCAACAAAAAACATTCAATTACAGATAAACGTTTTGCAAGGTTATTTCTTTAGGATCTATAGATACATTTACTTAAACTATTGTATACATTTACATAACATTACACCAATTAAATATACAAAACAATAAATATATGCATATGTGTTTTTTAGGCCAAATGAAATTCGTTGCCGAAGCCCTGGCAGAAAACAAGGTCTTAACAATCAATTGTTTGCGGCAATCTCGTGATGACGACTCACTTGCAGATATTTTTCCAATTCGGAGTGAAGAAGATCTTGTTCAGTTCGATAATCGAATCAATCCGGACAACAAGAAACAATATGTAAGATTATTTGTTCTTTCATTATTAAAATAGATATGAGTAATGTTTCCAATTATATTTCTTAGATTAAAGCAATGAGTTTGGGACGATTTTCCGTCATCCCACGTCAAATTTGGTTTGTAAAGAAAAACACAAAAATCAATAAAGCAATGAGGTGTAACTTGAACCTGCCGGTGTTCAAAAAAAAATTTAAGACGTACTTATTTTGGGTGACGATGTCATTATGGTCTATAACGTCGATGGTAGAAGTTGATCGACAGATCCAAGAAATGCTTGAAAATGGTATTATCAGGGAATCAAATAGTCCATACAATAGCCCGATTTGGGTCGTACCCAAAAAGATAGGTCCTGACAATGTACAGAAGTGGTGAACAGTCATAGACTATAGGAAACTAAACGATATTACAATAGAGGATCGCTTCCCTATACCCAATATAAACGATATCTTCGTACTTTTCAACAATCGATTTGGCAAAAGGGTTCCACCAAATTGAAATGCATCCTCATGATATTCACAAAACAGCTTTCTCGACCGCCAGTGGTCACTACGAGTTTCTGAGAATGCCGTTTGGACTTCGGAATGCACTCCCCACATTTCAACGTCTCATTAATGGTATACTAAGAGAATTCATCGGGAAGATATGCCTAGTCTATTTAGACGACATCCTGGTTTTTTCTACAAGCATATAGGAACATATGGAATCGTTGGAAAAGGTCCTAAAGTGTTTAAAGAATGCTAACCTTAGAATTCAACCGGATAAGTGTAAATTTTTATCCAAGGAAACAGAGTTTTAGGGTCATATAATCACACCAGATGAAATCAAAGCCAACCCAAAAAAATTGAAGCCAGAAATGACAGAAGCACATTAAATAATTTCTGGGGATAACTGGGTGCTACAGGCGCTTTATCAGAGACTACTCCAAAATAGCTCATCATCTTATAAAGTATTTAAACAAGAACTACAAAATAAATATAAATGACCCGGAATACGTAGAAGCATTTAATAAACTGAAGACATTGTTAAAAAGTGGCCCCATACTTGCCCACCCAGATTTCCAAAAACATTTCACATTAACAACCGATGCGAGCAATTTTGCACTAGGTGCAGTGCTCACACGAAATAATTAGCTCATTGCTTACGCAAGTCGCTCTCTGAACGGTCACGAGCAACGATATAGCACGATCGAAAAAGAACTTCTTGCAATGGTTTGGGCAACGAAGTATTTTCGCCCGTATTTATATGGCCGTAGGTTTACAATTAGAACTGACCACCGACCACTAGTTTGGCTAAATAATATGAAAGAACCAAACTCGAAATTACAACGGTGGAAGATAAAATTAAATGAGTTCGATTTTCTAGTCGAATATATAAAAGGCAAGGAAAATATAGTGGCAGATAGTTTAAGCAAAATGACATATGACTCTAACAGAAATACGACGCCGGCCTTAACGAATTATTTAACCCACTTTCTATTGGCCTTAACGAATTGTTTTACCCTGATGAGGCCACTGCTAGTAATGATATAGAAACGATTCACAGTGCAGATACTGATCATACAAATTTTATATCAATTACCCATTGTTTTGTTCCAGAATCAGATTATTCTGGATTACGCAACTAGGGAATCAAGGAAATTAAAAATTATTCATAGAAACAAAATAAGAAACATTATGATGGTAACAAGGGGAACTGACTTAACTGTCTCCCAGAAAATGGACTTGTTGCAATTTTTTGTGCGAATGACAGACTTTTTTTAAAATTTCAAGATTATTATAGAATGTACTTTGCAAATAATAAGAATCTAAGAATTTTAAGGTCCTAATCATAGTTGAAAGATATTACGGACAAAGAAATTATACTTAAAAGCATCGAAACTGAACACCTTAGAAACAATCATCGCGGAATAAAGGAAGTATTCAGTAATTTAAAAAAGACATGTTATTACCCCAACCTGCAAAAGGAAATTCAAAAATACATAGACAATTGTGAAGTTTGCAATCTTGCAAAATTTGATAGAAACCCTACTAAACACGCATTTAATGTCGCAGACAGTCCTATGAAACAAAACATAGACTTATGGTACCCCCGAAGAAATTAAATGTACCTTACAAGCATGGATAAACTTACAAAATATGCTACAGCTGAGAAACTTAAAGGCAGAACTTGGATTTCTATTATCGACGGAATGAAAAAACGATTACAATACTTGGGCAAGTAGATCGTCATGGATAATGAGTTTGACACACTAAATTTTAAACAATTTCTTAGAGATGAGGGCATAGATTTCCATTTGACCACTACATACCTTAAAACTGGGAATGCTGATGTTGAAAGATTGCACTCTACACTCAGCGAACATATTAGATTGTTTAATGTTGACCCCAATGCAGAAAAAGATTTGAAGAACAACATCACAAAAGCTATAGTTGCCTACAACGATACTATTCATACAACTACAGGATACAAACCAATTGACTTTCTTAATAACAGACTCTCAACAGAGGACTTAGAGGCGTTCGCTAGTAAACAACACGAAATGAAGGAAAAAAGGATTGAGTTATTGAACAAAAGTAGAGTTCAAGTTGATAGTAGCTTTCCTAATAAATTTGTAAACAATAACAGAGTAAGCAAATCCCAACCAAAATACAAAAAAATTCAGGGTTTTAACTCACAGGGAAACTATTTGGTCTCAAAAAATGATGATTTAAAAAAAATCTATAAGAAACAAGTAAAGAGACGACAAGTTAGCACCTGAATCCCATAACACTGAAATGGTGTGTGAACAAACCATAGTTTGATCACGACACCATTGTCACAAGCAGTCACAATTCGCAGAACCAAACCTGCACCAATCTGCAGCTTCAAAATTAGCTGACCGTCTGAGAATATTCCTGTTTTAATAATTCTTCCCACAATAACAAGCAGTCGCAATTCGCAGAACCACACCTACGCCCATCCGCAGATTCACAACATTAGCTGACCGCCTGGGAATATTTCTATTCTCATTATTCTTCACACAGTACGAAGCAGTTGCAGTTCGCGGAACCACACCTGCGCCAATCAGCAGCTTCAAACCTTTAGCCAATCATCTTCTCACAATCAGTCAGCCGCTTTGCCAAACAAATCGTAGCTAGGAATTAGTATAAAATAGGGTAAAATAAGAATTAGCGTTAGAGTCTGATACTCACCTTTGTGAAGACAAGAGCGCATAGCGCTTAAATAAAAAAGCAATAAAATTGGGACACATACTACGTTTATACGCACGTCCTATTTGCAAATATAACTATTTGCAAATAACTAATTCACTGTTTATACGGGAAATTGCATACAGAACTTATGTTATTATTAGTGATGCCATGTGACGAAAATATGATTGTTTGGTAAGTAAAACACAAAAAACGTTCATGAAGTGGCAACGTCTTACTTTTTATTTGCAAATAGAGTCGTTATTCACGACTTGTTAAGTGAGTTAATAAGTTACATTAAAAAAGTTATACGGCAACATTCTTCTTTTTTATTTGCAAATAAGACGTGCGTATAAACGTAGTAATAGTCTCTAAAAATCATTGTTTTATTTTAAAACGGGCACATAGTGTCCTACACAACTAACTGGCGCCCAACTAAACCCGAAACCCACCGCGAAAGTCAATAAAATTAATAAAGAAGTGATAAACTGACAAATCTTAGCAAAAATACGGTGAAGAATACAAATAAATTGTGAACTAAAGAAAAACTTTGAAAAATAAAAGAAAATAACAAGTTCACATAGTGGACCAAAAAAAAAACCGAAGAAAAAAATAAACTTTCACAAGTGAAACTTAAAAAATATATATATATTAGTATATAAATTAAAACAAACCCAACTTAAGGTGATCGATCACCATAAAATAAAACAATTCAACAGTGTTCAAAGAATGAAAATAACGAGAAGAAAAATAGAAGAATATATTAACCTCCTTGAAAATAGAATAATAGAATTATACTCAAGAGGTTTAGAAAGAAAAATATATAAAAGGTCACTTGAGACAGCGGAAATCCTGTGGGAACTGACCGAACACAGCAACGTTCACATAAGGTACAACGTGGAAGCAAATACATACCGGATAAGGCACATGCCTTGTAATCTCAGCACCAGGATCATCAACACATAATATAAGCAGTAACAATGTATAAATTGTGAGTAGTAATAAGCATAGTGTAAAAAAATATATTCAGCCTGATTACGGTTCTCGTATTCGAGCTGCAAAATACTCGATTTTATATTTTGGTACTACGTTTCTCAAAAATATACAACTCTGCTTTAAAATTCCATTACAAATTTCTTACCACGACTCTCGAATTCAGCTGTCAAAAGTTAAAAAAATAGTCGATCGTTTTTTTACACACGACAAGAAAAATTTAATATTTAAAATGAAGTCAACAAAGGCGTAAGTATTTTTTAATATTTTATTAATAAATATATTTTTAATGTTATGAATACAATTTTAGAATAAAAATTACAACGGTCAAACAGTTTGAGAAGATGGTGGAGTTGCTGGAGCAAAAACCAGAACTTGCACAATCCTACCACAGCGGTCTGCAAAAAATTAACACTAAAGAGGAATGGAAGGAAATTTCAAATAAACTTAATTCTCTAGGACCGCCTTTTCGAACTGGGCCTGAGTGGTTAAAGGTTTGGGCCGATTACAAATGCAATTTGAAGAAAAAAATTTTGCACAATAAAAATGAGAATCGTGCTACCGGGGGTGGCTTAAACAAGCAGTTTACTTTGTCTGCTGTAGAAGAAGCTGCTGCGGCTTTGTTGCAATTAAACAGCCTAATAAATCCGGATGGAGAGGAAATAGGCATAAACAAAAATTCGTTTGAAGAACACATTAATATTTCTTGCAATTTTATATTTGTCGCAAGCACATCAAAAAATAAAGTTGTCAACAAAAAGTTGGGAAAAGATAGTTCTGTAAGAAGTGACTTGCTTGAACAACAGCTTAAAGTCCAAACGAATTTATACAACGAAGTTAAAGACTCTTTGAAACAGATAGAAAGATATGGTAGAAAACAGCTCAAAATACAAGAAGAATCATTAAACCTATATAAAAGTGAAATTAAAATAAAAAAAGAAACATTTGAACTTTACAAAAACGATTTAAAGGAAAAGAACAAACAAAAAAAACTTTTTCTGAAACTTAGAGCAGATGAAATCGAAATTAAAAGACGCAAAATGGAACTAGAAGAATATAAAAATGCTTTCAAAACTTAAACATCGTTTTTTTTTTCAAATAAAAGTTGTTGGTTTTTTCTCTTTTGTTATAAGTCTTTTGTTGTGTACAAAATGAAACATGAAGTGTGATTTAAGTTTTTAATAGTAATTAATTTACTAAAATTGTGGGTTTTTTAATTTTATTTTAATAAATTTTTAAGTTTTAAATATTGAAAATAAAATTTTAACTATAAATTTTTTAATGATTGACTGCCGTATACAAAGAAAAATAAAATAAAATATTTAATAAACGTATATTAAGGAAATTTTGTATGGAAAATTTTAATTAAAATAGATTTCAAACATACTTTATTTTTTTTTTTTTTTTTGTATACGGGGATTAAAGTTTAAAAATTTAATGCTTCCATTATCTTCTCTCTAATGGTTGAAGCTGTTAAGTTATCATTTCCCTCAATATTCCAGTCTTCAATTGAAACATTCGCATCACTAGTTTCAGGCATTTCCATATTATAGGCTATACAAATATTGTGCAAAGCTGCACACACATTTGTTATTTTACTAGCCACTTTTGGCGTATAATGCAATTGCCTTGCTCCTAATAAGCAGCGAAATCTATTCTTCAAAACTCCTATTGTACGTTCGACTACATTTCTGGTCTGAGAATGGATGTAGTTAAATTTACTTTGAGGAGTTGCTTCTACAGCTGACCTAAAAGGCGTGATTAAATATGGCTCCAATGGATAGCCTGCATCTCCTTAACAAATAAAGAAAAATTTTTTATAAATCAGATTTATCTTACCTAACAACCAAGTATTTTTGTCACCACTAATAAAATTATCCTTCATTATTTGCTTTAATTCACTAGCATTCCAAACTAGTGAGTCGTGTACTGAGCCTGGATAATGTGAAGATATATACCTAATTCGCAGCTTATGATCACATACCTTTAACAAATTCATTAAATTATGATCCAAAAAATTAGATTTGTCCAATATATATAAGTATGTACTTACCAGTGTTACGTTCAAACTGTAAAACCCTTTCCTGTTGTAATATTTAAAGCGTTCGCCTATACTTGGTGCTAATATTTTGATATGAGTGCCATCTATACATCCTATGACACCAGGAAAGCCATTTTTATTATAAAAATTTTCTTTTATATCCTGTTTTTCCCTTTCATCGGTAGGAAAGGATATCCAGGTAGAACAAAGCACGGTATGCATTGCATTAATGCATTCCTTAAATACTTTGCTGGTTGAAGACTGCGAGAGTCCAACGTTATAATCATTACCAGCTCCTTTTTGATAACTGCCTTCAGCAAGAATGCGCATTGTTACTGCTAACTTCAATACGTTTGGCACTGATGATATTCTTTTTGCTGAATATAGTTGGGTAGTAATTTTTTCTAAAACATATTTAAAAGCCGGTTTGCTTAATCTAAAAAAGCGAACAAATCTAAACGCAAAATTATTATTCATACAAAAACATGGGCATGTAGGTACTTACTGTGAATTTGGCAAAGAAAATATATCAGATTTTTGTCTTATTTGTCTTCTTAGAGCATTCAATTCCGACACAGTGTACTCATTTTCTTCATCAGAAGATGAAAGTGCAGCTAAGCTTAACATTTGTTGTTTTAAATGACGAGGATACAAACAATTCGAATATATAACTTTAAAAATAATTTTTTTATTAACCTCGATTTATGATACCTCCATTAATTGTTTTGACAGTTTGTCACAGAGAGCCTCGTGATATTTAAATTTTTTAAAATTAGGAAACGTCTTGTAATTTTTAATCTGTTACAAAATTTTAAGCAGTCGAAAATTTTACATAGTACCATTGAGCACTGAATTCGACAAAAGGTTTCACAGTAGTCGAAACATATTTTCGAGAACCGTAATCAAGCTGATTATTAGTTGAATAGTTGTGTCCAGTGGTCAGAAAGAAAGGTGTAATAAGTAAAGTAATAAATTTTTTTTATATAAAAACACTTTCAACATGAACGAAGAACAATTGAGAATACTGTTGAACGCAGCAGTAACTGCAGCGACAGAAAGAACAAGGATAACCTTCGAGAGGACAGTAGGGGACTTAACTGAAAGACTTAGGGCACTAGAAGTTCCAGCTCCAGTAGAGGAGTACAAACCGGTAGAAATCCGTCCGGGTAGGGAGTGTAATGAATCGCTTGATTTAATAAAATCATTGCCAGAGTTTGGTGGCGAGCAAATTCGTTACGTTTCATGGCGACAGGCTGCATTTTCCGCCTACAAACTCTTTGAAGGGCATGACGGTAGCTCAAAACAGTACCAAGCGGTAGCAATATTGAGGAACAAGATTGTCGGTTCGGCCGATCAAATTTTATCATCGTTCAACACGGTTTTAAATTTTAAGGCTATAATAGCTCGGTTGGATTTCACTTATGCGGATAAAAGGCCAATATATCTCATAGAGCAAGAAATGCCGACCCTGCGTCAGGGAACATCGTCTACTGTAGAGTTTTATGATGATGTGAAAAGAAAATTAACACTCATCATAAATAAGACCATTATGTTGCACGAAGGCAACAGCGGCCTAATAAAATCGTTAAGCGAGAAATACAGAAAGGATGCCTTAAGGATATTTATTTCAGGGTTACGTAAACCAAAGTGTGATATCTTATTTTCGTCACAGGAATTGGAGGCAAATAATGCTCGATATTTCTTTGCAAATTCCTTCAATCGTAATGAAGGAAGCAGGTCCTTTACACCGTATCACTCGCCTCATTATAACCCGATTAACAGGCAAGTTAACCCCTCCACTTCAAATTTTAAAGAACGTGCAAATTTTAATCCAAATTGGAGGGCCAAACAGGATTCATTCAGGACCCACCGAACAGCACAACATTTTAACCAAAATAACCAGCAGTTCTCTCAAAGGGAACCAGCTAAAAGACAACGCGAGAGCGATAGGCAACCGATCCCAAAATTTCAAAGATTAAATCACTTAAATCATGATGATGTTAAAGAGAATTTTTATATTGATGAAACCCAGAGTGAGATTTTTGAAGAGGTTAATTTTTTAGGCGAAAGTCGCTCCTGCCATATGTAAGTAGGGAACTAGCAGGGCGACCAATTAAGTTACTAATCGATACGGGAGCGGGAAAAAACTATATAAAATACGACGAGAGATTAAAATGGAGAAAAAAAACTCGAAAAGGTATTTAAGGTTCAATCTATTCATGGTACTGCCGAAATAAGAGAAAGATATTTGGTGAATATCTTCGGGAAAAATGCCCCTTTTTTTCTTCTTTCCGAATTAAAGACATTTGATGGTATTATCGGTTTTGATTTTTTGAAGGAAATCGGTGCAAAACTAGATTTAGAAACCGGAATCCTATACTATAACGGTGGTAAAGAATATTTAAAATATTATGAATGTAAAAAGGTAAATAGTGTGATATCACATGAGAAGCGTACTAATGACACAAGTAAAAACAGCAATATTGCGGACATTATGAAAAAACATTCTAAAGTTTTCGCAAGCCTAAATGAGGCATTGCCATTCAATACAAATGTAGTGGCTACAATAAGAACTATAAATAACGAACCAGTCTATTCTAAATCATATCCTTATCCAATAGCAGCTTCAGATTTTGTTAATAAAGAAATTTCAGACTTGCTGCGCGATGGCATCATTCGCCAGTCTCATTCACCATACAATAATCCTATATGGATAGTCGGTAAGAAAGGAGTGGATGAAAACGGCAAAAAAAGATGCGTATGGTAATCGATTTTAGAAAATTAAATGACAAAACAATTCCTGACAAGTATCCTATCCCTGATACTTCTGTAATTCTAACAAATATGGGGAAATCAGAATTTTTTACGACTCTTGATTTGAAGTCTGGATTCCACCAGATCAAGTTGGCGGAAAAGGATGGAGAAAAGACGGCATTCACGGTAAACAATGGGAAGTATGAATTTTGTAGACTTCCATTCGGTCTAAAGAACGCTCCTGGAATTTTTCAGAGAGCAATTGATGATGTCTTGAGGGATGAAATAGGGAAATGCTGTCACGTTTACATCGATGATGTAATTATTTTCTCAAATAACGAAGAGCCGCATTACAAAGATATCGAGAAAATTCGAACAAGACTTTACGAGGCGAATATGCGTGTCTCAATGGAAAAGTCAAAATTTTTTAGGGATGAAGTTGAGTTTCTGGGGTTTATAGTATCCAAAGAAGAAATAAAAACATGCCCCGATAAAGTTAATGACATAATTAATTATACAACACCTGCCACTCTTCGAGGGCTTTGATCATTTCTCGGGTTATCGGGCTACTATAGAAGGTTCATTAAGGACTATGCCGAAATAGTGAATCCACTTACGAAATACCTGAGGGGGGAAAATGGCCATATAGGGGCCAACGTATCAAAGAATGTAAAAATTGAATTGGATAATGACGCATTATTAGCCTTTGAAAAGGTAAAGCAAATATTAGCATCAGAGGATGTGCTCCTTTTGTACCCTGACCACACAAAACCCTTTGACTTAACAACCGACGCATCAGCGCATGCCATAGGTGCCGTGTTGACGCAGGGAGGTAGACCAATAACCATGATATCAAGAACATTATCATCGGCAGAGGAAAACTATGCCACCAATGAAAGGGAACTGTTAGCAATAGTCTGGGCAGTCTAAAAACTCCGAAATTACTTATGTATATGGAGTTAGACAATTAAATATTTTCACTGACCATCAACCTTTGACCTTTGCAATCTCGGACAAAAATCCCAATACAAAAATAAAACGCTGGAGGGCGTTTGTCGAGGAATTTTCCCCAAAATTTTTTTACAAACCAGGGAAAGATAACGTTGTCGCCGATACGTTGTCTCGACAACACATTAATGCCGTAGAACATGAAGAGGATTCGTCATCCGTCACGATGCATAGCGAAGAATCCTCATCAGAAACCATTCCAACGGTTGCAAACCCGGTAAATTTATTCCGAAATCAAATAATACTGGAGGAAGGAAACACCCATTCTAAGGTGACAAAAATTATTTTTAAATCAAGAATTAGGCACCTGGTTACATTTAAAACATTACACGACCTTTTGGAAGTAATTGGGGAATGCGTGTATCCCGACGTTGTTATGGTATCCTTTGCGATTTACCAATATTGGGGAAAATACAAAATGAAATTGTGGAGAAATTTCCATCAGTAAAATTTCGTCATACAACGAAACAGGTAATTGATGTCTTCAATAATGATGACCAAGATGAAATACTGGCAGTGGAGCACAATAGAGCACATCGCTCTATCCGTGGGAATATAAAACAAGTTATGAATGATTATTATTTCCCAAATATATGTAAGAAATTGAAAGAAATTTTATGAAATTGTAAAATCTGTAGGGAGGCGAAATACCAACGGCGTCCACCTAATCCAGAACTAGGAAGAACTCCGGTACCATCACAACCTGGGGAAATGTTGCATATAGATATATATTCCACTGACAAACATCACTTTCCAACAAGCATAGACAAATTCTCGAAATTTGCCGTTGTTGTTCCTATTAAATCAAGAGCCATCGTTGATGTCAAACGGGCTTTACTCCAAATCCTTAATTGTTTTAAAAATACAAAGAACGTGACCTTTGACAATGAGAAGTCGTTGAATTCTCAAACCATTAAGTCCCTTCTGAAAGACCATTTCGGTGCAGACGTACATACAACTCCTCCTTTTCATAGCATAACACACGGACAGATAGAAAGATTCCATAGTACCCTGACTGAAATTGCTAGATGTACTAAAATAGAACAGGCTATAAACGATACCGAGGACCTAATACTCCTCGCCACTTCAAAATACAATAGATTCTTCCATTCAGTAACCGGGTGGAAACCTATTGAATTAATATACTCCATGCCCACAGATCTAAAAACGGAGATAAAAGCAAAACTAATAAAAGCCCAAGAAAAAGCATTGGAAAGGAACAACAAAGGCAAAAGTACTCGAAAATTTAGTCCAGGGGACAAAGTCTATGTTAAGACTAATAAAAGAACAGGTAATAAGTTTACTAAGGTTTATGTAGAAAAAACGGTACAAAAGGATTTAGGATCCACCGTTCTAATAGATAATAGGAAGGTTCATAAAAGTAACCTAGGGTAATAAATAGATACTATTTTTTTTTCTTTCTTATTTTTTGCAGAATATTAATGATAATATTGGGGATTCATAAAGTGGACGGCAAGATAACTGACTTTTCAAAATCAAATTACATACCAATAACAGACGGGAACGTAGCAGTTTGGGAAAAGTATGAATACATAACGCATTGCACTAACTTAACGAATTACTTAATCGCTTCGAAAGAAACCAAAGATATACTTCATCTTTTCCCTCAATCACATATGAAACAAATTCTCCAATCAAGCATTAATCAGATTTATCGACTCATCGACACCCTACGAATTCATCATAGACATACTAGAAGTATTAATATCATTGGTACATTACTCAAATATATTGCAGGAACACCCGACTTCGACGATTTCAATGAACTTAGAAATAAGGAACAAGCACTCATTGAAGCTAACGACCGACGATTTTCCATAAATACACAAATACAATAACAAATTAATAGACTTACTGAAACGGTGAACAAAATCTTGAAAACTACAAAAAACTCAGAAATCGATACAGGATATCTATATGAATTATTAATAGCTAGATATACGGCAATCATAACAATTGAGTCTGTGCAAAAACAATTTTTGTTATTCTGTCTACGTACTCTTCACTGGAATCCACTAGACCTTCCACCATATACCAGTCGTCTAGCACTCATTAAACTACCAACCCTTAAAAGCCGGAGGACTATGTTAAATGTATCTTTTATTTTAAAACTGATTAATGGTGATATTTCTTCATTTTTCCTACTCAACAATATTGCATTGAATGTACCTTACCGACCTTCAAGACACTATGAGTTGCTTTCTATCAAATACTTTAGGACTAACTATGCAAATGCTGATCCATTTCGGAGAATGTGCAGCCAATTTAACAAATGCTACAGAATTATTGATTTTTCCTTAAATCTAAATTCAATTAAATTTCAAATTATTACATTTTTTAATGCTTTATAATGTCTACGTTTTTAATGTTTTCAATTTTGTATGTATGTTTGTATGTCAAATTTCATAATTGTAAATTTTAAAACTTCTGTCTGTAAGGATGATTTATCCATAGACATGAATAAAAAAAAATAAATAAAAAAAAAAATAAATAACAGATTTGGATAGTATTATTTATTCCATAATTTTGGCTAAATTAAATACAGTAAATCCCGTCATTCTTGACGCAGAGGAAATTTCTAATATACTGATCACTGAACACAGTTCAAACGTTAGTGTAAGTGATATTCAGGGTTGTTGCAGAATCTGATTATCATCAGAATCAGAATTGAAACCGACAAAAATCTCATTTTGGTGTCACAGAAACAGATGATACCGGTTTTAATTTCGAATCAGAATTTTGTCAGAATTTGGTGTCATCGAATCTGATTTTATCGTTTTTTTGTCTAGTTTTCAGCTGTCAGATTGCACTTGTTTTGATTTTTGTTGTAGGAGGTAAAACGCATTTTGCTGCACAATGTAAGTAAAATTAATTTAAATTTCATTTCATATAAAAAATAATTATGTGTATAGGGGAAAACATAGAAATGCAACTCAAAATGTCATATTTGTGAAATTTATGGAGGAACATGAAGATATCGCAAGAGGTTATACAAAACGGGACAGGGTTAAAGTTGAGTCTCTCTGGCAGGAACTCACACAGTCGTTAAACAGTGCTGGACCACCCAGCAAAGATGCCAACGGATGAAAAAGGGTAACATGTTTAAATTTCTTAAATGTGACGCTACTATTTTTAACATATTTATTTTTATACACAGATATGGGCGGAATGTAAGAGTGAAGTAAAAAAGAAGTTAGCCCATAACAAAGCTGAATCTCGTGCTACTGGCGGTGGTCCGTTTAATAAATTCCACCTAACAAAAACCGAGGAAGCAATTGTGCAAATGTGCGGAATTAAATTGACGGTACATGGTGTCTCGGGAGTAGAATTGGGCATAGTGGATGATGAGCTTCGCTTAAACGATGATTCAGTTGCAGCATCTACATCTAAAAGAAGACTGGAATCACCGAACGTCCCCTGTACACCAAAAAAAGCAAAACCGGAGAGCACAGCACACTTCTTAAAAAAATTTTTAAGTGAAGAAAGTGAAAGAAAAATTGAGCTAAACGAGAAACTAGAGCAGCTTATTATAATTGAAAAAGAAAATGCAAGCTCACTTAGACGTACATATCGAGCTGTAGAAAAAAAACAGTGAGAGTGTTGCTAAATCTATTAAAGAATTAAAGGATGAAATAACAAATTTTAGCTCTCGGATGTTAAAAGCAATGCAAGAAAAGAACGAAATAAAAAAGCAACAACTGGAACTAGAGCTTTTAAAGTTTAATATGCAAAGCAAAAGCAACGAAAAGTGATAAAAATGTGAATATTTACTTTAGTACATTTATAAGAATGCCTCAAGTACAAAAACTATGTTAATTTTATTTTAAATAAAGTAAATGTGAAAAACGAATTGAATTCTATAAAATAAAAATGTATGATAATTTTATAACGTGTTTGCAATTCCATTTCGTATTCTTTCTCCTTCATTTCCCAATGTCACCCGGGGAAGCAACAAAGTATTATCCTCTAAGGGTTCTTCCGGCTCAACAGCGAGTTGATCCACTTCGTATGAGATGTTGTAGCTTCTACAAATGTTGTGCAAAGCGCAGCAAACATTTACAATTTGGACCACTTTTTGTGGACTATAATGTAATGTACCTAGCAAACATCGAAAGCGGCTTTTTAGCACTCCTATCGTCCGCTCTACAATATTACGGGCTGAAGCATGAGCAACATTAAATTTGTGCTCTCTTGTATTATATGCTGCAGCTCTATATGGAGTCAATAAAATAGCTTCAAGGGGATATCCGCAATCTCCTAATAGTATGGAAGTTCGGTCGCCATTCTCGTATTCCCCGAGAAAATGCTGACGGGCTCTGCTTATATTCCATACAAAAGCATCGTGACTTGAACCGGGATACCTTGCGTCTACTGCTCGAATCATCATATCACTATCACAAATCTTTGAATGAAAAATGAATTTAATTTTTTTTAATATTTACCAGTTTATACTTACTATCATCGCATTCATACTAAAAAATCCTTTCCTGTTAAAATACAAATGCTCGTCAACAGTTGGTTTTATAATTTTTATATGAGTTCCATCGATGCACCCAATGATGGAAGGAATTTTATATTTATTGAAAAAATAGTTTCTAAAACTACTTTTTTCATTGTCATTCATTTTAAGTTTGACCCACTGAGGACATATATGCCTTTGCAGAACATCCAGTACATTGGCCAACACAATTGACACTGTACTTCGGCCTAAACTAACAGTAGAATCGTTTCCAATTGACTTTTGATAACCGCCTTCCGCCAAAAATCGTAATGTTGCTGCTAGCTGAATAGCACACGAAATATTTGACGGAAGCAAGTGAACTTCAACAATGTTCATCAACATTTGGAATGCTTCTTTATTCACATGGTATTGACTTACGAATCTTAATTAAATTTTCAAACAAATAAAATTTTCGTACTTTGTTGCAATATGTACTTACGCTATCTCCGGAAGTTCCAAGGGATTGCTATAATCTCTCAATATCTTTCGTTTGACTTTTTCATTCGATTCTTCCTCCATTAGTAAAAACAAAACGACAGCCTCAACAATTTTAAATTCCGTATAATTAAAATATCTTTAAAAAATGTTTTCAACACCAAAAAAAGCAAAACTTTTTGATGAAATATTTTTTAAAAAATGTAAACAAAACAAAAACAACTGTTTCGATTATGGGTTTTGTTTATTTTCGAATGAAGCCAAAATCCACACGGTTTCATGACACCGATTCAAATCAGAATCGATTTTCAATTCTGATAAATGACAATTCTGACTGGGATTCCACAACAACCCTGATTATAAGTAATTCTAAGGTAAAAATCTTACAGGATAAGGAATTAATATACTTTATAATTAAGTTTCTTAGGATACAATACGGTTGCAAACTGTGGAGAAATAGTAATTCCTGTTACAAACTGCACAGCAGCAATCACCGCAAACTTTTGTAAAATACAGGTAGGAGGCCTCATGCATACAACAGCTATTCAATAATCATAAAGCAAACTGTAAAACAACATTCAATAAACTTGATCCTGTTAATGAAGTCGGCAGCGGAATAATTATCATTAATGACAACACAGTCGAAGTTCAAAAAGCAAACAATTCATCAGTTAATATAGGTGGCACCTTCCTAATAACTTTCGAAACGGAAATTAAAATAAATGGCACAACTTTTGTCAACGATAAGAAAATGGCTACGCTCCAGCCTGGAATACCTTCAACTCAATTCGTCAATTTCACGGAACATCTGGAAATTCTACCCCTGCCGTACCTACACCAAATTAATCTAAAAAATGTTGGCCACATTCAAGAACTACACAGCATCATTCAAACTCGTTCTATACAAGGAGGAATGTTATTGTTAATCATTTCAATTACCTTTTGCATCATCATATTATAAAGAAGATTAAAAGCAAGCAGACATAGAACCGGGGCAGCCAAAGTGATTGCCAAAATCATTAAGACGGCCGCGGACGGCCTTGACTTACAGGGGGGCAGTTAGCACCTGAATCCCATAACACTGAAATGGTGTGTGAACATACCATAGTTTGATCACGACACCATTGTCACAAGCACTCACAATTCGCAGAACCAAACCTGCACCAATCTGCAGCTTCACAACATTAGCTGACCGTCTGGGAATATTCCTGTTTTCATAATTCTTCCCAAAATAACAAGCAGTCGCAATTCGCAAAAACACACCTGCGCCCATCCGCAGATTCACAACATTAGCTGACCGCCTGGGAATATTTCTATTCTCATTATTCTTCTCACAGTACGAAGCAGTTGCAGTTCGCGGAACCACACCTGCGCCAATCAGTCAGCCGCTTTGCCAAACAAATCGTAGCTAGGAATTAGTATAAAATAGGGTAGAATAAGAATTAGCGTTAGAGTCTGATACTCACCTTTGTGAAGACAAGAGCGCATAGCGCTTAAATAAAAAAGCAATAAAATTGGGACATAGTCTCTAAAAATCATTGTTTTATTTTAAAACGGGCACATAGTGTCCTACACAACTAACTGACATAAATACCAAAATTGCTAGAAACGAAAAGAGAACTTTCCTGGCCTTGTTCTGCAAGCATAGACTGACCAGCCTTACTCACGTTTTCTCTTCTCTCCCTAGATGGCCCTGGGGCCTTATTCTGAATTGCGATGCGAAAGTCAATGCGATGCGCAAATGAAATGCGATGCGAAAGAAAATTGGTATTCTATAAGACTTTCGTAATCGCATTCGAGTTTTATTTTAAATCGTGGCAACGCCGGTCAAAAATAACAACGCTGGCCAGATATAACAACGCTGGTCTAAAAAAAACGTCAAAGTTAAATTTACAAAAGAAAAATAAAATTGTGATTGTGCTTAAAAAATAAAGTTAATTTATATAATATTTGTGTAATTTACCAAAAATGGAATCTGTGGCACTATGGTTTGATGATAAAGAGGCGCATGACCAAAATTAAAGGATGCAGAGAATATTATTATTAGAAGCAAATCGGATATTCTAAGCTTGAATGCAAAAAGGTAATTTATTTTGAAGCATTGAAAACAATTAATTATGCAAAATATTTCTATTCCAGCTTTATAAAAAAATTTGATTGAGCCAAGAGGCATTTATATATGTTTTAAATTACATTGGCTCCGAATTGAATACCACAAAATCAAGTGCGATTCCGCCAATTATCAAATTAGCGACTACGTTAAAATTCCTTGGACAAGGAACTGTCAATGGAGGAAATTGTGGATGCCGAAGATCTGCCACAATCTATTACTAATTCACCCAGCTATAATAATAGTATTAACAATTACACAAACATTGCTAGAAATATAAGAGACGAAATAAAAAACAATATGATTTAAAAACTAAAAGTCTTTTCTGTATTTAAAAACTAAAAGCCACTTCATTGGTTATATATTTCATTGGTTTTGTTTATTGTGCACTTTGAAATCAGTTCAAACCTATTAACAGGCGGTCCGCTTGCATTTAATTCTTCGGCTAATGTCTGCCACAAAGCATTTGCCGACTGACGTGCATTTAGTGTTTTTAAATGACCTTTTGCCAGTTGGCTGTGTTTCATCATAATTTACACCATTATTTCAAATTGGTGTGATTTGGTGGTCTTGTTGTTTGTTCCCCTGAATAATTTTAACAATTAATGTAAGAATAAATAAACAAAATTATTATTTTTCACTTACATTTTTGTGCTTTGCGAATGCTGTTTTGCAATCGAATATATTTTGCGATTTTCGTATGTATCTGACATTTGTTTTCGCAATACAGAATACCGACTTGCCGCCTTTTCGCATTTTAAATGCGAATAGAAAAAGTACTTTGCGAACATCGTAATACAGAATAGAAAGTGTTCGCATTTACATGTTTTCGAGTCGATTTGACTTTCGCATCGCAATACAGAATAACCCTCCTGCTTTGTCTTTCATTGATTGTCCTTCTGGAACTAATGTTTACCATTCCGATTGTATGTGAGTTGCGAGTGAGTCCTATTGACGAACAGTCGGGTTTCGTTAAGATGCGCTTGTTTGATACGGAAATAGCCAACCTCACCAACACTGTGCTGCAGCACATAATAAATCCTTACGAGTTAAAGAACATTATTGACCATATTGAATATAATATAAATAATATAGCTATATATAATAGAGAGATTTGGGATACAGAAATTAAAATAATTAAAGGCAAATTAAAAGCTATTATGCCACCAGAAAATTTTAGAAACAAAAGAGGATTACTGAATGCCGTGGGTTCAATATATAAGTGGGGTTTTGGATTAATGGATGAGGAGGACAGACAGGAAATTCTTGAGCACCTAAAAGTGACCAACGAAAATAGTCATAATGCCATACGAACGCTTAACCAGCAAATTTCTATCAATACACACCTAAACGATAGTATAGCACTTCTTAAAAAAACTGTTGAAAGCGATAGATCTAAAATCGAGCAATCGTTTAATGAAATTAATCTCGTCATTGAGATTATCAAACACATCTTGTATAGTGACCAAATGCTTAAATTGAGATATTTAGAAAATAAAATTGACGTAATTCTGGATAGCATCGCATCAGCGCATAATGGTGTAGCACATCGAAGTATTTTGTCTTCTAAAGAAATCGAACAATTCGAAATAGATTTTGTGAAGTTGAAATTGATTAAAGTGGGAGTAATGTTGGATGAATACAAATCAATTGTGATTGTAATAAAGATACCCAAAACAACATAAATGTCGAAGTTCAGTTACTTACTCCAAAACCCAATAGAATTAGCGAAGCAAACGAAATAGTAGTGACAATACAGGGACGGACTTATACTTATAAGAATGATTTATTTTTGAATGAATTAAGACCTACCACAAACTGTGTTTATTTAAACAAGTGTAACCTCGAATTCAACAACGAGACTAAAACGGAGTATATAGACGATGAAACTATATTGCTTAAGAACGCATTCTCACTAAGAGTAAATCAAGACTGCGACAATAGAACTCTTATACTTAATGGAAACTATATCTTGACGTTTGCAAACTGCAAGATAATCATAGGCGACAATGTTTTCTACAATAAGAAAACCGAAATAAGAAATACCTATTTCTATCCAACAAATAATATAAACCTGACTATTGCCAAGGATATTTATTTTGAAAAAATTTCATTGCTACACTTTGAAAACATAAAAGAAATTAGGGAATTAAGATATCACAGGAATGTTTCATATGTTGTTAGTTTTTCTCTGTTTTTGCTTATTGTAGAACTGTTGACGATATTTCTACTAAGATATGGCTGTAGAAAAAATTAAAATCAAGTTAGAGTTGATCTTGAAATGGGTTCTGCGACCGGTATTGCCAGAATGCGAAATCAAGAAGTACAGTGGCTGAAAATCGTTTTTCATTTGCCAAAAGTCGAATTTTTTTGTCAACGATTTTTAAAATTTTTACGCCTTTTTGGAGCTAATATATCCCTATTAAGGTAGCCAAAAATTAGGTTAAACTATTGATAATTGTGGGCGTGGCATGAGTTCAAACTCAACTGTTTTTGTTATTTCAGAAAAAGGTGTTTTTTATTTGTTTTTTGTCAAAAATAAATGGTTACTACTCGCAAGCTATCATCGATAATGGCCTGCGGTCTTTTTTATAGTGTTGGTAGGATTATAGTCTTTAGTTGTTGTAACTGGTTACCGCTCTAGCGTTTAGTATTAGAGGTGGAGGCTCACGAAAAAAGGAACAAGAATTACAGATTTTATAGAGAGCACAATACTAGAAAAATTTCACGAAATTCCACAAATGAAAATCTATTTAATATATTATTGGCAACGTCAGATCTGTTCATCTCCAATATTCGAAATAAATGGAAAGTGGAACATCGGGAGCAAAACATAGAATATTTGCAATCAATATTTGTGTCAAATTAATAATAATTATAATTGCCGTTCATTGTTATTTAAGTACGAAAAACATAGTATTAGTAAAAAATAATAATAAATATAACCTATTTTGACAGCAAATAATAAGAAATGTTTCTGTGGTAACACCAAAATCTCCAGTTAATTTTACTATTTTTTTTAGTGTAAGAATTTTTTTGAGTGTAAAATTTTTTTTGAGTGTATATTAAAAAAAAATTCCATTATCACAAAAAATAATTATAATTATTATTAAGTTCCAAATATAAAATTTTTTAATATGCAAATAAAAAATATAAACCCATATTTCACTCCAAAAGTTCAAAAAAATCAAAAGTTCAACTTTGACCTAGAAGTCCTTAAAAAGTCCTCAATCACTTTTAATGTACTAATTAAAACTGAGTCAAGCTGGACTAAATATCTATCCATTAAAAAAATACTTCAATGTTTTGATCGGTTCAAAAGTTACAGAATTTTGGCCAATGAAAAACGATTTTCAGCCACTGTGCTGGATTTCAGATTTGACCGTAATGTGTATTTAGGATTATGATCGCAAAGCTGAATCGGTTAAATGTTGTACTTTGTTTATGTTGGCGAGAATGAGAATAAAATCCTAATTTTGTATGTAGAATTACAAATTTTTTTTAATAACAAATTATTTGCCATGTGTCTGAGAAACAATACAGAAAAAAAGAATATATAAATTAATAACAATATTTACCAAATTCGTTATTCGAGATATTCTCCAAAATAACCATTTTAATATTATATTGTTTGTTGTTGGCTTAGCTAGGTATATGCCTGCATTTCATTGTCGCTAACCAAATCATCAGTACCCTTTAGCCAAATCATGATTGAAAGCATTCAAACCTTGTATACTTAAGCCACAGACTACAATCATGATTTGGCTAAAGGGTACTGATGATTTGGTTAGCGCCAATGAAATGCAGGCATATACCTAGCTAAGCCAACAACAAAACAATATAATATTAAAATGGTTATTTTGGAGAATATCTCGAATAACGAATTTGGTAAATATTGTTATTATAATTTTGTTTTTTCATTGCCTTATAAATACTTTCATTATCACCCAACGGGCGATTAATTGTATGAAGGCGTAAAAAGAAAAAACAAAAAGACGCAAGTCAATTATAATTGTTTGTTGTGTTGTGATTGTACAAAAGCATTCTAAACCTACCCTGAAGAAAATGTCACTAGTGCTTCACTAGTGATTTACTATTGACAAAGTCACCAGTACTAGTGACAAATTATACCCCAGCCAATGCTTTTTTCTGTTGACATTTAACATGCACTTGTCATTGAAAATCCACTACTGACGTTAGAACTACTGACGAACTAGTTTCAATGGGACCATATGACGACCGTAGAACTAGTGCTTCTCTGTAGACATTGTCACCAGTATTATTGACATACTCTACACAATACTTCTTTCTATTGAAATTTAAGATGGACTTATCATTGAAAACCCACTACTGAAGAGGTCGTTCTAATGGGTCCATGTAAACAATTTTTGATATAGATATATCCCTACAGTTTTTGTTAAAATAAATGATTAAAGGTTCACCATAGAACATATAAACGCAATTAAAAAATGAAGAGGCATAAGCGTGCTCTCAGAAATTTCTCTGCTCATCAAACAAAAACGTGTTGACAACTCCGTTGACGATGTCTACATATGAGTCACCAAAATAGTCGACAAAACTGGTGACTTGGGTACACTTGTCCCCATGTTTCCTTCAGGGTATTTATACTTTTGTGTTTTTGTTGATTACAAATAGAAAAATATGATTCGAGTTCTGTTTGAATTCTGATATATTGTTTGTAGTCTGTGGCTTAAGTATACAAGGTTTGAATGCTTTCAATCATGATTTGGCTAAAGGGTACTGATGATTTGGTTAGCGCCAATGAAATGCAGGCATATACCTAGCTAAGCCAACAACAAACAATATAATATAAATTAATAACATTATAATAGAATACCTCAACTTATGTATGTAATTTTGTTCTTTTATCATACCCTGGTGAAATCCAAGTGTAATTATTTTTAATAAATTAACTAAAGAAATAATGAATAAATAATTATTAATCAACTTATATTATTTTGCACAAAAATCTCTTCAATGTGAATGAAATACTTTACTAAATAAGCTTTAAATTGCATTCTAGATACACTTTCCAGTACATCTACTATGTTACGACTATCTTACCTTAATAATAATCATTAATCTTTATAATTTTACTATCAAATCCACCTTCAATAAATATTTCAAATTTATATTCATTTAAATAATTTTATTGTAACCCATTTTTACTTAAATATAAGCTACATCTTGATCAGATATATTTTCTTTTTTTTAATTAAGAATATTAACATTCTTATAAAATACATTTGTAATAAGAATTAATTAACGTAATAATTTCAGCAGGGGCTGCTGAAACTAAGCGTGGAAGAGTCATATGTATATGAGGCAACTCGTACCACCCTACTATCTTTATATTTGATACTGTATTTCATATTTTATTTAAACTGTGTGTGAATTTGCTTAGACAAGCAATCCACACACATATCTTTAATTACCCCTTTCCGCTTGAATTTGCACTGTAAGCAAATTCAATCTTAGCTCTAAGCTTGTTTAAGTTTTGAAATAATAAAGTCAGTTCTGAAGTAGCAAAACTAACAGATTACGTTGTTTTACTGTTAGACACATAATTACATATATGCAAGCCGTAAAGCTAATGTCGCAGTTAAAGGCGAATGCATCGTACTACAAAATGAAACTCCAGGTGCACAACTTAACAATTTATAATCAGCCCAATCATAAACAAAAATTCCGTGGTAGTTTTTTTCGTTTTTCCCTTTTCTGCTATCATGAATACATTTTTCCCTTTTTCTTCCAACTGTGGGAAGAGAAAAAAATTCGAAGTAAAAAAAGTAGGCATCATCAATGAAAAAAAGGGGAAAAACAATTTTATTTCTCAAGTTTTTTTCCACTTACAATTTTGAAGGGAGTTTGCAGAAAAATGTAAGTATGTATATATTTTTTTAAACTAAAATAAAACAAAAGAAGAAAATTTTAATTAAATTCCTAGGTCAAAAAATACCAATAAGAATCAAATGCAGCGCCTGATGACCTTAATGGAAGCCAATGTAGATACTGCGTGTGGATTTCACAAAGGCAGCAAGGAAACAATTGCAAGATTTTGGAAAAACGCCGAAACGGAACTAAATTCTTTGGGCCCTCCAGTGAAATGTACTGCTGAATGGAAAAAGGTTAGATAATTGAAAAAATAGTGTGTATGTATGTATGTATAAATATGTGTTTTATATTTTCAGGTGTGGGCAGATCAAAAAAAATGTTAGGCAGAAAGCTGCTCAAAATCTAAGAGATAAAAAAAGTACTGGAGGTGGCCCGAACAAGGAACTAAAATTTTCTCCTATAGAGGAAGCCATTTACAACCTCGTTGGAATGAAATCTGCTGTCGAAGGTGTAGCAGTGAAGTCCTATGGACATAACTCTACAAAAATTACACAAGATGTAATTCTTACTCCTGCAGATGAAGCTCTTTTCGAGGACGTACTATCACAGGAGCCGGAACAATCAAAAGAGATTCCACAAAGCATAATGCCACCGACTATTACAACTGCTTTACCAGCTTCAACTCTCCAAAAAATTACAGCTTTTAAAAAATTAAGTGCCCAGAAAAAACCTGATAAAATTGCATACGATGCCCTTCAAGCTGAGCTTGAAGGACAAAAGGAATTAGTAGAAACATTGAAAGTGATAGTAAAAAATCAAAAGGATGAGCAGCAAAATACAAAGAGAATTTATCGATCCCTCGAAAAACTTAACGAAAATAACGATAAACACTTAAAAAAAAATCAAGATCTCAAAAGTGAGGAAATCGGAGAATTGCGACGGCATAATGCTTTTATGGAAAAGCAAAGAATAAAAGAAATAGAATATAAATTGGAGAAAAATAGATTAGAAATGCAGCTCCGGAAATTCAATTAATTAAAATGAGAAATATTTGACTGTTGTGACATGTATAAATATGTATAAAACTTTAAAATTTTAAACTAATTTAAAATGAAGGGAATATCGTACGTTATGTTATGAAACAACATTTTTTAATTTATAAGTGAATTTATGTTTTTGTTTTCATGTTCGAAGAACTTTTTATTTTACATTTTAATAAACAAACATTGAAAATATACTTATGTACATATGTACATATTTGCGTTTCATGAAATTTATTTACAAAGTGCCAGTTTACATTGAACGATTTTTGTCGCTGCAATTTTTGTCTTCCTTTCTTTAAAATTGCATTTGCGTTTACATTGAACGATTTTTGTCGCAGATATTTTATGCATACATACATACATACGTATGTAATTTTTGATATTTTCTTTTTTAAGTATATTCTTACGGTAAACAAACAAGGAATTTACGTATTACGAATTGCGGGAAAAAGGAATTGCAAGAGTACATGCCTATGTGTACTCTCTTTAGTTTCTCTCTTCCCCTATTAGCTCTATTCCCCCTATTTACCAACAAACTAAGAATTGCAGCGACAAAAATCGTCCAATGTAAACAGGCACAAACAAATTGAGCTGCAGCTAAATACTGATTTGATACGGTTGCTGCTACTTCCTCTTCCGGCATACTTAAATCTGTAACTTCATTGCATGAGTCCTTCACCTTATAATGGATACAAATGTTGTGTAAAGCACAGCATACATTTATAATTTTTGCTGCTTTTTCAGGAGCGTAGTGTAACTCTCGTGCGCCAAGGAGACACCTCCAACGATTTTTCAATACCCCATTAGTACGCTCAATAATATTTCAGCATTTTGAGTGTACCTCGTTAAATTTCATTTCTGAAGATCCATCTTCTGGGACACGATGTGAAGTTAAGAGCCATGGCTCTAAAAGGTATCCTGCGTCTCCTATTTATATAAAAATATGTGACTTATTATTTCATTTTCATAAATTTTTTTAACAAAAGCTTACCTAATAGCCGAAAGTTGGTTTCGTCTTGCAAATACTTTTGCTCAAAGTGAAATAGCAGGTCGCTATTGTTCCATATAAATGAGTCATGGGAAGCGCCTGGGTGGGATGGATCAACGAAACGGATTTTGAACTCGTCATCACAAAGCTGTAAACAATAAATTAATCAGTTTAGCAATATAATGTTTGGCCAATATTTTTAGTATTCTGTGTTAAGCTATTTATTTAAGCTAATTGGGCCTGTATTATATAATGTTATAAAAACAACGTTTTTTTTACATTTTATTCCCAACGTTTTGTCAATTATTTTTTTTTCTTCAGGGGAATATTAAAAATTAAATAATTTTAAATTATAATGAAAAGATAAACTTGTTATTTTTAAAATTATTTAATTTTTAATATTCCCCTGAAGAAGTCAAAAAATAATTGACGAAACGTTGGGAATAAAATGTAAAAAAAACGTTGTTTTTATTACATTATATAATACAGGCCCAATTAGCTTACATAAATAGCTTAACACAGAAATCAGTTTAGCGTTTGAGAAAAAGAATATTCGGGTATGTTCTAGAATCCGAATTCACTCGAAAGTGGATTACTTTAGCATTTTTGGTGTTCTGCAATTCACATCCCCATGTTTTTATTCGTTTTCAATTAGAGTAGTAAGGGGTGGGTGAAAGTAAAACGAATCGTACTTTATTCTTATAAATGCTAACATTATTAAGAAAAATACAATTTTGGTTTTTAGTTTGAAGTGTTTTTTATTGAACTTCATCAAAAAAGATCAATTTTTCACAGAAATATTAATGCAAACAAATTTTTTTTTAACTTTGCCAAAAATTTCAATTTGGTTTTGGCAGATCTCAGTTGTGTAAAAAAACATGAAAAAAAAATACAATTTTGTTTATGTTCGAAAACACAAAGTTGCCCTACATAATAAAGTTTGATATGTCAATCTTTTTTGAACTAAATCTCAATGCATTTAGATCTTATTGATAAAGAAAAATGATTTTTTTGAAGGAAATTAAAACTAATTTCATATATATAAATCTATTTAAACAATAATTATAATAATTCGAATGCATTTAGTTGTAAAATCGCAATGTAATAATCAGGCAATACTTTGTTTTAACAACAAATGGTGCCAGGATAACGTAGTCGATATGTCTATAGCCGGCAAACAGCCGCGCTGATAAATAACGCCAGGCAAACTGACCAACCAAAAGCAAATAATTTTAATTTCGTTCGTTGTCTTTTTTGAGAGTATTGAATAATTTTATTTTCATTCTATGTTTCTTTAAGAATATTAATTTTGTTTTTATTCGCGTTGAAAATTAAAAGAAAAATTTGAATATCTTTTTCATACTCTGTAAATTGTTTTACATCCAATTTTCACGATGATTTTTTAAGACATGTCTTTTTTTATTTTCTTTTAAAGTTGCTCCCAAAATCATGTCACATTTTCATGATGATTTTGAAAACATGTCTATTTCTTCACTGTTGTTGTAAAAAAAACTCTTATTTGACAGCCAGAGTTGTTTTTTTTTTACTTTATCTTTAATTCCTTTTATTTCTATAATTTGGGCGCCAAAAACGGAATTTAATAACTTGAGAAGTAAAGTATTTAAAAAAGTAAATTTTCTTAAAAAAATCAAAAGTGGGTGCTATAGAGAAATAAATAAAGCAATGGAGGTAAAACTAGTTGACTAAAACTTGTGAGTGGGTGAAGCAATGGCGGAAATGCTGAGTGGAGCGAGGTACATTTTCGTTTCTTATGAACGACTTCTTGGGAGATAAGTCGTCTTTTCTGAACTATATCAGAATAAGCCGAGAGACATTTAATTTGATACTCGCAAAAATCGAAGGTGATAAAGTGAAACAAGATACCATCTTGAAAGCAGCGATAACTCCAGCAGAGAAACTGTCAGCTACACTCCAATACCTCGCTACTGGAGAGTCCATCAAAAGCACAAATTATCAGACGAGACTATGTGAAACCTTTCTTTGTCGTGCAGTTCCGGAAGTATACCAGGGAATTTAGAAACACTTTAAAAATGAATATTTAAAGGTTTTTGAGTAGGTACATATGTATATGAAAAATATATTATTTTATAGTGCCCATTCATAGAATGAAATAATTTGGTTTATTATTTTGAAATTAAAATAAAACAAGATAAATTATAAGTACATTAATTGAAATAATTTCGTCTTTTATTAAAATATAACTTTAAAAAGTATATATCATTAGCTCTTGGCAGATTGTGAACAAAGAGCTAGATCGCTTGACACGGTCCATATATGTAGGATTACGTACATCATACAAGTTTTCGTGTTCCTGATATTTAGATATTAAAAGCTCCACAATTTCGTTTTTCCACATGGTTTACATTTATTTGAACTTTTTATTTATATTTATTTTATTTATATACACACAAAACAAAAAACAAGCACTTGTCGCTTTAAAACAAGAAAAATAAAGAAGAACACAGAGAACAGACGAATGCAAATAAAATATAATAGTAAATTTGCGAATGACATCTAAAAGGAAGAGATGTATTTTTCTTCATTGTTGTTGTAAAAAAATCACGAAAACAGAAATCACGTTTCTTTTGCTACCCCTCTTTCTTTTCTACCTAGTATGCCTACAAACAGAAGACATGTCTTAAAGACAAGTAAAAAAATCATCGTGAAAATTGGGTGTTACTTTTGTAATTTGTTAATTTTTTTGCAACTTTTTTGCCGACCGCCGTCGATTTTTGCGTAGCTGTGGCTGTTGACATTTAGATTTTTTTTTCGAACATAAACTTCGAATGTGGAAAAACATGCTGAATTCAGAACACCATTTTATAAATTATGGGGATTCAAAAAATTTTTCGTTTTCAATCCGAGTCGAAACCTGGAACATACCCGATTATTTCGGCTGAACACTGCCTAACTTCCAGAGCTATTACCATTTAAAAAATTATTTCTTTGGAAGTATAAATAAAAACTCTTCGTGTATCAATTAATACTTACCAGCATAACATTTAAAATAAATGTTCCTTTTCTGTTGTAGAAAAGGTGTTTGTTAGCAGTTGGAGCTATTATTTGAACATGGGTTCCATCGATGCAATCGGTAACTCCAGGAAAACGGAATTTCTTATAAAAGGACAGAGCAATTTTTCGTTTTTCTTCTACGGTTTTCGGTACATTTATCCAAATTGGGCAAAGATGGGTTTCAAAAATATTTAGCACATCGTTCAGTACCATGCTGAAAGAAGATTGATCTAAATGCACGTCACAGTCCTTGCCAATACTAGTTTGATAACCGCCTTCCGAAAAAAACGCAAACATCCACTAAGCTTAACTACCACTGGAATAGTAAATTGTTTTTTGCCCTGTTGATAGTGTTCTGTAAGCACTTCCAATAAATAACGGAAAGCAGGTTTATTTACACGGTAGTATTTTTGAAACCTATAATTTAACAGAAAGGAATGGTTAAAATCAAGGAAAATTAATTTTCTATTTGCTTACAGTAATTCTGGCAACTCAAGTGGGTTAGACACGTCGCGCAACTGCCTTCTTTCAATCTTTCGATTTCTTAATTGACACACTCCCCGCAAGAATCCGACGATAAGCAATACTATACATTTCAATTAATTTGTTTTGTTTTTTTATTAATTAAACTTGCGATAAACAACAAAAAATTCACTCACAATAAGCAAAACAGCTGACTTCGAAATTTCGATTTTCCTTCTTCCTTATTTTTCTTTCCCGAGGTATTTGTGATTGGAGAATTGTTTTGTCGGGAAACAAATTTCTCGAGAATATTCATGATTAGGTTGAATGTTATAACTCATAAGTCTGAAAACTACGTGTGGGATGAAACAGAAATAATGAAATAATGTTACCATTGAGTATAAATACTTAATCGTGTGGCATACCCAAATCTAATGCGATTCTACCCACTCATTAATACAAAGAAAAATTAATAATAAAAATATTAATTTGCCCTCTGAGTTAATTGAGCTAATGAAAGATGCACGAAAAAATCCATATTCATTTACTGTTCATCACCTATACCACGTTCAGGTAATTTCCCTTATTTTCTTGTCTTTTAACTTAATTCTTTCTAAATAAATCCATATCAAATTATATTTCAGGAAAAAAGATTGGGGACTCTAAAGTAAACATGATTCGTGTTTTGGCGTATGACCCAACAGGATCTAAGTATATATAATAAAAATCAATATTAAAGACGATTATCGGCTTTTACCACAAAAATCTGCTACAAGTTTTGAAATTCGTCGTCCTGTGTTATTACATCCCCAAAGGTTAAAAATCTTCAAAAAGAAATGGCAACATTTACAAGATTTAAAAACTTTGCTTCCAGCAGACTGTCATTACTTTTATGATAACATACCTTTTGAGTAATTTTTTGTGGTAGTTTTATTTAAAATGTTTTTTGTTATTTAATTTAAAGTTTTATTTAGTTATTAACATTAAAATAAATAAAAAATAGATTTTTTGTACAAACACATATTTAAAAATTATTTATAAATTAAAAATTTTAGAAAAAAAATAAAAAATTTATACTTTAGAAGGCCGTGACGTACGAAAAAAGGAGGAAAATAAATCATCAAAAATCATGATAACATTTTAATTTTGTTGCATAGTGTAATTTAAACAAACATTAAGCACTTTTTTGTTTAAACAAGTAAAAGAAACTATAACTCTTATTATTTAATGTAAATAATATTCATGTGTTCAAAGGAATGCTTAATTATTCATACTAATTAATATTGCTGATAGGTTGTTTGGTTTCAGATTTTTTACAATTCAAAAAAACCTAAGCGCCATATAATAAGCTGTGTTTAGAAAAACAACGCTTTCTCAACCGATGTATACTTCTGGCTTCATTTTAATCAGAATATATAATTTTCGTTTAAATTTGGAAATACAGTCAAAGCCCGGTATAACGAATACTCAGTTTAGCGAATATCCGATATAACGAATGGCCAAATTTTTACATTAACTACCTTATATAGCGAATGGCAGAAGAAAAATAATACCGATTTAAAAAATGACAAAGCGAAATAAAAAAAATTGTTACAGAACCGTTAGATTTTTGTGTGTGTTTTTTGCTTCTTTGCTTTGTATTGAAAGAACACGTGTGGCTTTGACTATACAATTAAATTTTTATGTTATTAAATTTGCGGACCACCGTTTTTTTTATAAAATTGTAAGTTAAAAAATACTATTCGATATAACGAATATCTCGGTATAACGAAAGGTCTGAACATTATATCATTCGTTAAACCGGGCTTTGACTGTAGTTCCCATTTTATAACGTTTTTTTTCTCTTTCTTTTGAAAACTGCTGATAGGTTGTTTGTCTTTAACCCATTTTGCTCCGCTGTTCGATTTATCGAACAGTAACAATCGTATTTTTTCCAAAAAAAAAAAAAAAAAAATATTTGTGAATGTAAAAGGTGGAATTTTAGGTAAATTTTTGTATGAATGTTAAGTCTCATCTCTCAGAGGTACAATTCTGAAACCCCTATTTTTAGACAATTTTTTAAATAATTTTTAAGAATAATAAAACAAGCAAAATTTAAAAAATAATTATGAGGAATTTTTTTCGATGCATGTTTATATTTTATAAAATATAAAACATATGTATGTTTTACATACACGTCCGTTACGCCACATATGTGTTAAGTTGGCTGTTCGAAATTTCGAACGCTGGCGTTTATCCTATAGTTGTCATTCTTCTTTGCGAATTTGATGTGAAAGCACGTGTTATTATTCATTTCTTTTTTTATCAAGTGTTCTTTACTTTCAATTATAAACTTTACATATTTACTTTAAATATTTCATGTGTTGTATAGAAAATAATGGTGAATAACGAGTTTTTTGTGGGTATTACATTGTTTATTTATATTTATTTGCGCTTTGCATTGGTAAGTATGAGTACACGTAAAAAAATTTTGCCTATGAAGGATTTGGAAGAAATAATAGCCAATTGGAGTGATGAAGAGGATATTGTGTAAATATACTTCCTCCTGATCGAGCCGATGAATGTTCAAATGAAGAAACAATCAATGATGATGAAATAGCCTTAAATAAAGATCCGAATTCGTTACACGAAGTTGCCGGTTTAGTTGAAATTGAAACTGAAAGAAATGAAGTTGAAGACAGTGGCTATCCTGAATTTGAAGAAGAGGCGGGACCTTCAACATCGAAGAAGACTCGATTTGAATACAAACCTCTCAGTTCTTTTGGAAAACCGAAATGGTCAAAATATAACAGAAGGGAATATCATTTTGACATTGCTCCAAATCCAGCACCCTTAACTGAAATGAAAGAAAATATTTGCTCAAAATTGATCAATCATTCTCCTTTGCAATTGTTTGAATTATTTTACGATGACGAAGCCTTTGACCATATTATTCCAGACACAAATAGATTTGCGGGACAAAAAAATACTGAGTTTCATTTGGATGATGTTTTGCTTAAACACTTCATTGGTATTTTATTATTATCAGGATATCACACACTGCCATCTGTGGCAGATTATTGGTCTTCAAAGCTATCATTGGGGATCCCAATGGTAAAACAGACCATGAGTCGGTCAAAATTTTTGCAAATAAAATTAATCATACATTTTTGCAACAATAATGATGTAGACAAAGCTGATAAAATGGCTAAGGTGAGTACAGCAGTAACAAATAAAAAAATATACAAAACAGTATTATATGGTTATCTATATATGATTCAATTTTTTTATATTTGAATTGTTTTTTTAGATTCGTCCTTTATTAGATATTCTAAATCAAAAAATTCTTCAATTTGGTGTTTGGGACGAAAAGTTATCCATAACCAATTCGATTTGGTTATAAATTGTGGTGCCTTTGCTCCTCTTCAGGTAATGTATTTTTTAATGTTCGGGTAAAAATCTGAATTTAAAAACGTTTTGTTTTCATTATTTACATGTTATTTATATTCTTTTATACCATACTGTGGATCTGCAGACCAATATAATAATATTGTTGGATTGGGAGCTGATGTCGTTATGCGTTTGCTTTCAAAAGTTGAACATCCAATGAGACATGAAGATTATTTTGATAACTTCTTCACGTCATACCACTTGTTTTGTTTGCTGTCTGATAAAAGATTTTGTACTTCGGGAACTGTTCGTTTAATCGACTGGCTGGTGGATCCGGTGAATTAAAAACCGGCAAAAAATTACCAAGGGGAGATTATGATTACACATTTGACGCCACACAAAAAATATTGCTATGTAGATGGCAGGACAACAAAGATGTCACAATGGCGACAAATTTCGATCAAGTATTGCCTTTGCACAGTGTCCAACGTCGGAAAAAAGCATCGACATCAAAAACTCATCCCGAAGCTGGTAAATACGTCATGTATGATCAGTCATTCATGTTACACAATTATAACAAAGGCGTGGGGTGTGTGGATTTGAACGACAATGCAATCCAGAACTAACGAATCAATATACGTGGAAAGAAATGGTATTGGCCTTTGTGGTGCTCTACTTTGAATTCGGCAGTTGTAAATGCTTGGAAATTGCATTGTTTGATTGCAAAATACAAAGTTGAGGAGCCGATAAGTCAAAAAGAGTTTAAAATTTTTGTGACAGAAGCTGACTGAGAGGAAAGAAAGTTTCGATGATGATGTCGACGATAAGGAATATCACCACAGAATCTTCCAAATATTAAGGGAAAACACCTTATAATCAGAAATCCCGAGGGAAAGCATCATCGTTGTCAATTGAAGAGATGTGACAAACCAACAATTTATACTTTTGTGTGAGAAATTCAATGTACATCTTCACACAAATTGTTTCAAAGAAAAACATATATAAAAGCTTTTTTTCCATGACTATGCTCTGTGCTTTTTCTTGTATTTTCTGATTTTTTCAGACATTAACAATTAATATTTCATTAAATATAATTTTCCACTTTATTTAATAACTTTTGTACTATTTGATACGAAAATAATGTTTCAGTTGCATACGAAACTGGCATATAGAATAAACGCCAGTGTTCGAAATTTCGAACAGCCTTTTCTCAGAAATGGAAAATCGGAAAATTATTTTGATCAGATTTTTTAAATAAGTGGGTACTAATTACCCAAAAAAAGTTTTTTCCCCAAAAAAAAAAAAAATAATAAAAAATTTATATCGGAGCAAAATGGGTTAAGGTGACGATATATAAAAATGGTGTAAAAAATGTATAGTAATTCATAAAATGAGAACGGCTGGGCCGATTTCTGTAAAAATTTTTGTCAGTTGTTCGTATTTTTTTCGAAAATCCCTCCGAAAATAGAGTTTTTGTATGAAATTTTGTGTGATATTATACCTTAATGGCTTTTCAAATGAAAAAATAGAAAGTTCTCAGCCAAAATCCGATAGATGGCGCTATACGTTGACTTAGACTTTGCGCAATCTGACAGGTGTCATTTTGGCATTGTAATTTTCTACAGTTAATGTGCTATTTTTCTTGCTGCAATTTATGCGAGTTTTGTTTATTGTTAAACTGATTCCAGATAGTCGTAAATCACGCATTATGTCCATATACGGTAAAAGCATTACAATCAATTGAAATTCAGTGCAATATTTATCAAAACATTCATTCTTAAAGAAAATAAGTTTGTGTGAAAAAAGTGAGTATATCTAATTGGATTGCGAGCATTCATACAGAAACATTTATTCCGTATATTTAAACATAATTTTCTTTTGAATTCGATTACTCAAAAACAATTTATTGTTTTTTAGGGAGACTTATTTGCATCACTAATGCCTCCTATTAGACGATCAAACCTTGGACGACGTACAAGTCGTGCAATAATTAGTCAGAATGCCCGCGATAATCAAACAAGAGGAACGTGCCCAGCGAAATAAATAAAGACGAGCCCATATTGCACAGCTTCGCGCTGCACAAGCACCACCGCAAATTCGACAAAACAATGCTAGTTAGAAGAAAAGCAGTCATAAATGTAGACTTGAATCGGGCTGCTTTTGGATACGATTCTGCAATCGCCTACAAAGACCTTCGCTGCGTTGATAATCGGTTCATTACCTGTCGTTTGCCAGCATTGCAATGCATTGAAGTTTGAATCGAAAACCTCCGGCTTATGCTGCGCTGGTGGCAAGGTGAAATTGCCTGTTTTGCCTCCTCCGCCAGAGCCATTGTATTCGCTTCTCTATGGAAATACAATTCAATCAAAACATTTCCTATCGAATACACAAAAATATAATGGATGCTTTCAAATGACGTCATTTGGAGCCGAAGTTGTTGATCAACACGGCTATAATCCGAGTTATAAGGTAAGGCGTCTCATTATTATCAAAATCAACAATTCTTCTCATTCATTTTGAAATTGATTCCAAATATTCAGATTCAAGGTCAAATGCATTATCCAGCGGGCGTTTTGTTACCACCACCAAACGAAGATCATAGGTTTCTTCAAACCTTTTTTGTTGGTGATTCGGCAATTGAACTAAATCAGCGTGAGTACGCTCAAGACTCGATGACGTACGTGCGGAATTACGGACAACCGGATTTATTCATAACGTTTACTTGCAATCCGAAATGACCTGAAATTACGAATCTGTTGCTGACAGGACAAACATCCACCTCATTGCACGAGTATTCAAGCAAAAGCTCCGAGTACTCATGGATTTCATCATTAAGCAAAAGGTTTTTGGCGTAGTTTAGTTGAATGACAGAAGAGTGGATTACCACATGCACACATTCTGCTTTGGATGTTCGACAAGATCCGACCAGATCATATTGATTCGATCATTTCTGCCGAAATAACAAACCCAGGAATTGATTCAGATCTTCATTCCGTTGTGACAACGAAAATGATCCATGGTCCTTGTGGAGTCCACAACCCAGCCTCACCGTGCATGGAAAACGGAAACTGCACAAAGCGTTTTCCCCGTCCCTTGGTAGTAGACACAATCAGTGGAATGGACGAATATCCGTTGTATCGGCTTTGTTCTCCAAGTGACAATGGCAGATCAATCGTGATGAAGGTGAAAGGAAACGATGTCGTCGTCGATAACCGCGGGATCGTTCTATATTTTCCGCTTTTGTCGAAAACATTCTCAACGCACTGCAATATTGAGTACTGCAACTCCATCAAATCCATAAAATACTTTTGCAAATATGTGAACAAAGGGAGCGACATGGCGGTCTTTGGTATTGCCAATCCAAATGCAAACGACGAGGTGACAAAATTTCAACTTGGAAGTTACGTGAGTTGCAACGAGGCAATTTAGCGGCTGTTTTCATTTCTGATACACGAACGTCACCCGACTGTCGTACTTGAAGAACGGCCTGCGTGTCTACTTTATAGAGCAAATGCAGCGCTAAGAGCAGAACGACCACCAGCGACAACATTAACAAATTTCTTTTCGACATGGCAAAAGCGATCCATTCGCAAGGACTTTACTCTATTCTGAAATGCCACGCTATTATACATTGAACGCTGCATCGAAGAACTTCCAACGCCGGAAAAAAGGTGGTACTGTTGCGGACTTCCCTGATGTCTATTCGACTGATGCCCTCGGACGCCAAGACGAATGCTTCTATCTTCGCTTGCTTTTAGTGAACACTAGAGACCCCATATCCTTCCATTCCCTTCGTACTGTGGATGGTGTGGTAAGCTCTTGCCAACGTTTGAATTTGCTCGAAAACGTTTCACATTGGGACTTAACGCTCGCCGATGCAATTGTTTCCGCGCCAGCGAATCAAATTCGTACATTGTTTGCGATCATCATAGCTACCCATCGAACCCAACCGCATTGTTTGACAAATGCAAGGACGATATGGCTGACGACATTTCGCACAGAGTTTGCACGGCAACTTTGAATATCGATCTTGAAATTAACGAAGAGATACGCAACAAATTTTTAGTTCTGGTCGAAGACATGTGCTTGCTCATGTGCGGCAGTCTGCTGTCGACATTAGGATTGCCAGCGCCCAATCGTTCGATCCACGATGCATTCAATTCCGATTCGCAACGGGAGCAAGCCTATGATCGAGATGAGCTGTCCGAACAAATGTGGAACTATTGAATCCCGAGCAGAACGTGTACGATTCGCTAATGAAGGTTGTTGACGATGGAACGGGAGGCATTTACTTTCTCGATGCTCCGGCAACAATTCGGTCAAGATCATAATTTGCGTTGGCTGTTGTATCTTCTGGAATTGCTGCCACATTGTTGGAAAGCTGTCGAACTGCACATTCCCCTTTGAAGCTGTCGATGAATCTTCTCACAGTTGACAAGCCAACGTGCCCAATAACCAAGAATTCGGCGACAGGCAAATTGATGCGCGAATGCAAAATCATTTGGGATGAATGCACGATGGCGCATAAACGAGCTTTGGAGGCAGATGACCGAACAATGAAGGATTTACGAGGTGATTTAAGACGATTTGGTAGGGCATTGATATTGCTCTCCGGAGATTTTCGTCAAACACTTCCCATCATCCCCAAATCTTCTGCTGCGGATGAACTTAACGCGTGCCTGAAATCGTCGTCTTTGTGCTGGCATGTCCAGAAGTTGCAATTGACCACAAACATGAGAGTCACGTTGCTGAATTCTTGAGACAACTGCTGGAGCTTGGCAACGGCCAAATTCCTGTTGATGTTTCGACTGGATTGATATCGTTCCCTGAAAAATTTTGTGAATTCACATCGTCCAAAGAGGAACTCATCAGCAAAGTGGTCCTCGGCATTGCACAAAATTACAAAAATCTCGATTGGATTGGTGAACGGGCAATACTAACAGCGAAGAATAAGGACGTCGATAGCTCAAAATTAATTATTCAAAGTCAAATCGCAGGACAACTGCATGAGTACAAATCTGACTGCGTGACCGACGAAAATGAAGCGACCAACTACCCGACGGAATTTTTGAACTCGCTTGATGTACCAGGAACTCCGCCGCGTAATTTACAGCTGAAGGTGGGATCGATCATAATCATGTTGCGGAATCTTAATCCTCAAAAATTGTGCAACGATACGCGGTTGTCCGTCAAAAAGCTAATGAACAATGTGATAAAGGCCACAATCATCAAGGGCAAATTCAAAGGACAGAAAGTCCTTATCCTACGAATTCCCATTATTCCAACTGACCTTCCATTCCAATTCAAGCGGATTCAGTTCCCCGTTCGATTGGCATTTGAGATAACAATCAATAAATCGCAAGGTCAATCACTTAAGTCTGTGTACGTTGCATGTTCGCGTGTTGGGAAACCGTCTTCGTTATTTGTTTTTGCGCCGCAAAACAAATCGAAAAACTTTGTTCACAAATCGCTCCCTACTGATTCCATTCAAATAAATCACATTGAAAATTTAAATATTTGTGTTGTATTATTACTCTAAAGTTTGTCTGAAGGCTTAAAATTAGGGCGGGCGCCGGGTTCGCTAGTCTCTTATAAAAACAAAGAAATAATTCCAAAAACTAAACAAAATCAGGAACAGATAACGTTTAGTATGTATATTTCTTTTCAGATGAAATCCTTACCAATAAGTATTGAATTCGCCTAGTATTCGAACAAAGTATATTGTTTCATAAAGCCGCTGTACAAAATATTTACAATGTATACGCAGTAAAACTGTATACAAACTTTGTATTCATACATTTTGGAAGTCATCCGACCTTATAACCTCTTCCCAATTACCGATTACTTTTACCATGTTATGTATCTATGTATTAGTGTAAAATAAGAAGAAGCTTTCGTTGTGAATAAAGTTAAGTTTTAAGTTGACATCCAATATGCAAAGACGTGTGTTTTATTTTTCGGTACACCTTACGCAAACGTATGTAGTAAAGGCTGGGGCACATAGAATCCGTCATCCGTCGACTTTTTCAACTGACGTTAACGCAATGACGGACGAGGTTGGCACATAGGGTACTTTGTTGACGGATATTAAATCAGCTGTTTTTTTTAAATTTTCTATGGATTTTGAAGAAATTACGGAGTTTATTTTAATTATAATTTCGCTTTATAAAGCTCAAGTCTAACTAACTATTTTTTTAACATATTTCTGCGAAAAAAATATGGAATCATGAGCAAAAAAAATTGCTCCTAATAACAAGGTGCGAAATGAACCCGATTTTTGCGCAAAGCGCAAGAAGCGCACCGTTTTGTGGGAAAAGGTCTTAAGAGAAATTAAGGAGGATGAGACCTTTCCCTTCTCGAGGGATGATGTCACCAGAAGGTTTTTAAACTACTGTATGACTTATAAAAGAATCAAAAAGCGCAAATACACTTCTGGAGAAACAGCCATATCTTGGTAGTTTTTTGAAGAAATGGACGAAGTCTACGGTTCTCGGGCTGATGTGTCTGTCCCTGCCTCAACGTTAGAGAATTATTTGTATGATACTCTATCGGACACGTAGCTGGATTTTTCAGAAGTGATTGTATCGTTACCAGAACCTCCTGCGAAAAAGACAAAATGTGAGGTATTAAATTTTTTACAGCAGCAGGCCTGCGATGATAAGAAAACACTGCAAAATTTTATCAAAATTGAAGAGCAGAAGCTGAATGTCGAAAAACAGAAATTGGAAGAAATGCGCAGTTTGCGCATTCTGTTGAGTGAAACCAATACCACCCAAAAATAAAGTTCACCATCGATATTGAAAACAAAAACTTCATAACATATTTAGATACAAAATTACATAGAACAAAAAACAAAATAACATTCAATTGGCACAAAAAAGACACAGCATCTGGAAGAATAATAAACTTTAATTCAACACACCCGAAAAGCCAAATAATTCATACAGCAGAAAACTTCATCACAAGAGTTCTCACAATACGCGATGAGCAATTTTACAAAGACAATATTAGCGAAATCACCTATATTTTAAAAAACAACAGTTTCCCAATAAAATTAATCAATTCCCTCATTACCGAAACCACCAACAAACTAAAAAACAACAGAAATAAGGAAAATGTCAACAATAATATTGAACAAACAAAGTTTTACAGTGTACGCTTCATTCCTGGATTAACAGACAACAAAAACCTAAGAAAAACAATAGAAAACAAAAATATAAACTTTGCCTATAAAGCGAATCGTACACTACACAATATTTACAAAAATAAAAACACCAATCGAAAAACAACAACAAAACAACGTTGTATATTTGAAATAAAATGTAATGGTAACAAAAACAGCGACTGTGACATGATCTAAGTATATAGGACCAACAAAACGAAATTTAGAAACAAGAATTAAAGAACACAAAAATGACATTGAAAAGCACAAACATTCAACAGCTTTATCACAACACATGCTGGAGAAGAAACACTTAGCAAACTTTGTCAACGTAAGAATCTTAGACAAAGAAAACGCAAGAGGAAAAAGGATACACACTAGAGAGTCTACATATTCAAAAAGACAGAGACAAGACGATTGACATAAAAGAAGACACATACTACGTTTATACGCACGTCTTATTTGCAAATAGAACTATTTGCAAATAACTAATTCACTGTTTATACGGGAAATTGCATACAGAACTTGTGTTATTATTAGTGATGCCATGTGACGAAAATATGATTGTTTGGTAAGTAAAACACAAAAAACGTTTATGAAGTGGCAACGTATTACTTTTTATTTGCAAATAGTGTCGTTATTCACGACTTGTTTAAGTGAGTTAATAAGTTACAATAAAAAAGTTATACGACAACATTCTTCTTTTTTATTTGCAAATAAGACGTGCGTATAAACGTAGTAACAGACAACATAAGCGCGAACTACAGAGTAATAATAACATAAAACATCTGTGATATTACAAAACACATATACATTAGGTTAAAACAAAACAACAACTTAATAATATTAAGATTCCCCTGATGAAGTCAACAAATATATAAAACATTTCAAAAAATGTCTTATTTCCTATATATAGTTTATAATTTAAATTTTTTTTTTTAGAAATGTAGAACTTGTATCGTTTTGTTTATTGTCATTTACAATTTGCATATCTTTTATTAAATTAGTTACGTTGGGATAATATATGTTTTTATTTTCGTCTATTATTATTCTACTTAATTCAAAATTAACGCATTTATTGTCTTTATTAGGTATTGGATCTAGGATTATTGGGAAAAGGATATATTTGAGAATTCGGGAATGGATAGGATAATGATAATTTGCTCATGGAAGGATACGGAAACTTTAGTCTTGGTATATATCTCGAAGTTGTCTACAATTTCTATTTCCTTTTCGTCTAATAATTCAGTGGGAATAACACCTAATTTGCTAGTAAATATAACTCTGGCAATCTCGTCTATATGGTTTTTGAGTAAGTTTGAATCACTTTCAATCTGGTATATATGACTTAGAAACATAACTTCGTTTTCTATGGATAGTATTTTGTTCTCTATGTCGTGTCGAAATTGATTTATGTATTTACTGACAATGAATTGTTGTTTATTTATATGGGAGGTTATATTCTGAATCTGATGAGAAAGTTTGGTTGACTTCCAAAATGTATGAATACAAAGTTTGTATACAGTTTTACTGCGGTATTTAAACTTTTTTCATATGCAAAGTTCCAAAACAATGCAACTATGTACTTTGTTTACATTTTCATTATGTCGGGTACAAAATTTCTTCACTGTAATGAAAGCTATTAGAAGAAAAAGGAATGTTTTCCTAAAGCCAAAACACTTACAGCGCAGAAAAATACCAAAAATTTTTAATTTTTGGGAAGTTATTGAAAAAATGCCGAATGACGTTTTCAACAGCCACTTTAGGATGAAAATAACTACTTTTAACGTAAGGAGTAGAAAGTTTTTTTCACTCGATTTCTAAAATTTTTGTGGCCAAAGCACGATCAAGGGCGGCCTTGTTTGCCATTAACCAAATCGATATACCTTACTCTATGGAAGCTAAGCAATCAAAATGGCTTTAGAGAATTGGGTGATCGATTTTGTGTTGGAGCTGAAACGGCATATAGGTCATTTAAAAAAACAATAAAAGTAATTTTGCTACTCAAAAGCAAAATTATAACATTCCCATCGACCGAGACAAGCCAACGAATATCAATGGAACAGTTTGAGGCTAGTCGTGCACTACCATTCTCTTTCGTATTGGGTTGCATAGATGGAACCCCCATCCGAATATCGCAACCATTAAGGGACAGCATCAGCTATTATAATAGAAGGAGGACATACTCCTTGATAGTGCAAGTAATTTTAGCTATATTTTTCTACACTCATAATCTTAACAAATTTGACCAGGCTATTGGTGATAGTAATATGCGATTTCTGGATGTTTTTGTTGGCTATCCCGGGAGATGTCATGATGCTTCTGTTTGGCATAATAGTCCAATTAGAAAAGCGATTGTATGTAAATCCATAAAAATACCACCTGAAAGTCATTTGTTAGGGGATGGTGCTTATCCACCATATAAGGATAACGGGTATCTAACACCAGAAGAAAAAAATTCAATTACGTCTTAAGTTTTACAAGAGTTTTTGTAGAGCAGACGTTCGGTATATTGAAGAAAAAATTTCGTATATTAAATTATATTGAAATACAGACTTGCTCTTGCAAAGCAAATTATCATGGCATGTTTGATACTACTTAATATAATAATTGAAAATGTGAAAACAAAGCAGAAGGATATGGAATTTTTAGATGAAGGCAACAATATAAGTTTCAGCACTGCTTCACAAAAGGAGGAAGTTAAAAAAAAAAAGCGAATGGAACTGACAACGCTTATTTCAGCTTAACAATAAATTAATACTCAACCATTTCTAAATTAGTCTCCGTGCTTTTTATTTTTTTATGTACATATATTTCAAAAGAATAAATTTTTTAATTTCATTTCATATTTATTATTTAGTATAAAAAAAAAAAACAAAATAACAGCTTAGAAATTCATAGCTGACACCCAATTTAAGCCATGTTTTTACAACATATTTTTTATTTATTTTTAAAGCATGGAAAATAAAACATTTATAGACTTAAATTTGAAGGATCTTTATAAGTATTAAACAAACCAATTATGAAGAAAACTTAGAACAAGTAATAAGTCATGATAGAAAAACAAAATTTATAAGCTAAAGTACTCATAATATATTTATATTTGTTGACCCTTTTTTATTATAACAATTTGGTTAATATATTACTCAAGCTTGAGGTCTTATTTTGACAATTTTATTTAAAATTATCTATTACTACGTTTATACGCACGTCTTATTTGCAAATATAACTATTTGCAAATAACTAATTCACTGTTTATACGGGAAATTGCATACAGAACTCATGTTATTATTAGTGATGCCATGTGACGAAAATATGATTGTTTGGTAAGTAAAACACAAAAAACGTTCATAAAGTGGCAACGTCTTACTTTTTATTTGCAAATATTGTCGTTATTCACGACTTGTTTAAGTGAGTTAATAAGTTACAATAAAAAAGTTATACGGCAACATTCTTCTTTTTTATATATTTCGATACTCAATGAGTATCGTAATGTAAATCTAGTATATATTTTAAGATCAAAACAAATATTATTCCCATAACTCGGGTAAACTTTATTTAGATTTCCTTTGAAATCTACCAATTGCATTTACTTTCCCATAACGAAAATGGAATTCAACAATAAATATTATATTTTGATATTTTAAATATTTTTATTTTTATTTCGATACCTTCTTAACAAAATTTCATATTTAAATTTCTTTCGAAATCTACTAACTGCAGACAAATTCCCAGAAATAGTTTAATAAACGTTTTGTGCTTAAAAAAAGCTTAATTAGCAAAATACACTTTAAGAAGTATTTTAATTAATATTTAAGTAAGTGAAATAATAAAAAAGAGTCAGTTGTATTTGATTTATACCTGTGATATGCCTTTGAGCAGTAATATCCTCACTTCTACTTTTGCGGATGATACAGCCTGCCTTAGTATGCATGAAAACCCTCACGAGGCATCCCGATATCTTCAGGAACATATTAACCTGTTGGAGGTTGAACTTTTTTTTTTTTTTTTTTTTTTTTTTTTTTTTTTAATAAAATTTATTTATTGTATCTTCAATTAACTGAACTAACAATAAGTATTAAAATCTTAAATATATATATATATAATTGTTAGGCCCGACCAGTGTCAGACATAAACTTAGTGATAATAATTAATAATACATAAGTGTCATGTTAAGCACAAAAATATTTTCAAAGAATTTCATCTGCAGTGTTGCGTATTAATGCCGTAGTATCCCTCTTTTTTAAGCGGATATGTCCAGGAAAGTTCAAGATATTTCGGGCAAGCGGATTCGGATGGGACTCGAGTTTTGTTAAATATTTGCCTGCATATTTTGCAATTTCAGCGGTCACAAGTGGCATATTTAAATCACGATGTAAAATTGAATTTTTCATGTACCACGGAGCTGATGTTATTAACCTTAAAATTTTGTTTTGCATTCGTTGTATTCTCTCTACATTGGAAGCTGAAGCAGTGCCCCATAGCTGAATTCCGTAACACCATATGGGTTTCAAAAGTGACTTGTATATTAAAAGTTTACAATCCAGCCTGAGGGTAGAATTTCTACCAATTAGCCAATGTATCTGGGTTAATTTAAGCTTCATTTGTGTCAGCTTAGAGTCAATGTGGAGTTTCCATGTAAGCCGTCGGTCAAGGTGTATACCAAGGTATTTCACCTGTGAATGTTGAGGCACAACTTGGTTGTTGATTCGAATGGGGGAACAAGTGTCTCTTCGTAGAGTAAATGTGACATGAACACACTTTTGTTCATTTACTTTTATTCTCCATAAGTTCAACCACAGTTCCAACAGCTTAATATGTTCCTGAAGATATCGGGATGCCTCGTGAGGGTTTTCATGCATACTAAGGCAGGCTGTATCATCGGCAAAAGTAGAAGTGAGGATATTACTGCTCAAAGGCATATCACAGGTATAAATCAAATACAAAACTGGCCCCAGTATACTCCTCTGTGGCACCCCAGATGAGATAGTTTCGGGCACACTCATGAAGTCTCCTTCCACGACAGTGAACTTCCGGGCAAGAATGTAACTTTCCAATAGATTTACTATGTTTATTGGTAGATATGTCTTCAATTTTAAAATAAGGCCTTCATGCCACACTTTATCAAATGCCTGAGAGACACCAATAAAGAGGGAAGAACAATACTTTCCTTCTTCAAATGTTCTTCTTATAAAATGAACCAATCTATGACATTGTTCAATGGTGCTGTGCTGACTTCTAAAACCAAATTGATGGTCCGGTATGCACCCATTATCAGTTAGAATTGGGGACAATTTTGTCATGAGAAGTTTTTCAAAGAGCTTTGAAATTGTTGACAGCAAACTTATTGGCCTATATGACTCAGCCTTAGTAAGATCTTTACCCGCCTTTGGAATCATTTTGACCATGGCAAGTTTCCAGCTGTGTGGGTAATACTCCAGTCGTAAAATGCCATTAAAAATGAATAACAGGATTCTAATAGCAATACGAGGCAACTGCATCAGCATCTTGTTACTAATTCCATCAATACCCGGGGCCTTCTTTGGATTGGTTTCAGCAATTAGTTTTTGTACATCAAGCATCTTAAACTTTATGAGTCGAGGGGGTAGAGCAACTACGCTCGGCAAATCAACAGCACCAGTACATGTGTTTGGGGTAAATACGTTTTTTAAATGCCCAGCAAATATGTTACCTTTTTCAGTATTAGTTCTTGCCCAATCTCCGGTAGAAGTGCGCAGGGGAGGTTTAGACTCAACGGGTGTTTTAAGTTTTTTAGCAGCGCGCCACAAGGAGTAATTAGATGCTGCTGTGACATCGAGACTTTCCAGATAGTTTTTAAGAGAAGCAGATTTTTCAGATGCAAGCAACTCTTGGAGTCGTTTAGTGCATTCTCTAAGTCTGATTTTATGTTGGGGCGATCTGTGCTGTTGCCATTCCCTTCTAGCTCTCCTTTTTTCACATACGAGACGTTCAATATCCGCAGAATAAATTCTATTAAACCCAGTCTGCGGATGGGAGGTAGTGGCATGTTTAGCAGCCTGTTTAATATTCTCGGTAAGATTGGCAATGTTAAGTTCAATATCATCGGGAGTTCTAAGCCTGATGTTTTCCGTACAATGACTACTGAGATATTTTTTGAACCCCAGCCAGTGGTTGAACTTATGGAGAATAAAAGTAAATGAACAAAAGTGTGTTCATGTCACATTTACCCTACGAAGAGACACTTGTTCCCCCATTCGAATCAACAATCAAGTTGTTCCTCAACATTCACAGGTGAAATACCTTGGTATACATCTTGACCGACGGCTTACATGGAAACACCACATTGACTCTAAGCTAACACAAATGAAGCTTAAATTAACCCAAATACACTGGCTGATTGGTAGAAATTCTACCCTCAGTCTAGATTGTAAACTTTTAATATACAAGTCGCTTTTGAAACCCATATGGTGTTACGGAATTCAACTATGGGGCACTGCTTCATCTTCCAATGTAGAGCGAATACAATGTATGCAAAACAAAATTTTAAGGTTAATAACATCGGCTCCTTGGTACATGAAAAAGTCAATTTTACATCGAGATTTAAATATGCCACTTGTGACCGCTGAAATTGCAAAATATGCAGGCAAATATTTAACGAAACTAGAGTCCCATCCTAATCCCCTTGCTCGTAACATCTTGAACTTTCCTGGACACATCCGCTTAAAAAAGAGGGATACTACGTCTTTAGTACGCAACACTCCAGATGAAACTTTTTAAAAATATATTTATGCTAAATACGATTCTAATGTGTTATTAATTATTATCACTAAGTTTATGTGTGACACTGGTTGGGCCTAATAATTATTTATATATTTACGATTTGAATACTTATTGTTAGTTCAGATGTGAAGATACAATAAATAAATATAAGCGTCCAAAAAAAAAAAAAAAAAAATTGTAAAAATACAACCAAGAAGTAAACAAATAAGCATTCTGAACATTTTATTGCCAGTCCTCCAGACATTCAACATGTAATAAAGAAGATTGATATTTTTATTAATACAGTAACGTTTCATTATCCCCTGTATTCAAGAGGCATAAGTTTGAAAATGTTAATTTTTCCAATTGTCAAATTCATTTTGTAGTACGATGTGTGTACCGAATGTATTTGTGTTTGAACATACTATGTTAAGAATCAGTATTCAGTATACATTGTCCAAATACAACATAATGGCCATAATCACAAAGAATAATAAAGAGATGAAACTAAACAGAAGTGTTCAAACAGATTAAATACATATGTACTTATGTTTCAACATATTATATTATGCATTAAAATGTATACATACATATTAAACAACAGTAAGTGTGCATGTACATACATACATATTAGGGTTGCAAAAGTTGGTCCAATTGTACTTTTTTTGGTACAATTGCAGATTAAAAAGTACAATGGTACACCAATTACTCATTTTACACTTTCTCAGTTTGTTTTTTTTTTTTTAATGAAATTTCGCTTATTTATCGTTTTGATTGATTCACCGTGGCAACTCGTGCTATCATTTATTTGTGATTTAGTTTTATCATTCACCTGTTTATTTTCAACCAACTACAACTAACTTCACTTTGTTCCTTGCATGGCCTAATAATCAGGTCAAATTAAGTCTCCAGCTGATTTTGTTGAAGCGTTGGTTTTCATCATCAAGTTGCTAAGCGCCATTGCTTTCATATGTATTTTTTTATATTCTTACGTTTGGTTTTTGTTGTTGTTGTAGAGTTGAAAAAGAGGTGGTTTTTATAAGATTTTCTTCATTTGATTTAAAAAAAAAACAAACAATTATTGTACAACACTTATATACATCAATCTGTATTTAAATTTCGATGACTTAAAAAATGGAATCTGATGAAGCTGGGTATGTTTGTTTAAAGATTTTAAAATGAGCTTAATTAACAAAATTTTTTACATACTACATGTTAATTTTTTTAGAACAAGTAAGAAGGAAAAACCATATATTGTGCGCTTTAGAGATGAGTGGACCAAGTTATGTCCGTGGCTGGTTAAGGATGGTTATCATAAAAGATGCAAAATATGTAACATGAGCATAGCTGGCGGCATTGTACACATAAAACGACATACGTCATGTGATGGCCATATCAAAAAAACTAATGCAGCAAAAGACACTCCAAAGATAAATAATTTTTTAGCAAATACAGCGTGTCCAATAGCAGAATCAGCAAAAAAAAACTGGAAATTATGTTAAGTATGTTTGTCGCAGAACACAGTCTACCGTTTTCAATTTTAGATCACCTAAATAAGGTAATAAGGGAAGGAATTACGGACTCTCAAATCGCCAAAAAATTCGTAATAAATAGGTAAAAGGCTCAAACAATTTTAACAAATTGGACTGGTCCCCTTAATATTAATAACATAACTGCGTTTTGTAAGAAAAACTATTATTCTATTGCACTTGGGTGTAATTATAAGGATTTTTGATGGTCAATATCGTGATCGTTTTTTAGGGCTAGTGGAAATAAACGACTGCACCGCAAATGGCATTTTTGATGCAACCATTAAAATGCTTAATGACAATAATATTTCCATAAAGAACATGGTTGGTATAACGACTGATAATTGTGCTGCAATGACAGGCTCTGCAAACGGTGTACAGACAAAATTTAAAGCTCTAGTGCCACATTTATTTGGAACTGGTTGTATATGCCATATTTTGAATTTAGTTTCCGCAACAGCATCAAGACATTCGATTCCCGACGATATTGACAAATTTGTTAGGAAAATAAATTTCCATTTTTGTAAAAGCTCTAGTCGAAGAGAAGACCTAATACAATTTCAAGAATGTTTTCGCACTGATATCCATGTTATTTTAAAATATTGCGCTACAAGGTGGCTATCACGACAGGAAGTTATCAACAGGATCTTGGAGCAATGGGAACCTCTTAATTATTATTTCACACTAAATGATTTTGAGGCTGAATTTAAAAATTCGAAATTACGATTCCTCATATCAGGGTTTTCTAATCCGCAGAGAAACTTACTTTGACACCAACTCCCAACAAAGCATTTGAAATCGTTGTAATAGATACCATAGGTCCGTTACCCCAATCCGCGTTTGGAAACAAGTATGCCATAACGATCATGTGTGATTTGTCTAAGTATTTGGTCACCGTAGCAATACCTGATAAATCAGCTCAAACTGTTGCTAAAGCAATTTTTGAGAACTTCATACTAGTATATGGGAAAATGCATATAATAAAATCTGATTTAGGAACTGAGTTCAAAAACGAAATTCTTTCTGAGCTATGCGAATTTTTAGAAATTGAAATTAAATTTTCAACCAGTTACCATCATGAAACATTAGGCACAGTGGAGCGGAATGATGGTGTTTTTAATGAATATACTCGAGATTATCTTAATGAAAATTTATCTGATTGGGACACATATTTAAAATACTTTACCTTTTATCACAACACAACACCCAACACCGTTTTCGACAATAGGTTTACTCCTTTCGAATTAGTTTTTGGCAGGAACGTAACAATGCCTAACGAAATATATGGAAATATTGACCCCATATATAATATCGACAATTATAGTAAGGAAGTAAAGTTTAGACTTCAAAAAACTAATGCTCTTGCGAAGGAACTGATTGAAAAGCACAAGTATAAGAACAAATGATATTACGACATTTTTGTAAAGCCCTTAGATGTAAAAATTCAAGAAAGAACCATACGATAAACATCAGAGTATTTATGATGGACCATATATAGTAACAAAGATTGATGATACTAACGTAACAATTTACAACCAAGAAACAAAAAAAGAAAAAACCGTACACAAAACCAGATTAAGGAAATTTTAATAACATTTGCATTTTAACAAAAAAAAAAACATTTTTTTACCAATGTATAAATATGTACATTATAACAAATCAAAATCATAAATGAATCAAGAAAAACAAAACACATAACAAAACATACTTATAGCTTGTAACACAGCAATTAAATATGAAGAACAAATTTAATTAAAAGGGAAGTAATCCAAATAAAACCTAACCTACATTTATGTATTTTCTATTAACAGTAAGAAAAAGAGCACGAAACGACCAAGCCTGATCACCTTGTTCATTTCGTCCTTTTTTTCAGAAAAAGGGAAGGATAATAGCCTAACCCTGATAATTTTACAATTAAGAAATACAATTAAGAAAATTTTACAATTAAGAAATACAATTAAGAAAATTTTTATATTTGTATTTATATGCATATAAGAATACACATTTTGTAATAAAAGGGAGGTATAGTGCCATCCCTGCAAAAATGTAGAAATTATGTAGTATCGACCTAGAATGAAATTATGTAGTATCGACCTAGAATGAAATTATGTGGATTATAATAAAGAACACCGAGAGCATTGGGCATTCGGTACTTAACAATCAGAAGAATAAGTTGTGTTTTTAAATAAATCAAGAGAAGGTTTTTAACATTAAAACAGTTTCCCGGTAATGCAACAATAACCAGATACACAACCATCGAGACCCCGGAGATGTACTAGGCCACCGAAACGTTTAGATGACTACGAAGTCTACTAAATTTGTAAAACAAAAGGGGATGTCGTAGTATCAAATAGTCTGGCAACACACATCTAGACAACCACGTTTTTAACCATTATCATCGTGCGAGTTACATCCTCCCCACAAAAATTATCATTACCGTCCATATAATGTAGGGTGACAACAAAATATTAAATTACATTTTCGTTCCCACATTTTATGGAGTACAACGTAAGCAGTTTTTGTGAACGTTGCATAGCTTAAGAATATTTTTTAAATTAAAGTTTAAGTCAGTCTTAAGATTCACTGAATAAATAAAACAACCAAAATTCGTTCTAATCATCTATTTCTGGCGCCCAACAAGAGAACCTTTTCTGAAGAAAAGATAATATTGGAACGAAAATTTCATATCAAATATTTGAGTTGTACTTGTATAAAAGCAAATATTTCCTTTATATAAGTTAACCATTATTCTAAAAGAGGAAAAAAAGAACTAAGACACTCCCAACAAAAATTTCAAGTTCTTAAAAATAAATAAATGAACAAATAATTAATTATCAAGTGAAACTCATGAACCGAAAAGACATTTTTGACAACAACCGAAAAATTAACATGGAGGAGGAACTACAACAAAGAGTTGTAGAATTGGAAACTATTCTTAAGCAACAAGAATTAAAAATTAATGTACAACAGCAGCAGCTTGAACAACAATTACTGCAAATTAATACTCAACAGCAGTATGTACACCAAAGTCTTGCAACAAGTTAATGTACATCAACAAGAAGAACCAGTTCAAGTGCAGGGAATTGTTTTTCAACCTGACCAAATTGTAAGGGAATTTAGAAGCATCAAACCTTTGTAGTGAGAATGCGATTATTGGCAATAATGTCAGTGTAAGTAATCATTTTGCAATTGCCCTCAATAAATAAAACAATAGCTCAGCAGTGATTGACTAATGCAACTGTTATTTGGATTACAGTACATGCCACAGGATGGGTGTCAGGTTATTCTCACTTCACCTACATTATTAAACTACATTTTATTATTAAATTACATTTTATTGACCTACTTTTAATTACTTATTAATTTTATGATGAGTTAACATAATTTATAGTATTTAAGCGATTAATGTAGAAAAACTGTATCATTATTAATCAGTCAATAAAAGATATAAAAACATATCAGTAAATGGCGACCGTGACAATAAAGAACTAGACAAAGAAATTGAAAAATTTGTAGAAAGTGGTGAAATTTAACAAATAAAATAATTTTAAATTAACAAACTGTAAATGAACAGTCTATTTAAAGAAAAACATTCATATAGAAGTTAAAAATATCAAAAGAATAACACTTATAAAATACAATGAAAAGTCCAAATGAGTTATAATAACTAAGATCCAGAAAGGAGAAGTAAAAATGGACAAATAAAGAAAAGAGTGAAGAAATTTATTTAAACAAGAAAAACAAATTATATAAAAACATATTAGTAAATGTAGTAAAAACAATTTAAAAAGAAACATAATGTCGTGGTTTAAAAAAATCTTAGCAACAATTCCGCTGTTTGTCGCCGGCTATGAAGTCGGAAAAACTATTGAGGAAAAGCATGAAAAGCCAGAAAATCCCAATCTGAATACCAAAACCGAGGACAATATAGATAATGTAGAGATGATCATAATAGTTTTAACTGGCATCATCATCTTAATATGGACATCCAAACAATTAGGAAAATATATTCTAAAAGCTGCAAGGAGGCAACAACGTCAACAAGCTGGGATCTAAGCAGAACAAGGGTCAGTCTAAAATTTTTTTTAGTTAGTAAAGTAATATAACAAATAGAAAAATATCATGCTTGAAATGTTCTTTGCAATAGTAAATTAAATTATTTAACTAAACAAACAAAAGACACACACACACACACCAAAAGAGTTATTCAAAAATTTACGGTCAATAAACACACATTCAATAAACACATTTGCTAAATTTTTTTTTCAATTCATCAAACCATCCTCAACAACACAAAAACGCGGCAATTAGACAATTAATAACGAGACTTGAACGAATACCAATAACGCGGGAGGCATATATGAAGGAGTTGAAAATAATTTATAGCATAGCGGAAAACAACGGATATAAGAAAAAATTGGTAGACAAAATCAGAAGAGATATCAAAACAAGTGGGGAACGGAACAAAGAACAGGATCAGGAGAAGAAAGCTTGGGCTACTTTAACATATATGGGCACATCAACATACAAACTTGCTAAATTTTTTAGAAAGCACAACATTCCGAACAAATAACAATTTGGGTAGAATACTCCAAGACAGCACAAACGAGGCAGACTGCCTGGATAAACAAGGAGTATACAAATTAACTTGCACATGCCAACACAGTTACATCGGGCAAACGGGACGAAAGATAAAAACCAGATTTCGGGAACATATGAGAGACTACAACAAAAAAATGAGAGAACCAGGAACAACACCAGAATCGAATTTCGCGAACCACATATTCAACAAAAAATGTACACCAGCGCATATTAGAAAAACGGTTAAACTGTTACACATACAGCATAAAGGACGGCGGTTGAACGTATTAGAAAACATGGAAATATACAAACAGAAAACTTTTGACGGGAGAATAATAAATGAACAAATAAAGTGCCTGTTTAGATTGGACGATTTTTGTCGCTGCAATTCTTAGTTTGTGGGTAAATAGGGGGAATAGAGCTAATAGGGGAAGAGAGAAATTAAAAAGAGTACACATAGGCATGTACTCTTGCAATTCCTTTTTCCCGCATTTCGTAATACGTAAATTCCTTGTTTGTTTACCGTAAGAATATACTTAAAAAAGAAAATATCAAAAATTACATACGTATGTATGTATGTATGCATAAAATATCTGCGACAAAAATCGTTCAATGTAAACGCAAATGCAATTTTAAAGAAAGGAAGACAAAAATTGCAGCGACAAAAATCGTTCAATGTAAACTGGCACAAACACTGCCTCGGACATAATATTTGAACCATTAAAATATTTTTACACAAAAGAGGACAATAATTTAACGAAACCGAACAATATAACAATAGATGTACAAGACAAAAGGCCAATCCAAAAACGCACAATCATAGATTACTACCTGTATACAGATAATACACCTATTAAATAATCACCACGCCATAAAGACAGGGAGCACAAACATGGTATGTAGGGAAAATGAGAGGAGCAGGTAGAGAGAGAGAGAGAAAGAGAGACACATAGACATACAAAGACGAGAGAGAGAAAGAGAGACACATAGACATACAAAGACGAGAGAGAGAAAGAGAGACACATAGACATACAAAGACGAGAGAGAGGTACACAAAGGGGTCAAAGAAAGAAAAACGAACCATACAGAAGACAACGTACAGCAAGAAAAACGATTTAGTATTCAAGAGAACACTGAAGATGGCACAAAGCCGAAACCGGTCTGCTTACAAACCAAATTTGACGTGGGATGACGGAAAATCGTCCCAAATACATCTGCTAAACTTTGGAAAAAGGACCTACATTTTTCAAATGCAGTACTTTGGTTGCGATAATTTTTGTTACAACTAAAAATATATTTAGAGGGCGTAAACTATAATATTAAAATTATAATATTGAAATTATTTTTAAAACCAATAAATGTCCTTACATAAGGCCTCAACTTGGGAAACAATAGAAGAGCAATTTAAATACTCTAAAGAGATATGTTTAAAATCCTAAAAATGTCTAAACAAACAAAAACTTCCAAGCGACGAAACAATAACTTCGCATGTTCAGTTACTTCAAGCACACTACAATAGTATAATGTCAACATACATTAATGTAGGGTATGCTCTTACTGACGAACATAATAAGGAAGCTAAGGCGTTAATTGACTTTCTTCAAGATAAGATATTAACAATCTCTAAAAGAATTAGCTCAGATTTCGCTATACACTTTGATAGTAAATACTATTTCCATTACAATTCAGAATTCAATAGAAAATATGAAAATCTGCAAAAATTTGTTGACGCACTAACTCTTCTGGACAGCTTAAAAGGAACTCATGAACTTTTAGCAGTTCAATTAACCCATTTTAGCCCACTGTTCGAGTTTTCGAACACCAATTTTTACTTTTTTCAACCCAATTTTTTTTTCTATGACGATGTATAAGCGGAGAAAAACGCAATGATGCAGTGCCATAGTAAATTTTGTTGGCTTTCAGAAATTTATTATAATGCCCACCTCCCCTCCCCACAATGGGCTTTGGCGGTATGTTGAAAAGAACCTTATATTTAGACCAAATTTCTAGATGGAAAATAAGAGATATTAAAATGAATTATATTTTCAAAACTAAATTATTTTAAAAGAAAAAGGTTAATTTTGGCTCTGGTTAAAGTTCAATATGTCTCCGGTCAGAAAAAAATCTGGGGACGTTCTAAATTAGCTGTTCGAAAAATCGAACAATGGCCATAGTGCGCAACTCTACATCATAGGGTATGAGTCATCAGCGACGCATGTGCGTGTGTGTGCATGGAAGTTGTTTGTTTATTTCTAGCGAAAACCGTTAGTTTTCTCCGTAGATTTGCTTGTGTTTTATTCTTTTATGAAATTGTAATTAGTCATTAAGTGAAGTGGGACTTGAGCACAAGCATTGTCATAAGAAGGAAACAAGTGAAAAGAGTGCAAATTTGAGTTATTTTCTTACCGTTTTAATAAATTGCTGTGATCATCCGTGTTTTTTTCAACTGGTTGAATTATCTGCCTAGCTTTAATAGTCATGGATAAAAGACGTCGTAATTTTATGTCTGCAGCAGAAATTCTGGAAGAACTGTTACAAAGCGACACCGATGATGAAATAGAAGCTGTGGTCGTTATTCCGCCGGAGGCTTTCGATGGTATTACTGATGAAGAAGACATCGACGAGCAGGAGTTGCAAATAGACGAACTGCTGGAGAAGGACATTGCCGGTACTTTCGAAATGGTAACCAGAAAAGATCGTGAAGGCTTGTCTTGCGCCATAGATGATGCACCTGCCATCAGACCAATAGTTCGTCGTTCAATTCGATTTGAAACATTTGCTTTACACGACGCATACAGCTGGATGTCACACAAAAAATCGAAAGAATCCTTTGAAAAAGGTAAGGATAGAACGAGTTTCTGAAAATGAGAGCAATGCTGCGGTAGACAAAGAGGTATGCAAATATAAATTGCCATCAGCGTTCGCAACACCAAAATGGGAAGAGGTGACAGTAGGGGATAATTTGTCTTTCGAAATTGTAAATACGCCAGAGCCGTTGGAGGACCTAAACTCCAGCTACAACATAAGTTCAAGGACTGTAAGCCCTCGGAAATTTTTTTATATTTTTTTGACAAAGAAGTGTGCAACCTGATTGTTACTGAAACAAAGCGATATGCCATGCAACACAACGATGCACGCTTTGCCCAATCTTTCGATATATCACTGTTTAAAAGATTTCTCGGCATTTTGATACTATCAGGATATCACAAGCTGCCACAGCAAGGCAATTATTGGTCCACCAATCCAACTCTTGGGGTGCCAATCATTAAGCAAACAATGTCACGCAATATGTTTAAAATCTTCATTTCCAAGATAATAGTAATCTTGATCGCAACGATAAGCTCACTAAAGTACGCTCACTCTTTGATATTATTAATGAAAAATGTATGCAGTTTGGTGCCTTTGAGGAGCATTTAGCTATAGACGAGCAAATGCTTCCCTATTTTGGGCGTCATAGCTGCAAAATGTATATGAAGAGTAAGCCTATCAAATTCGGATTCAAGACATGGTGCATGGCCGCATTCTCTGGCTACGTATTTCGTATGCTACCTTACGGTGGAGCTAACGACAGATATGACAAGAATCTCGGACTGGGCGCTTCTGTAGTAATGGATATGGTTAGTCACCTTAAATTTCCTCAACGTCATCAAGTTTATTTTGACAACTTTTTCACATCGCACTACTTGATGTGCTTATTGGCCGATGAACGTATATGTGCAACAGGAACTGTACGGAGCAATCGCTTAGGGCGTCCTGCCCCTGATTTGAAGACTGGCAAACAACTGCCAAAAGGTAATATTTATTTATTTAAGTTAAATTTGTATAGCTTTATTAATATTTTTCAGGTGAAAATGATGCAAAGCTTGATACAGCCAACAAAATTGTCTGCTGTCGTTGGCAGGATAAACCTGAGGTTACGTTGCTGTCAAACTTCACTGGAGTTTACCCGACAACACTGACTACACGCAGACAAAGACAAAAAGAAGGGCAGTCTAGCCAAATCAATCTTGACCAACCACAATTAATTCGATAATATAATTTGTTTATGGGTGGCGTTGATCTACACGACAACGCTGTTTCCAATTATCGCGTTTCGGTACGTTCAAAGAAGTGGTATTGGCCTCTTTGGCTAGCCATTCTAGAATCTTCTGCCGTCAATGCCTGGAAAATAAACGTATTAGTTAACAAGCAGCTTGGACAGCGACCCATTACACAGCTGGAGTTTCGTGTGAGCCTAGCAACGGACTTGCTGCTAACTTCTGACGAGGATAAGGGCCAACATGTTTCAGACGAGTCTGACGTAGAAGACACCACTTTGGATAAGACTTTTGAGCCTCGTCAACCATTTCCTCCTGCTTCCGGACATCATGAGGTTGTTTTGCAACCTCAAAAAAAGGCCAGCCGATGCCAAATTTGCCATAAACCCACACTAAGAATGTGCAACAGGTGTCAAGTGCACTTGCACCTAAAGACGTGCTTCTCTACCTACCACAAATGGTAAAACTATGTAAATATGTTATATGTAACAGAAAATCAACACAATAAAATGAACTGTATACGTTGACAAGAAAAAAATCGTGTTTCAGTGAAACTTTCAATTATTTAAGTCAACTTTTGTCAAACCTCACATATTAAACTTAAAGTTCAGAGAATGGCCATTGTTCGACTTCTCGAACAGCTTAAAGTTCAGAGAATGGCCATTGTTCGACTTCTCGAACAGCAGATATCGGAGAAACTATATGAGATAGCAAAATTCTGCCAACGGATTTGAGTTCAGCACATCTTAATTACCTTAGATAAATCAATTTTAATAATAAATTCAATACTTTTTGCAACTTGGCCCAAAATGGGTTAATACAAACAAGAATTAGCGGTACGGAACGCACTTCCATTAATGGACTAACCACAATTACAGAAATATCAGAAAAATTAAAAAGTACCATAAAAGGTGACTCTACCGATGTAATTGTATCAAAGCTGATGGCTACACGCCACGTAGTAAACCAAACACGTAATAAACCAAATAATGTATATGCACAGGAGATAGAAGACCTTTCAAAAACATTGGCTAATGCCTACATTTCAGATGGTTTGCCTGCAGAAACAGCAACCAAATATGCCGTAAAAACAACTGTTACAGCTCTGACAAAAAATTTGAGTTCTGATAGAACTAAAATAATAATTGAAGCGGGAAATTTTGAAAATATAGAACAAATAATAGCAAAATTAGCCAACACACAAGCAGACCAGTCAGGAGCATCGACTGTATTACATATGCGTACCACACACCGAAAAGAAAAGAAAATGTTACGGCCGACGCTTTGTCAAGAATAACATTTGAGGATATAAAAACCTGTAATGTTAGGATGGTTACAACTAGATCAAAAAAAAAAAAAAAACAAGCTCAAAGAGAACAACAAGCCCAACTCAGAATATATGAAAATATTTCGGCGCGCCAATTTAGAAGACTCCCCAAGATAATAACACACGTCCAAGGATGTAATGTTAAAAAAGGAAACAAAAACATTATAAAATTTGAGAATAATGATTATGTTACTAAAGGGAAAATATGCGTAGGTGAATTTTTCCTAATGCTTGACAAACAAGCTAACAACATGAACATTTATAAATTCCAAATGTCAATGAATGATAAAATTTTTGAGCAGGTCCTGCTCACGGAATTCAAAAGTATGGGAAATAAAGTTCTAAAATATATCACAATAGCGCTAACACCATCAGTTACTGTTATCACTACTGAAACAGAAAAACAAAATATACTTAAGAAATTTCACGAGGACCCCCTATTAGGTGGCCACCCAGGGATTACTCGAATGATTAATAAAATAAGAAGATATTTTTACTGGAAAAATCTTACAAAATATAGAATCAAAGTTGCTAATGAAAATGCAAAAGCCGCTTTGGAAAAGTTAAAATACTTACAGAAAAGACAATATGATAAAACCACAAACCAAATTGAGGTATATATAAATGATCAGGTTTTTGTAAGAAATGAAAAAGGGCAGGTCCATACAAAGTTGTAAATATTGATAACAATAGCAATTGCACTCTGCTTACCGATAAAAACAAAGAAATTAAAGTCCATAAAAACAGAATCAAGTTAGCAAATGGGTAATAATAATAATAAAAAAAAAGAGAACAATGAGGAAAATGAAATAATATTTACAAAACCTTAAGTAATAAGCCTAAATTACATGACCTACCACAATTAATACAACAAAAAAAAAATAAAATATATATATATATATATATATATATATATATATATATATATATATATATATATATATATATATATATATATATATATATATATATATATATATATATATATATATATATATATATATATATATATATATATATATATATATATATATATATATATATATATATATATGTAAGGAAAATGAATTCATTTATTTAACCATTTAGCATGTACAGAAGAACGCACATATTTAGATTTCTGACAGAAAAACAGATGTGTTATTTGTTACGCCATTTGTTAAGCCATAGTTAAAAGATTTTGATAAAAATAGTGCTTAAGAAATAATAATTTACACCGAAATAATAAACTTTAAATGTCGTTTCTTTGCTTACAGGTAAATTCCTAATGAATTGTGTCATAGAATAAGAAATAACGAAATAATGTTAAAATTTAGAGTAATAATAAAATTTATTAAAAAACTTTGCTTACAGAGAAACTCAGTTTTGTTTATTTAATTGGTGCTTGTTTCCTGCTAAAAATAAAACACATTATAAAACGACATTTTTTTGGTTTATGATCAAAATGGATAAACTAAAATTCGAGTTTATGCAAAAAGCAGCAGGTGATGGCAAATCAAATTTTTTGACCCTAACCTCAATCTCTACAATAGAAGACAAAACGTTTTGTATGCCAGACTGCTACCAGGACGTATCACATCACACAGAACTGATAAAAAATGCAGCATTTAAAAAAGTAAAAAATTCAATTAAACAACGACATCAAACACGAAGAGTCTGGATTAAACTGGATGAGATATTAAGAGAAACTTATTTAGATGAAGGAAACAATGTACAGTTTAAAGATTATTTTTTGGAAGAAGTGGAGCCTTCTCATTCTGAAAAAAAAGTATCTGCTGAAAGTAGTATTACAGAAGAAGTGCTATCGAATATATTGAAAAAAATTTCCACAAAAAAAGAAGATTTAGTTGATGTTAAAGATTTAAAGAGTTTATCTGGAAAATTTGTCTTAGGAAAGTTTTCAAATAAAAGTTCAAACGTTAAGCAATGGGTAAAAGATTTTGAAAGTGAATGTGAACGTCTGGAAATTATAAAGGATGGAGAGAAAATTGAAGTTATGAGATTTTTCTTAGAAACATCTTGTTTAGACTGGTATAGCTCTATGCTTATAAAGCTTTCTTTAGATTCAGAATGGAATGAATGGAAAAAAAATTTTTGTGAAACGTATGCAGATAAAGGATGGGCTTCAATAAAATATGCAATATCTTTTAAATATATAAATGGATCACTGTTAGATTACGCTCTTAAAAAGGAGAGAATTTTACTAGAAATGAATAAATCAATAGACACTCAAACTTTAATTGATTTAATTGCAACAGGATTACCAGATCTAGTGACAGATAGTATCAACAGAGAAGACTTAGATCATACACAAAGACTTATTTAATGAATTGAGAAGTCTGGAACATCTAATGAGTAGAAACACTCCCGAAAAAAAGAGATGTATGAATATAAATTTAAAAGAAAAATTTCATGAAAAAACCCCATGTAAAATATGTGAGAAACTGGGAAAAAAATATCGCTACCATTCTGAGCAATCATGCTGGTTCAAGGTTAAAGAGAAACCTCCAGCAGAAAACAGAAATGAAATAAAATATGTTCATAATTCTGAGATAGAGGCAGAGTTGAATGATATGCATCCAAAACACTGGTAATCTCACCATTAATAAAAGTCAAATTACTGTTAGAAAACACATTAGAGACGAGTGGAATATATGATTCTGGCTCTAATGTTTCCTTGATAAACTCAAAAATATTAAAAGGAGATTATAAAATATACAATAAACAGTGCACAAACCTAAGAACAATTAATGGTGAGAAAAAAAACGAATGGCATGATTCGAATAAAAATAAAAATTTTTCGAATAGAACAAGTAGACTTATTTGTGATAGATGATGAGAACTTTAAATATGATGTTTTAATTGGGCTGGATATGATAAAAATCTTCAAATTAAAGCAAGATGAAAACCTGCAAATAACACAAAGATATATCAAACCCAAAAATAAAAAAAATTTTCATGATTTAAAAGTGGTAATGGTTTCTGATGAAAAGGAGTGCAGTACAAATGAAAATGTGAGTAAAATGCCAGGAAAATATATAATAAATTGTAACGAACACTTAGAAGTAGAGAATTTTGAAATTGGTATGAACCATTTGCATATGGAACAACAATCAAAGATAAATACACTTATTAATAAATATAAATCAATTTTTGCAAAATATAAATATGATACGGGCACAGTAAAGAACTACGAAGCTCACATTGACTTAAAAATAGATAAATATTGTAGTAAGAGGCCATATAGATGTTCTATAGAGGACAGAAAAGAAATTGAGAATCAAATCTCAAAACTCCTAAAAAGTAATCTGATCGAAGAGTCTTATGGGCCGTTTGCAGCTCCAGTTACTTTAGCTTACAAGAAAGAGGATAATAAAAAATCGAGACTCTGTATTGATTTTAGGGAGTTAAATAAAATTGTTATTCCCCAATCACAGCCTTTCCCTCTGATTGAAGATTTAGTAGATAAAACAAGAAACTGTAAATTTTTTTCAACGTTGGACATAAACTCGGCTTTTTGGGCCATTCCATTAAGGGCTCAAGATCGACAAAAAACAGGATTTGTAACCCAAGAAGGTCATTTTCAATGGACATGCCTCCCATTTGGATTAAAAACATCACCCGCGATTTTTCAAAGAATATTGAGTAATATAATAAGAAAACATGAACTTTCAAACTCCACAGTCAACTACATAGATGATATCTTAATATTTTCGAAAACTTTTGAAGAACATATGAACCATTTAGAGAAATTATTAAACGCAATAATGGAAGAGGGCTTCAGATTAAAATTATCGAAATGTAAGTTTGCAGCGGACTCTGTAAAATATTTAGGGCATGTAATTAAAAATAACTCAATAAGCCCTTTAAAAGATAACCTAATTGCAATAAAGGAGTTTCCAGTTCCCAAAACTCAGAAAAATATTAGACAGTTTTTAGGGAAAATAAATTTTTATAACAAATATATACCGAAAAGTTCAATTATGTTAGATCCACTGCACAATCTCTTGAGAAAAGGAAACAAATTTATTTGGTCGAAAGAATGCAATGAGTCCTTCGAGAGTGTGAAAAAGTTGCTATGCTCACAACCTATTTTAGCAATATTTGATAAAGACTTACCAATAATTATCTATACAGATGCTAGTATAAAAGGTGTAGCAGCAATTTTAAAACAAACACAAGAAGATGGTGAGGAAAAACCAGTAGCATATTTTTCAAAAAAATTAAACCACAGTCAACAGAGAAAAAAGGCTATTTATTTAGAATGTCTGGCAATAAAAGAGGCTATTAAATATTGGCAATATAGACTTATGGGTACTAAATTTACAGTAATTTGCGATCACAAACCACTTGAAAACATGAATATAAAGGCCAGGACAGACGAAGAACTAGGAGATTTAACATATTACCTGTCTCAGTATGACTTTAACATAAAGTATTCACCCGGAAAAAATAATTTGGAAGCTGATTGTTTAAGTAGAAACCCAGTATTAGAAGCTCATGAAAACAATGATGATCAGTTAAAAGTAATAAATTTTATTAAATTAGAAGAGATCTTAGCAGATCAGCAGAAAAATGAAAAACTACAAGCCAACAAAGAAAAATTTAAATCCAAACAACAGATTTATTACAAAATAACGAGGATAAGAGAAAAAATCATTTTAACTGAAAAATTTAGTATGGAATTTATAAAAAAAGTCCATGAGCATTTCTGTCATATAGGATTGAAGCAAATGCAAAATAAGATTTGTCCTTTTTACACAGCCGACAATTTAACACACAACATTAAAAAAATTTGTAGAAACTGCGAAATATGTATCAAGAATAAGTCAAGAGGTGGAGATAAAATTGGTTTTCTATCACACTTAGGTCCTGCTAAAAACCCGTTTGAAATAGTTTCAATAGACACAATCGGAGGATTCAGAGGCTCAAGATCCACAAAAAAATATCTACACCTTCTAGTCGACCACTTTACAAGATATGCATATATTTTAACTTCCAAAACACAGAATGCGCAGGATTTTATAAAATTAATGGAGAACGTAACAGATGGTCACAAAATTGACATGGTTTTATCAGATCAATACCCCGGAGTAAATTCGAAGGAATTCAAAAATTTCTTAAGGTCAAAATCCATACCCGTAATTTTTACTGCAGTAGACGCGCCATTTTCAAATGGATTAAACGAAAGACTAAATCAGACACTTGTAAACAAAATCAGATGCAGGATAAATGAAAACAAAAAAAAAAGAAACGATCTTGGACGACAATAGCCAAAGAATGTGTACAATTATATAATGAAACGGAACACACAATTACAGGGTTCACACCAAAATATTTACTAAAAGGCACAGATAGCACAATATTACCTGATGAACTAAAACAAAAAGGTACACTGGAAGACTGGCTAAACAACAAGAAAATAGCTTTACAGAATACGATAAAATCCCACAATTATAACAAACGAATGTTTGATAAAAATAGAAAACACTTTGAATTCAAAGTGGGAGATATGGTATTTGTAGCAAACGGTCACAAATTAAATAGGAAGAAGATGGATGAATTAAAAATTGGGCCGTATACAATAATAGGAAAATTGTCAAATTCAATTTATAAAGTAAACACAGGTCCCAGAACATCTGAGTCGAGTTTTTTTCACATCACAAAGTTGGTCCCTGCTTCACACACTGAACTTAAATCATTTGATGAAAAATAAGATTAAAAAAAAAATATAAATATTTTTTTTTCTCCCCAAGGAGGGAGATGTAAGGAAAATGAATTCATTTATTTAACCATTTAGCATGTACAGAAGAACGCACATATTTAGATTTCTGACAGAAAAACAGATGTGTTATTTGTTACGCCATTTGTTAAGCCATAGTTAAAAGATTTTGATAAAAATAGTGCTTAAGAAATAATAATTTACACCGAAATAATAAACTTTAAATGTCGTTTCTTTGCTTACAGGTAAATTCCTAATGAATTGTGTCATAGAATAAGAAATAACGAAATAATGTTAAAATTTAGAGTAATAATAAAATTTATTAAAAAACTTTGCTTACAGAGAAACTCAGTTTTGTTTATTTAATTGGTGCTTGTTTCCTGCTAAAAATAAAACACATTATAAAACGACATTTTTTTGGTTTATGATCAAAATGGATAAACTAAAATTCGAGTTTATGCAAAAAGCAGCAGGTGATGGCAAATCAAATTTTTTGACCCTAACCTCAATCTCTACAATAGAAGACAAAACGTTTTGTATGCCAGACTGCTACCAGGACGTATCACATCACACAGAACTGATAAAAAATGCAGCATTTAAAAAAGTAAAAAATTCAATTAAACAACGACATCAAACACGAAGAGTCTGGATTAAACTGGATGAGATATTAAGAGAAACTTATTTAGATGAAGGAAACAATGTACAGTTTAAAGATTATTTTTTGGAAGAAGTGGAGCCTTCTCATTCTGAAAAAAAAGTATCTGCTGAAAGTAGTATTACAGAAGAAGTGCTATCGAATATATTGAAAAAAATTTCCACAAAAAAAGAAGATTTAGTTGATGTTAAAGATTTAAAGAGTTTATCTGGAAAATTTGTCTTAGGAAAGTTTTCAAATAAAAGTTCAAACGTTAAGCAATGGGTAAAAGATTTTGAAAGTGAATGTGAACGTCTGGAAATTATAAAGGATGGAGAGAAAATTGAAGTTATGAGATTTTTCTTAGAAACATCTTGTTTAGACTGGTATAGCTCTATGCTTATAAAGCTTTCTTTAGATTCAGAATGGAATGAATGGAAAAAAAATTTTTGTGAAACGTATGCAGATAAAGGATGGGCTTCAATAAAATATGCAATATCTTTTAAATATATAAATGGATCACTGTTAGATTACGCTCTTAAAAAGGAGAGAATTTTACTAGAAATGAATAAATCAATAGACACTCAAACTTTAATTGATTTAATTGCAACAGGATTACCAGATCTAGTGACAGATAGTATCAACAGAGAAGACTTAGATCATACACAAAGACTTATTTAATGAATTGAGAAGTCTGGAACATCTAATGAGTAGAAACACTCCCGAAAAAAAGAGATGTATGAATATAAATTTAAAAGAAAAATTTCATGAAAAAACCCCATGTAAAATATGTGAGAAACTGGGAAAAAAATATCGCTACCATTCTGAGCAATCATGCTGGTTCAAGGTTAAAGAGAAACCTCCAGCAGAAAACAGAAATGAAATAAAATATGTTCATAATTCTGAGATAGAGGCAGAGTTGAATGATATGCATCCAAAAAACTGGTAATCTCACCATTAATAAAAGTCAAATTACTGTTAGAAAACACATTAGAGACGAGTGGAATATATGATTCTGGCTCTAATGTTTCCTTGATAAACTCAAAAATATTAAAAGGAGATTATAAAATATACAATAAACAGTGCACAAACCTAAGAACAATTAATGGTGAGAAAAAAAACGAATGGCATGATTCGAATAAAAATAAAAATTTTTCGAATAGAACAAGTAGACTTATTTGTGATAGATGATGAGAACTTTAAATATGATGTTTTAATTGGGCTGGATATGATAAAAATCTTCAAATTAAAGCAAGATGAAAACCTGCAAATAACACAAAGATATATCAAACCCAAAAATAAAAAAAATTTTCATGATTTAAAAGTGGTAATGGTTTCTGATGAAAAGGAGTGCAGTACAAATGAAAATGTGAGTAAAATGCCAGGAAAATATATAATAAATTGTAACGAACACTTAGAAGTAGAGAATTTTGAAATTGGTATGAACCATTTGCATATGGAACAACAATCAAAGATAAATACACTTATTAATAAATATAAATCAATTTTTGCAAAACATAAATATGATACGGGCACAGTAAAGAACTACGAAGCTCACATTGACTTAAAAATAGATAAATATTGTAGTAAGAGGCCATATAGATGTTCTATAGAGGACAGAAAAGAAATTGAGAATCAAATCTCAAAACTCCTAAAAAGTAATCTGATCGAAGAGTCTTATGGGCCGTTTGCAGCTCCAGTTACTTTAGCTTACAAGAAAGAGGATAATAAAAAATCGAGACTCTGTATTGATTTTAGGGAGTTAAATAAAATTGTTATTCCCCAATCACAGCCTTTCCCTCTGATTGAAGATTTAGTAGATAAAACAAGAAACTGTAAATTTTTTTCAACGTTGGACATAAACTCGGCTTTTTGGGCCATTCCATTAAGGGCTCAAGATCGACAAAAAACAGGATTTGTAACCCAAGAAGGTCATTTTCAATGGACATGCCTCCCATTTGGATTAAAAACATCACCCGCGATTTTTCAAAGAATATTGAGTAATATAATAAGAAAACATGAACTTTCAAACTCCACAGTCAACTACATAGATGATATCTTAATATTTTCGAAAACTTTTGAAGAACATATGAACCATTTAGAGAAATTATTAAACGCAATAATGGAAGAGGGCTTCAGATTAAAATTATCGAAATGTAAGTTTGCAGCGGACTCTGTAAAATATTTAGGGCATGTAATTAAAAATAACTCAATAAGCCCTTTAAAAGATAACCTAATTGCAATAAAGGAGTTTCCAGTTCCCAAAACTCAGAAAAATATTAGACAGTTTTTAGGGAAAATAAATTTTTATAACAAATATATACCGAAAAGTTCAATTATGTTAGATCCACTGCACAATCTCTTGAGAAAAGGAAACAAATTTATTTGGTCGAAAGAATGCAATGAGTCCTTCGAGAGTGTGAAAAAGTTGCTATGCTCACAACCTATTTTAGCAATATTTGATAAAGACTTACCAATAATTATCTATACAGATGCTAGTATAAAAGGTGTAGCAGCAATTTTAAAACAAACACAAGAAGATGGTGAGGAAAAACCAGTAGCATATTTTTCAAAAAAATTAAACCACAGTCAACAGAGAAAAAAGGCTATTTATTTAGAATGTCTGGCAATAAAAGAGGCTATTAAATATTGGCAATATAGACTTATGGGTACTAAATTTACAGTAATTTGCGATCACAAACCACTTGAAAACATGAATATAAAGGCCAGGACAGACGAAGAACTAGGAGATTTAACATATTACCTGTCTCAGTATGACTTTAACATAAAGTATTCACCCGGAAAAAATAATTTGGAAGCTGATTGTTTAAGTAGAAACCCAGTATTAGAAGCTCATGAAAACAATGATGATCAGTTAAAAGTAATAAATTTTATTAAATTAGAAGAGATCTTAGCAGATCAGCAGAAAAATGAAAAACTACAAGCCAACAAAGAAAAATTTAAATCCAAACAACAGATTTATTACAAAATAACGAGGATAAGAGAAAAAATCATTTTAACTGAAAAATTTAGTATGGAATTTATAAAAAAAAGTCCATGAACATTTCTGTCATATAGGATTGAAGCAAATGCAAAATAAGATTTGTCCTTTTTACACAGCCGACAATTTAACACACAACATTAAAAAAATTTGTAGAAACTGCGAAATATGTATCAAGAATAAGTCAAGAGGTGGAGATAAAATTGGTTTTCTATCACACTTAGGTCCTGCTAAAAACCCGTTTGAAATAGTTTCAATAGACACAATCGGAGGATTCAGAGGCTCAAGATCCACAAAAAAATATCTACACCTTCTAGTCGACCACTTTACAAGATATGCATATATTTTAACTTCCAAAACACAGAATGCGCAGGATTTTATAAAATTAATGGAGAACGTAACAGATGGTCACAAAATTGGCATGGTTTTATCAGATCAATACCCCGGAGTAAATTCGAAGGAATTCAAAAATTTCTTAAGGTCAAAATCCATACCCATAATTTTTACTGCAGTAGACGCGCCATTTTCAAATGGATTAAACGAAAGACTAAATCAGACACTTGTAAACAAAATCAGATGCAGGATAAATGAAAACAAAAAAAAAGAAACGATCTTGGACGACAATAGCCAAAGAATGTGTACAATTATATAATGAAACGGAACACACAATTACAAGGTTCACACCAAAATATTTACTAAAAGGCACAGATAGCACAATATTACCTGATGAACTAAAACAAAAAGGTACACTGGAAGACTGGCTAAACAACAAGAAAATAGCTTTACAGAATACGATAAAATCCCACAATTATAACAAACGAATGTTTGATAAAAATAGAAAACACTTTGAATTCAAAGTGGGAGATATGGTATTTGTAGCAAACGGTCACAAATTAAATAGGAAGAAGATGGATGAATTAAAAATTGGGCCGTATACAATAATAGGAAAATTGTCAAATTCAATTTATAAAGTAAACACAGGTCCCAGAACATCTGAGTCGAGTTTTTTTCACATCACAAAGTTGGTCCCTGCTTCACACACTGAACTTAAATCATTTGATGAAAAATAAGATTAAAAAAAAATATAAATATTTTTTTTTCTCCCCAAGGAGGGAGATGTAAGGAAAATGAATTCATTTATTTAACCATTTAGCATGTACAGAAGAACGCACATATTTAGATTTCTGACAGAAAAACAGATGTGTTATTTGTTACGCCATTTGTTAAGCCATAGTTAAAAGATTTTGATAAAAATAGTGCTTAAGAAATAATAATTTACACCGAAATAATAAACTTTAAATGTCGTTTCTTTGCTTACAGGTAAATTCCTAATGAATTGTGTCATAGAATAAGAAATAACGAAATAATGTTAAAATTTAGAGTAATAATAAAATTTATTAAAAAACTTTGCTTACAGAGAAACTCAGTTTTGTTTATTTAATTGGTGCTTGTTTCCTGCTAAAAATAAAACACATTATATATATATATATATATATATATATATATATATATATATATATATATATATATATATATATATATATATATATATATAACATACATGCATATGAACATGAATATATCCATATAATTATAAATAACTAACTTTAAGGAAGTCAAATATAAAATGTTAATAAAAATAAGATACTAAAATAAAAATAATTATAGGGTATCAAAATACATTAAATATAAACATACGAGGATCCTCTAGAAATTAAGCGAAAAAAAATTACATTTACATTTATATCTTCACTACTAATCAAGAATTTTATTTTAATCCAAACAATATACAATCATAATGTACGAGTGCTCATAATTTCCTTTAGAAATTATGATCGCAAAATTTCAGGTCAAATAATTTCCAAAGCCAAAGTGGCAGATTTCAAAACACAAACAATAATTTTAGGACCGATAACATTCAACAATTAGACAGAAATTTTAAAAGTTCAGATCAAGGCTTAAACTATAATATGCATCCAGGGCATCAGAATATGAGTAATCTTCGGACAAGATCTAACCAAACCAGAAATTACGACCAAAGTAGACATCAACGTCAATTAAACTTCTCAGGTCAGGAAACAGAACCGATGGAAATAGGCACAATCCATGAGGAACGGGACATAAATTTTCACATACCGCCTCAAGACCCACCTTGCCCATAATAATAATCTCAATAGGGAAGCAAAAAATTAGGTGTCTCATAGATACAGGCTCAACGACCAGTATCATTAAACAGTACAAATTAATTGATAATTACCCGGAACAGAAACTCGGAAATTAAATATCGAACTTTAAATGGACGTAATGAAATATATTCTTGTTTGATTACACCTTTTCCCAAAGAATTTTGTTGTGTGGGAACACTTAGTTGGAAGGTTGGTTGTTAATTTTAAGAATGATAATTATGATGCCATAATGGGACAAAACTTCTTGAAACCCTCGGATAGTACTCAATGATTACTAATCATGGTTATGTTGAAATTTTAAACAAAAATATATTTTTGAGGAAATGAATTATCCTTTTCATATCGACAATATATGTTCCCTAAAACCAATTTCTATAGAATCAGTTTTCGATAAGATTAATTTTGGGCATCTAAATAATGAAGAAACAAAGAAAAATACAAATCTTTTAAACGATTTCGAAGACTTATTTTATATTGAAGGTGATGAACTTTCGGCAACAACTGAAATAGAACATAAAATTATTACCGACACTGAAAAGCCTCTTCATTCGAAGATTTATCGTTATCCTCAAATTCATGAAGATGAAATCAGGAAACAAATAGATAACATGTTAAAACATAATATTATTCGGGAGAGCAACTCGGCCTATAATTGTCCCCTATGGATTGTCCCAAAGAAAGTCGATAATTCAGGGACCAAAAATTGGCGTTTAGTCATAGATTATAGAAAGTTAAATGAACATACGGTTGAAGGCAAATTCCCAATACCAAACCTAAACAGCTTATTAGATAGATTAGGTAGAGCCCAATATTTTTCCACTATAGATCTTTTGAAAAACTCAAAGAGTTCATAACAAATTCACCCATATTAAGATATCCAAATTTTAACAAACGTTTTAAAATTGTAACAGATGCAAGCAACAATGCAATTGGCGCTGTCTTAACTCAAGACGGTCACCCAATAGCATATGCTTCGCGAACTTTAAATAAACACGAAACCAACTATGTAACAATTGAAAAAGAATTGTTAGCAATAGTTTGGAGTATAACATATTTTAGGCCCTATATACATATATGGGAAAGAATTTGATTTGGAAAGCGACCACCAACCCTTAAAATGGCTTATGAGCAAATATTCAGGCATAGAAATAAGTCCTAGACTTACAAAGATATCTTATTGATCTTGGGCGAATGCCAATTTAAAATAGAATACATAAAAGGAAAGTGTAATTACATTGCCGATTTTCTTAGTGGAATTAACGTTGAGACAAATGAAATATGTAAATACAACAGAACCAATTAAAGAGGATTTTGTATATAATGGGGAAAAAAACAGCGAGGCAGATTCTTTGGAAGTACAAACAATACACTCACAGGAGGAGGACCACGACGATGGTGTTGGAGTATTGGAAACAGTCGTTAATCGCTTCAAAATTCACATCATCGTTGTGGAAGAAAAAGAAAGTAATGTCAAAACAATTTTTGGCAATAAAATAATTTTTTTTAGATAGAAATGACATTGAGCAGGAAAATGTTTCTAATATCTTAAGAAGAGAAGTTACAAAAGGAAAAATTGGGGTATATTCGGAATTAATGCTGAATTCTGTGACTTACATCAATACCAAGTGTTTCGTAAGGACTGTGATCTTTAAAGTTTGGGAAAATCTCGTGGTGGAGGTGTGTGCATTGCTGTTAAAAGAACTTTAAATGCTAAACTTGCTGCTCTCTCTGATACAAACCCTGTATTGGACCAACTTTGTGTATGCATTACCAGCTCTAAAAATTTGTTTATATGTGCTTCATATGTCCCACCTAAAAGTGAGGATTCTGTGTATGCTGCCCATTTTTTAAATGTGGTTCATCTGTCAGATGTTGTTGGTGCTGAAAATCTTTGTGTAATTGGTGACTTTAACCTATGTGAGATTGGCTGGAGTAATTTATTCAATGATGTCTATCTCTCGCCTATTAATGTAAATAAATCATATGAAATTAATCTTGTGGATTCCTTTTTAAGTTTAGGCTTAGTACAAATCAATTCTTTCACAAATAAATTAAACCGCATTTTGGATTTAATATTTGTTCCTGAAGCGATTAAATACTCGTTATCTGTTTGTCCTTTTCCTATGTGTATAACTGACATGCATCACATCCCTTTAATTTTTGTACTATCTCATTTTGAATTTATTTCTATTTGTAAAAGCGATAATAATATTTATAATTTTAATGATTGTGATTATGGTAATTTGAATGCGGAAATTAAATCTATAAGTTGGAATAATCTATTTGATGCTAAGGATATGGCATATTGTTATAACATATTTATTAAAAATCTCATTGATCGTTTCGTTCCTCTTTTGCCACCAAAGGTTCACAAACTTCCATGATACACTAAGGGTTTAAAAAAGCTAAAAAATCTTAGAAACAAAAATTTTAAAAATTTTAATCAAACTGGTGATTTACATTACAAAACACTCTATGAACATTATATGCGTGAATTTAATTTTCTTGATAAGTTTTTATATAATCAATATATATTAATTTATGAATCTTCTATTAAATACAATCCTAAACGATTCTGGAATTTCATAAGATCTAAAAAGGCTAGTTCTGGATATCCATCGGTCATGTATTTTAATGGTAATACCTTAAGCTCTGGTAATGACATTGTAAATGCATGTTCGTGCTTTTTCAGTCTAATTTTCAGGCTGTAAATGACTCTGTAGATCCTAATGTTTTAAGATGTATAGAGCCTATTGTTGACTTCGGTTATGTTCAATTAACATTTAACGATATCGTAAATAGCATAAGAAATATTAAGAATTCTTTTGGTATTGACGTCGATGGTTTGAGTTCATTTTTTATAAAGAATCTGGCTGAAAGCTTGAGTATACCTTTACTGTACCTTTTTAATAAATCGTTGGATGAAGGATGCTTTATTGATAGATGGAAAATTGCTTCGATTACCCCTGTCTTCGAACGTTATTAACTATCGTCCAATTTCGAAATTGTCTAATATTTCAAAAATTTTTGAGTATGTAATTAAGGAAAAGATGTTTTTTGCACTAAAGCGGTATATTTGTATTGAGCAGCATGGCTTCTTTCCTGGTCGTTCTACCACTACAAATTGTGCTGTCTTTAATCACTTCTGTATATCTGTTTTTGAAAAACATAACCAAGTTGATGCAATTTTTATGGATCTGTGTAAAGCGTTTGATAAGGTTGCACATAATATACTGTACCTTAAATGAAGTAAAATTGGTTTTTATGGCAAGTTTCTTAATTGGTTGATGTCCTATTTGTCGAATAGAAAATACACTGTTGTTTTAGAAAATTTTGTGTCCTTGCCATATACTTCAACCTCAGGTGTGCCACAAGGTAGTATATTAGGCCCGTTATTGTTTGTAATTTTTATTATTGGTATTTATTGTGCTAGTTCACAATTTTTATTGTATGCTGATGACCTGAAACTTTATAAGGAAATTACTTCTGACAATGATGTCATCGCTCTTCAGCCTTGCATCGATGAAATATTCTATTGGCGCAGTATTAATAATTTACCTTTGAATGTGGATAAATGTTTTCAAATGAGCTTTCATAGGTCTAATATTCGTAATGTAATAGCATCCCAGTACAAGTTAAGTTAAGTTGTTAACCAAGCGCTAGATCTTGGCATTGTTTTGGATTGTGAACTAAACTTTAATGCACATCTTGATTATATTATACCTAGAGCTTATTCTGCTTGTGCATTTATAAGAAGAAACAGTCGGAACTTTTCGGATCCCATGACATTAAAAATTTTATACACTGCTTTTGTTCGCTCGAAGTTAAAGTATTGTTCTTTTGTTTGGAACCCTTTTTATAATGTACATACTGATAGAATTGAAAGGATTCAAAGGAAATTTGTTAAATTTGCACTTCGTAATGATCTTACAATGTTGGTCCCGACTACATATAATGCTCGTTGTTTTCTTTTGGGCTTAAAGCCACTTTATGTACGACGTACTATTCATTCCGTTAGGATTGTCTATAATTTAATTAATGGTTTTATCGATTGTGAATACCTATTAAGTTTGATTAAATTTTTTGTACCTTTTAAACACCTTAGATCCAATAACCAATTTTATGTATCTACTCATGTTACTAATTATGGAATGCGTGAACCTTTGTTACGAGTTTTGAATAATATAAATAAGATTTCTAATATTATTGTCTTAGACTTTTCATTGTCTGCTAATGATTTTAATTTGTTATTAGAAAATAAGGATTTATTTAATGTTTTATTTAATTAGTATATTTGTTAGCCTGTAAGGAGTATTTTCCATAGGTGAATTTTAAATTAAATAAAATAAATAAATAAATAAATAAATAAATGATCATGATTATTACAAAGTGCAACAACAGTTGACTAAAGAGTTTTCTGATAGGGATAAATATAAAATAATTAAATGTTCTCACTTTGCTAAGGACATGGAAAATGAGAATGAACTTAATAAACATATAGCTCTCTTTCATAAATATGAAAGCGGTCATTCAGGAATATTAGCTACTTATGAGAATATCAAGCACAAAATATATAACCCAAATTTAAAAATGGCTATACATAAGATAATAAATAATTGTCATATTTGCTCATCGGCAAAGTATGACAGAAACCCTGTAAAGAAAAAGTTCCAAAGAACTGAAACACCAACAACCGTCAACGAAATAGTACATGTAGACACATATGTACATATCGAGGGCTTATAATCAAATTGTGCTATCTGCAGATTTATCTAAAATGGGTTTTTGATGCCAAACTTTTTAGTAATCCATTCTGCATCTATGATATCAATTTCGTGCAAAAATTTTTTTTCTATCACCATTATTTTCATGTTTTTGTTTTTGTGCTATCTACTTAACAAATATTTTTCGAATACAAAGTGTGCTATCTACATAGTAAATTTCGCTGATATAGTTGTCATAAAATAAAAATAACATTTCATTTAAAACAGTTTAATTAAAGATTTTAATTTATAAAAATGGAAACCAAAGAAGATTTAATTAATTCGTTGAAAATACCGAATTCCTTACATAGCCATGCTATAAACTATGCATCGTCCAATGAAGATAATGATTTTGATAATCTAATAACTGGTTTGTAGTATTCTTATAGTGTTTTTTTATAACCATTCACAGAAACTTTAACCTAGATTCTGATGATGAACACACGGCCCGACAAGTAGTCAGGCGTAGAAAAATTCGTATCCATTGCTCCACATCGAAAAACCGAAAAGAAAGTTATGTAAAGCGAATGAGGGGAGAAGGATACTTGGGCTTCGACACAGCTGATGGATGGAAACAAACAATACTAAAATCTAAAAGGCAGATTGGGCCAACATGTTTATCACCAGCATGTAAAAAAAATTCCGTTAATCATTGCGAAAAATTTAATGTGGTTGAAAGAAATGAAATATTTAAAGTTTTGGAACATGAGTTGGGAGTCCAAGCGAGTGTTTTTGAAAAGCTATGTTACATACCACGTTTATACGCACGTCTTATTTGCAAATAGAACTATTTGCAAATAACTAATTCACTGTTTATACGGGAAATTGCATACAGAACTTATGTTATTATTAGTGATGCCATGTGACGAAAAAAAGTTATACGGCAACATTCTTCTTTTTTATTTGCAAATAAGACGTCCGTATAAACGTAGTAATAGTGACAGACACAAAGAAAAAAACAATTCCAGATTCTAACAGGAGAAAAAACAGTTGTGTTTTTAAATTACCTCATAAGAAAAGATCGTTGAAAGTTTGTCGAAAAATGTTTCTTTCAACTCCTGCTATATCCAAGAGAATGATTGATTATTGGGTGGTTCATCCACCGATTTCACCAACACTGATTCGACCCTCCTGTGACTGGGATGAACATCTAAAAGATTATTTTCAAAAATTAGAAAAGATGGAAAGTCACTACTGTCTTAAAGACAGTAGTAAAATATATATCGCAGCAACATTCAAAACTAAAGCTGAAATTTACAGAGATTATAAAACAAAATGTTTGGAGAAGAATTATGTGTCAATATTTACATTTTCTAAATATTTTGCAGAACAGATCTTTGCATTATTTATGCCACGTAAAGACGAATGCAATTTGTGTGTTGGTTTCAAAACAAAACAAGTAACAGCTGAGGAATACAACGTACATATTTCGAGAAAACAACTATGTAGCTCAGGAAGAAAAGGACAAAATTGCTGCTCAACAAAATCAGTGCTATGTCTTTACAATGGATGCACAAGCGGTTAAACTCTGTCCCAATATTAATGCTTCGGCTGTATATTTCAAGCAACGTTTGCAAGTTCATAATTTCACTGTATATAACTTAGCTTCACATCAATGCACTAATTATTGGTGGAATGAAACTAACAGGGATCTTTCAGCCTCCACATTTATTTCCATAATTTTGCGCCAGCTAACAACGTATTGCCTATCTGACAGATTACCGATTATAATTTGTTCTGATGGGTTTGGCTATCAGAACCGGAATCACTACTTGTCTAATGCTCTTTCCAATTTCGCAATCAAACACGACAAAATAATTGAACAGAAATACCTTGAAAAGGGGCACACTCAAATGGAGTGTGATAGTTCCCATGCCAAAATAGAGGTGGAATTGAAAAACGAACCTACATATGTATATATACCAAACGATTACATAAGAATTATAAGACAAGCGCGAAAGAAGTCATTTTGGATGGGAAATTTGTAAATATGCCGTTTGATACGGAATATTTAAATTTTGATTTCTTCAAAAACTATACCAAAACATCATTTATTCGTTTTTCCAGTATAAGACCCGGTCGAACTAAACATGATCCAACGGTATTAAAACTTAAGTCACTCTTATATTTACCGAATGGCGAAGTTAAATACAAGGTCCGCTTCGATACTGATTATACTGATCTACCAACCCTTATCAAAAAATACTCGAGCACCTCTGAACCTGAACCTTTACATTATGGTCCACTCCCAATTTCTGCAAGCAAATGGAAACATTTACAAGAATTAAAGAAAGTAATACCATCTGATTATCATTTATTTTATGATAACCTTAACTATTAAAACCCCAATTAACTGCATTTTTTTTTTTGTTTCTTGAACTGTTATCAAATGTTATACAGGAAAATAATGTATAAAATAAACTGTTAATAATTGTTACTTTTATTTATTTATTTATTTACAGCTACATTATATTTACAGCTGACATTACAAAAATAATACATAAGTGACTAGGTTAAAAACAATTATAAGTAAAAACATTGGAATTTAAATAATTTAAAAGCTTTCTTTTAATAATATTAACATTATCCGATAAATCAATGAGATCATAAAATTTATTAAAATCCGAACAAATTCTACGAAATGGATCGAAATTCATAAAATTTGATCTGTGAAATCTAAGATATAAGGGTTCATATGATCTAAGTTGCCTATTTGGAATATTGATGTTTATTTGGTCGTGAAGAAAAATACAATCCGTTTTACCTTGAAATAATTTTAAAAAGAATACAATATTAGATGCAATTCTTCGGCTTTTTAATGTAGGGAGATTTATGAGTGCCAAACGATTACTATATGGCGGCAGATTCACAGCTGGATTCCATTGAAGACATCGAAGATAAAATAAAAGGAATTGTTTCTGGACTGATTCTATCATTTTAATATATAAATTGTACTGAGGATCCCAAATAACAGAGCCATATTCAAGAATGGGTCTTACTAAAGATGTGAAGAGATTTTTTGTAACGTAAGGATCGTTAAACTCTTTTGCCCATCGTTTTACGAAAAATAAAACACTATTAGCCTTGTTAACAGCATATGTGACATGTGTGTTAAAATTGTTTTTTGTCGAAGTAAATTCCAAGATCTAAAATTGAGTCAAGAGCTATTAGCTCAGTACCATTTATAAAATATTTGGTTGAAAATGGTGAATATCTAGTGAAAGTCATTAATTTGCATTTATTAATATTTAATTCCATAAGGTTTACGGTACACCAATTAAAAAAGTTGTTTAAATCCTTCTGAAGGTGAATGGCATCATCGATTTTAGCAATATTTGAGAAGAGTTTGACATCATCAGCATACATTAGAACATTACAGAATTCAATGGCTTTTGGAAGATCATTTATAAAAATCAAAAATAAGAGAAGGCCCAAGATGGCTACCCTGAGGAACACCAGAAATTACTTCAAAATAGTTTGATCTGGAGTTATTGTAAATAACACATTGTTTGCGCCCTTTTAAATATGATTTTATCCAGTGTAGGAAGTTCCCGGTAAATCCGATTGCATGAAGCTTCTCAATCAATAGGTCATGGTTTACCTTATCAAAAGCCTTACTGAGATCTGTATAAATAACATCTGTTTGCTGGCTATTATAAAAGCTTGCGTTGATATATGACGTCAATTCCAATAAGTTTGTAGTTGTAGATCTACCACGCCAAAATCCATGCTGTTTTGGAGATATAATTGATGAAATTTCATGCTTGAGTGTATCCGTTATAATTTTCTCGAACAAATTAGGGATAGCATTTAATTTTACTATGGATCTATAGTTTGTAGCGTTATTACGACTACCAGATTTATAAAGAGGGATGATAAATGATTCCTTCCAGCAGCTAGGAAATATACCAAACTTCAAAGAAATATTAAATAAATACGTTAATGGGATAACCAATGACTCCGCACAATTTTTTAAAATGCTGCTCGGAATACCATCAGGTCCAGGTTTGCAAGAGCTTTTTATTGATTTAAGATTTGATAAGACGGTTGAGACACCTAAGGAGGAAATATATATAGAAGTTGCAGTAGGAATTTCGTAAGGATACGATGAATTGTCAACAGTATTTGTAGAGAACGTAGAAGCGAATAACTCAGCGAAAATATTAGCAATATCAGCATCATTCGAATATGTAGTACCATTGAATTTCATAGTTGTCGGGTATGATGACACTTTCCTTTTTGAATTAACAAAGTTGAAAAATAATTTGGTGTTGTTTTTGATGTTATATTTAATTTTACTGACATAGTAATCGTAACATTTCTTACTTTCAATATTAAAGTGACTGCTTGCTATTAAGTAATTGCTTCGATCTATTGAACTTTTGCTCAATTTAAACTTTTTATGGAGTCTGTTACGTTTATTTTTCAACCATGCCAATGTATTAGTAAACCAGGGAGGACGATTGGATATAACCTTTTTTATCAACGGAGTACTGGCAGAAACACAGCTATTAAGCACTGAGTAAAACTTTTGAAGGAGTAGCTCAAAATCACTTCCGTCATTTCTATACGTAAGTATTTCTAACCAATTTATATTAGAAAGCAAATGATTTAAATATGTAAAATTCGTTCGTTTAAAACATAGACACTCAGTTATATTATGTATTGTTTTCATCTTCGGGAAAGGTGTAGAGATTAGAAGTGTAGGATGATGACGATACTCTGGAATGCATAGCGGGATGGTCCTACTCACATCAAATAAGGAGGGATTATTTACAAAAATGAAGTCAAGTAATCTGTTATTAGTATTATGAACACTATTTATCTGGAAAACATTAATATCAGCAAGGCACATAAGAAAATCGTGTGTCCAATCATGCGGTGTAATCGGTATCAAAAATTCGGTGTCTTCGGAAGAAATTCAAGATGCTGTTGGAATATTAAAATCCCCCATTACCATCAAGTAATCTGCAGGTTTAAGTTTATTTGCAACAGATTTGATAACCTTAGCATGCGTTTGATAAATTTGTGGATCAGAATTAGGAGGAATGTAAGAGCAAGCAATAAAGAGAGATATGTTTAAAATTTGAGCAGCCACGACAACAATCTCTATATTCAGGGAATTTTCAATTATTACTTCCTCAGCTGGGTATAAGCTAGAAACAGCAATCAGTACACCACCTCCTTGTTTGCAAATTCGATCACGTCTAAAAATTTGATACTTATCACACATAATTTCAGCATTGTAGGTATTATTATTAAGCCATGTCTCAGTTAGAGCAGCAATATGAAATTCAGTATGAAAACTATTGAGAAAAGTATTGGTAAGCTTGGTGTTCATCCCATTAACATTCTGGTATACTATACTGAGGCTAGAAGACAAACTTAGTTTTTTGGATATTGAGGAGGAATACGTTGACAGTTTAGTTCTCAAGCCACATACATTTTGGTAAACAAAAGAAACATAATCGGTAGATGAACTTAGTTTTTTGACACATTAGGTTGAAGTTGAGGGATTACACCTACATTTTGTGATCTATTTCGATACACGTATTCACGAACTAGAGTATGTACTGGCCAGAAATTTGGTTGAATTAAAATTTTGTATATATCAGCCGAAACCGTAATTTTGAATGAAGATATAGATCTAGGTTCAGAAAAATTGAATTTTTGTACAAAAATGTCAGGTTCGTTTCCAAATTTATTTTTAACATAATAAATAATAGAATCAGGTGATGTGTCACTTGCAAGACGAGAAATGAAAATCGATTTTCTTGGCTCCACTGCTTGAAGCGAAGCATAAATAGTTGCGTCAGGATCCAGTTGTAAGGCACGGCCACTAGAAAACTGATCATTTTTGGGAGCAGTGTTAACAACAGCTTCAGCATAGCTTTGAGAATCATCACTAGTTTCAATATTTATTGATGGATATGAATCACAAACTTTAGTCGCAGATGTTGTCGGATTGCACTCAGAATCAGGTTGCTCATCACATTTTTCCTTATATTCGTTATTATTATTGTTATTATTATTATTTCTTGGCGATTTACGACGTTTTTGAGCTGGTTGCGGAGGGGATTTAAAATTGTCTAGAGATGTGAACTCATTAAACAATCTACCATAAGCCACAATATAATCATTTATCTTAGAAGCTTCATTTTGAATTTCAATAAATTTTGATTTCTGATTATTGAAAAAACGGTAAAAATCTACTCCAACTTTCCTGCAGCTATCACAACACCAAGACAGTCCATTGTTCTTGGTAATGGCTTCAGCTACTAGTCCAGATAAACCACTGCACTTAAAGTGACAAAATTCGTGACACAGGCAACAAACAATCACTCTCTCATCATCACCTTTAACGCGACAGTTTTTTTCCAAGCAAGCCATAGTAATATTTATGGGTATTTAAAGTTAAGTTTCTCTCGAAATATTTTATTTTTTACGTTAGGGTGTGTGTATAAAATTATTAAGATAAAAAAAATAAAATTTTTTTTATCAAATTGTGCTATCTACACATTAAAATATAAAAACAAGTAAGAGCTCAGTACCAAGAGATCGGTGTATCATAGTTTTGTAAATGTTGCTCATAGCCTTTAGAAAGTTGTATAGTATTAAAAATTTCAACGCCATTTCAAACATATGTATATATACCCTTTACACCTATGGTGAAGGGTATAATAAAAAATAATCTTAGACAAATTGTGCTATCTACCATAATTACGCGGATAACGTGTCAAATTGATATTTTTTATTCGTCTGATTCAGTAGGAATTATTTAAACATATTATAGAAAAAAATTGAGTAAATCTCTATTAATAAGAAATTTTTTAAACGATTTTTTTGGTCTCCTGAACAATTGTATTTCTGTAGATAGCACAATTTGACTATAAGCCCTCGATATGTAAATATGGTTTTCATTGACAAATTTTCAAAACATGCAGTCTGTTTCCACTAAACAATAACAATACCATAACAGAGAAAATAAGAGCAGTGCACCAAGAAGAACAGTTACCAATAGAAACACAAATAATAAAAGCTATTAATTTTTATAATCATACGTGTTGAACCTTCGTAGTGAACGGACGTGTTAGCGGAGTTTTTTTTTACATAAACAAAATACAAAAAAAATATATTCGTAATAAGTACAGATATTGTTAAATTTGCATTAATAAAATTTTTCATATAATCTGAAAAAAAAAAATAAAAACAAAAAAAAAAACCGCAAAGTGACTGAGGAATACTCTGCAGGAGTACCTCAAAAACAAACAATTGTGAATTGAGTTCTAACGGCAGAAATCCCTATTTTACTGTGAGTTCTGAAGCTCTTAATGCAAACAATAAAAATAAAAAATCTGATGAGTCTTTTTCTAACGCCAAAGCCCATTTTACGCGATCGATCAACTTCGCTTACTCCAATGCCAAGTAGTAATTCGGTAACATTACCATTGCCTAGTTCCTCTTTATTTAAGTCAGCGCCATTATCCGCTCCGGGCTCGTGTTCACCACTTAACCAAGTTATCACTACAGACAACAGTAGTCAGAAACCTAAGGTGCCTGTCGGAATGGACAGATATATCACAGTGGTAAAGCGCGGGCGAAGCCCAAATTCTTCAAAGATCTCATTTGTTCCCAAATTATCCAGAGATATCGACGCAGCTAACCATCAAAACCGTTTCAAAATATTGCAAGATGACAGCGATAAACCCGAAGAATCCTTGCAAAAAAAACATCGAAACCACCAATCTATCTTAGGCAAAAAAATTCTAACACACTTATAAAAAAAACTAATCTCGGTCATTGGTGAAAAGGCATTTCACATTGTTCCAATAAGACGTGGTAACATTGATGTAAGAAAAGTTCAAATATATGGTGAAAAAGACTTCCGCAAAATGGTTACTGAATTTGAGAAAAATAAAACAAGTTTCTACACTTTCCAGCTTAAGAGTGCTAAAGGCCTACAGATCGTACTGAAGGGCATAGATTCTTATGTTGTTCATGAGGAAATAAAAGATGCTCTCACCCTCCAAGGATTTAAGGTAAAAAATGTATCCAACATAATAAACAGGGACAAGATCCCCCAACCTTTATTTCGCGTTGAACTGGAGCTAAACGGTGTAATATTGAAGAAAACTCATACCCATCTCATTTACAACTTAAAATATCTCTTATATCGAAAAATCACAGTTGAAGAACCACACAAGCGTTCAGGACCCGTACAGTGCCATAACTGTCAAGAATATGGCCATACGAAAACTTATTGCAAATTACCTGTTTGTGTTGTATGCGGTGAATTGCACGAGACTGCCATTTGCAACAAATCGAAAGGTCAGAGGGAAAAAAGTGCAGTAATTGTGGAGGTAATCACACTGCTAACTACAGAGGATGTCCTGTATACTCTTTCGTTAAACAGACTATGAGTCAAAAGCCTAAAGTAACCCCAACGCAAACAGAAAATACGTACACCGCTACTTATCCTCCTATGGCCCAACCAATCTCTACACAAGTATCGTATGCTGACGCTGTGAAGATCAACTCTATTCCCATGCAAAAAAATGTCGCCACCAAATAACACAACAAATGCAAACGCAAGTTTTAATTTCAATCGCCTTGAAGCTACTATTGATAATCTGGTGCAAACTATAAACAATTTTACAACAAATATGACAAGCATGATGCAAGAAATGCTGCGAATGCAGAACACTCTGCTTCTAGCATTAGTTAACAAGCCATGAACACGTTAAAGTTATGTTTCTGGAACGCAAACGGCATTCGCCAACATAGAAACGAACTTGAGCACTTCCTCAAGGTGAAGAATATTGATATAATGTTGGTATCTGAGACTCATTTTACTTCGAGAAGCCTTTTTAAAATGAGTGGCTACACCTTATATGATACAAAGGACCCGAGAGGAAGAGCATGCGAAGGATCAGCAATTTTAATAAAGTGAAGACTTAAGCACTATATTCTTGAGAACATTTGTGAAGGCCATCTACAAGCTACAAATATTTGTATCGAACATTTTTGTACAAATCTCGTAATATCATCAGTTTACTCCCCTCCCAGATTTTCAATCACTGAGGATCAATACGAGGATTTTTACAAAACTCTTGGATCTTGTTTCGTAGCAGCTGGCGACTACAATACAAAACATACGTTCTGGGGATCGCGTCTTATTACACCTAGAGGTCGAGCGTTGTTCAACACAGTTTTAAAAATGGTCTTGAACGTCATTTCGAGCGGGGAGCCCACTTACTGGCCTACTGACATACAAAAAATTCCGGATGTTATAGATTTTGGCGTCATGAAAAATATCTCTAGGGATTTAATTCATGTTGAAGCTTCTCATGATCTCTCCTCCGATCACTCTCCCACTATCGTTACAATTTGTAGCCCACTAAGAAGTGACTTACCTCACCCATATGTGAAGATGATAAATCATGTTAATTGGCTGGGGTTCAAAAAATATCTCAGTAGTCATTGTACGGAGAACATCAAGCGAAGAACTTCCGATGATATTGAATTTAACATTGCCAATCTTACCGAAAATATTAAACAGGCTGCTAAACATGCCACTACCTCCCATCCGCAGACTGGGTTTAATAGAATTTATTCTGCGGACATTGAACGTCTCGTATGTGAAAAAAGAAGAGCTAAAAGGGAATGGCAACAGCACAGATCACCCCAACATAAAAATAGACTTAAAGAATGCACTAAACGACTCCAAGAGTTACTTGCATCTGAAAAATCTGCTTCTCTTAAAAACTATCTGGAAGGTATCGATATTACACGAGGATCTAATTACTCTTTGTGGCGCGCTGTTAGAAAACTTAAAACACCCGTTGAGTTTAAACCACCCCTGCGCACTTCTATCGGAGGTTGGGCAAGAACCAATACAGGAAAAGGTAACATATTTGTTGAGCATTTAAAATACGTATTTACTCCAAACACATGTACTGGTGCTGTTGATTTGCCGAGTGTAGTTGCTCTACCCCCTCGACCCATAAAGTTTAAGATGCATGATGTACAAAAACGAATTGCTGAAACCAACCCAAAGAAGGCCCCGGGTATTGAAGTGCCTCGTATTGCTATTAGAATCCTGTTATTCATTTTTAATGGCATTTTACGAGTGGAGTATTATCCACACAGCTGGAAACTTGCCATGGTCAAAATGATTCCAAAGGCGGGTAAAGATCTTACTAAGGCTGAGTCATATAGGCCAATAAGTTTGCTGTCAACAATTTCAAAGCTCTTCGAAAAACTGCTCATGACAAAATTGTCCCCAATTCTAGCTGATAATGGATGCATACCGGACCATCAATTTGGTTTTAGAAGTCAGCATAGTACCGTTGAACAATGTCATAGATTGGTTCATTTTATAAGAAGAACATTTGAAGAAAAGAAGTATTATTCTTCTCTCTTTATTGATGTTTCTCAAGCATTTGATAAAGTGTGGCATGAGGGCCTAATTTTAAAATTGAAGACATATCTACCAATAAACATTGTAAATCTTTTGGAAAGTTACATTCTTGCCCGGAAGTTCACTGTTGTGCAAGCAGACTTCATGAGTGTACCCGAAACTATCTCATCCGGTGTGCCACAGGGGAGTATACTGGGGCCAGTTTTGTATTTGATGTATGCCTGTGATATGCCCTTGAGCAGTAATATCCTCACCTCTACATTTGACGATGATACAGCCTGCTTTAGTATGCATGAAAACCCTCACGAGGCATCCCTATATCTCCAGGAACATATCAACCTATTGGAACTGTGGTTGAACCTATGGAGAATAAAAGTAAATGAACAAAAGTGTGTTCATGTCACATTTACGCTACGAAGAGACACTTGTTCCCCCATTGGAATCAACAATCAAGTTGTTCCTCAACATTCACAGGCGAAATACCTTGGCATACACCTTGACCGACGGCTTACATTGAAACAACATTGACTCTAAGCTAATGGCCTGTTTCACAATCTCGAATGAAAACCTAAGCGAAAGAAAGCTAGTCTCTCGATCAGCAGCTAATTTGGGTTTCACGATGTCGCAAGCCAACGTTTGCTTAAAGTTATGAGTGCTAATTTATAGTTGTTACGTGATAACATAAATCGGTGTTGCCATATCAAGAACTCAGTTTATTTAAGCGATTTTTTTTTTTCAAAAAAAATCAAAAATAACTACTAAATTGCTTTAAGAGAAATACAACCATTTTTGAAAGTGAACAGCTGTATAGACAAATTTTATCAAACAAGAAATAAATAAAAGAACTTTAAAAAGTGAACAAAAAAACATATTTACATATTTATGTTTTATTTTGGGAAGTTGTGCAAAAGAATTTTCATGACCTATTCTATGCGTTGTGTGGTTTTGTGGATTTCTCCAATTGAAGTTGCTCGAGTCCCATCCTAATCCCCTTGCTCGTAACATCTTGAACTGTACTGGACACATCCGCTTAAAAAAGAGGGATACTTCGGCTTTAATATGCAACACTTCAGATGAAACTTTTTAGAAATATTTTTCCGCTTAATACGACTCTTATGTATTATTAGTTACTATCACTAAGTTTATGTCCGACACTGGTTGGGCCTAATAATTATATATACTTATATACATATTTAAGATTTAAATACTTATTATTAGTTCAGTTTGAAGATACAATAAATACACATTAGCAAAAAAAATTTTATAATATTAGTTATCACAGTACAATAAAATGTACAACTTGCGATGTAGTTAATAAAATAAACTATGAAATAATTAAGAAAAGAATGGAGAAGTATAAGGATAAATTGGATGAGAAACGAAACCCAAATAAGGAAAATTTTGTAGAGAATAGGGAAGAAGGTTACATAAAAAACTACAAGGCTTTACGTCATAAAAAACATCCCAAATACAGAAAGCATTCCTAGAGAAACATTCATGAATCTAACATTAAAAGATCGTTCAAATTTTCAGTTACTAACATTCGTGCTCCTCCTAATGGTGAACATTCAGCCGAACCAGGCCTCTCTACAGATTAATTCAATAACCGAAAACGATGGATTCATCAAGATCAGGATTAGCGAAGTGGAAATTGTTAACAAAACAAATACCCTTGTGCATATAGTGAACATCGTCGAAATAAAAAACATATTCAACCAAATAAAAGGAAATATAAAAGATTTACGTTTGCATGAGGAGGGAATTCTAAAAAATGAAATTGAATTAATAGAATCCAAGATTAAAACTTTAATGCCAGTACTAAATAGAAAAAAATGGGTTTAACAAATGCAGGAGGAAAATTATACAAATGGCTGTTCGGGACAATGGACGACGAGGACAGACAAGAAATCCTAGCACACCTTTCGGTTACGACCAGAATTCAAACAATTCTATTAATGCTCTAAACAGCCAAGTAATAATTAACAATTCATTAAACAAATCACTCCACTATCTAAAAACCGCAGTGGAGAATGATAGGAAGGAAATAAGTGCATCTATGCTTAGGATTAAGAATGCCAATAATGAAATACTGAAGGAGATAATTTACTTGGACCAACTTACAAAAATAAAGACTTTAAAACATAAAATAGATCATATTCAGGACAACATAGTATCAGCAAAAAGTAATATTATACATCCAAGTATGTTTTCTATACAGGAAATAGAACAGTTCGAAATCGATTTTTACAAGTTGAAAATGCTAAGGGTAGGCATAACGACTTATAGCGACAACATAGTCGTTGCAGTATTGATTCCTGACAATTATATTAAGACGTATCTGAAAATGATTATACCAATACCAAATAAAAACAAAATTGAAATAGACGCAAATGGTGAATGCATAGTTGAAATTGATGCCTTTTACATATCATGAAAATGTACCTTTAAGAAATTTTAAAAAAGTAATCATCGCACTTATCATAATACTTGTAAGCTCACTTTTAATAATACTACATCCGTATTAAGCCTTGACGAAGAAACAATTATTGTAAAGAATGCCTTTTCCGAAGAGGTAAAGCAAAATTGCGATGACAGAAAATTTAACTTGGAAGGAAATGTTTTTATAGCTTTTAATATTTGCAGCATAACAATTCATAATCAAACTTATTAAAACAGAAACTTTATAATTAACGAAAAATATTTTTATCCAAACATTAATAATTTTGAGAATTTAAATATATCAAATGTAAATTACAAATTCGAAACATTTTCGGAATATTAGGCACATAGAAGAACTAAAATTCCATAAAAATGTATCCTATGGTATAAATATAACATTAATAATCATTGTCATTGCAGCAATTATCGTATTATATTGTTTCATGAAAAGAAATAATATTAATTTTAGGGAAAAGAAAGTTACGGAAATTTGTCCGACAGGAAATATTGATAGTCTAACATCGGAACAAATTTCTTTAAATGAAATTATAAAAAAATATAAAAATAATACAAATTGAACAAAATTATGCTATTAAAAGAAAAAGATATATGTATGTTCGTATATATATTTAGGAAAGGCAAAATTCGGGAGAATTTTAAACAAAGGGTGGAGGAGTTACATCCCCCACAAAAATTATCATTACCGTCCACATAATGTAGGGTGACAACAAAATATTAAATTACTGCCCCTATTGCGGTTCACCACTTTTGTGGCAGTTTGGTCGTCTTAGGTGATTTAGCATTGCCGTTCTCAACGAAACTGCCAGTTGGCTATTCAGTTGTGTATCTGTTTCTTCATGGTATTGCCGTTTTCAACTTTATAAAAGTTTGGTCGTAAAAAACGTTGAATACACACAACTGCTTAATTGTAGTTGTGTCATTATCAGTTAGAGTGAAATTTTTTTTAAAAGCGGTGAAAATTTAAATCAAAATGGAGAGATCGTAAGTATCAATTTTTGTAATAAATTTTACGCAATTTTTAAACACTTTTATTAGTTTGAAAATAACAACGAAAGCCCAATTTGAGCGGCTTGTCCAGATTATAGACAGGAATACGGAAATTGCTCGCGGAAAACCAAGTTTGGTGCAACGAAAAATACGTGCAAGGAGTTATGGGAAGAGTTTGCTGTAGAATTAAATAGTTTTTGACCACCGACAAGAACATCTTAAGAATGGCAACGTGTAAGTGTGTCAATAAAATAATATTGAACAATTACCATATTCTTAATATAATTATAATCTTACACAGGTTTGGATCCACTATAAAGCAAGCATTAAGAAAAAACTTGCAAACAATAAAAGAAACACTCAAGCGGCAGGTTGAGGCCCATCACAAGAAATCCCATTAAATAGCCTTATGGATACTGTTTCACAACTCTTGTCTTTGCAAGAGCAAGTGGCACCATCTGCCCAAGTTTTTGGCGTTGAGAACACTGCAGCATCAACTGACAATTCTTTTGAGTCAGTTGAACAAACAATACAACCAGCAGATCTACCAACAGCTACCCCATTCAGAAGAAGAAGTAATCAGGTACAAGAAAGCGAGCGTCTTGAGTTATTAAACAAACAGTAACTCAGAATGAAATTCTGCAAACATTAAAAAAATTAGAAAAAAAATTGCATTGTTGGAACGACAAGTAAATGAGGCTACTGATCTCCACAATTTTAAGGTGGAGTGCGATAAATTAAAAATAGAAAAACTTAAGAATAAATTTAAAAATGAATAATCATTTATTGTTTGCTGTTGTAGATAAATTTCATTTTATTTTTTTATATATTAAAATTCACAAATCGTATTATTTTTCTAAGAATTACAAGTTTTTAAGTATATGTACAGATTTCTTTTTTTAACCTTTTAAGACTCAATTAACAAATTGTTTCACAATAAATAAAATATTTTATACTTTTTATTCCCACAACAGTTAAAAAACACTTTTAGTTTAATTTTCTTCAAATTTCACTTGTCAAATGACAATTTAGGTTGGCAACTTTATGACAAACTCAACTAACTAAAATGAGTTTGGTTGTGCATAAGTTGGGTTTACTATCACACGACCAAACTGAGTTGAGTGGAGAGCCGCAATAGGGGCATTTATGGAGTGCAACGTAAGCAGTTTTTGCGAGCGTTGCATAGCTTAAGAATATTTTTTAAATTAAAGTTTAAGTCATTTTCAAATCAATCTCAATTTTTTTCAAAGTAATTTAAATTTTATTGAAAACAAATTAAATTATTTCCAAATTAAACTTTTAAAATTTTTTCAAATTAAACTTTTTACATATCTTATTGAATATTTTTCATTTCAAATTCATTTTTTTTTTATTTTATATTAAATTTTTTTAACTTCAAATTATTTTTTTTAATTAAACGCAAAATACTTAAAAAATAATTTTTATTTATACAAAATTAAATTTAGAGTAAGCTTCAATTACTTGCTATATAAAATTTTCAATGTAGCGGTTCTCCAGCTGCAGCTAATAACAAATTCATAGTCATATCAACATAATAATTGTTGTAATTTTAAGGTGTTACGGATTGTATTGATCGGTTAATTATAGTGCCCAAGTCCATGTTACTCTCTGGATCAGCTAGCATATTGCGAGCACAGAGCTTAGTTTTTGCGAAAACATTTTCAATTGGGTTTAGTTAGCATAGGGGAGTATGGAGGAAGAAAAACTAAAATGTGACCGGATTCAGCAATTTTATCTTTCACCACTTGCGTTTTGTGAATCTTTGCATTGTCAAGGATCACCCAAGCACCTGTGATGTTGAATTCAGCTAATTTATCGAATAATTCTTCAAGGAAACGTGTGAAAATGTTAATATTAACCGAGGAATTAGCAATTATTTTTTATGTAAAATGCCATGTATGTCCACAGCTGCAATAAGGGAAACATTGCGTCCTCTAACGGTAGGAACAATTACATGTGCTGCAGTATTTACTTTGGATCTAGCCTTGTTTCTCCGAAGGTGGTAATTGAAACCAATGAATATCATTTTTTCTCTTATTTCCGGAGCGTTTTGGGCAAAATTCATTGCATACGGTATACGTCGTTGAATTGTAGCATCAGAATTTAAACGATATAGCTGGTATAAAGAAAAATACAGCTACATCCATTATAAATCGCCACAAGAAGGAAGGGTGCGTTATCATGAAAAACCGTGGTGGAAGACGTCACTCCAAACTGACTCTAAAATATTGGAAAAATTGAAGAGATAATAGAAAGAAATCCATGTATAACATTAAAAGGCATTCTCGGAAAGATTCTAGAAATTCATAATGTGGATTTAAGTACAATGAGCATACATACTGCAATTAAGTCTTTGCAGCTGGAGAACCGCTACATTGAAAATTTTATATAGCAAGTAATTGAAACTTATTCTAAATTTAATTTTGTATAAATAAAAATTATTTTTTAACAGAAATATGCATAAAAACTTAAAACAGGTTGGTAAACCAATGTTAAGCAAAATTCCTTAAAGTTTCATTCAAAAACGATTGTTAGCTTAACAAACAAATGTTAATATCAAATAATTTAAAGCAGCTACTCACCTACTTTAAAGCAATGTTAAAATATTTTATGAAAAATATAAAAATAAAATATAATGTAAATATACAAAACTTTATAGTGATGTACATACAATCAACACAAGTAAACAAAGCTCGTTCTTCAAGTAATCGGTTTTAAAACCTTTACAAAAAATAGGCGTATTTATTACTTTACATTGCGATAAATCTATTTAGTTTATGTTTTTTTATGTACTATACATATTAATTTACATCTTAAGTAACGAAAAATTACATTTTATATTAAAACTATGCAAAACATTATCAATATATCCGACTATCCGGATGAATAATACTCGTTTTTTTGCATCGCTAACTAAAAGAGACAAGAGAGAATGATGGTGTTGCCAGTATCAACATGTAAACTTTATTATAGCTAACATACCGTTTATGCATATGAATTTTTAACATACGTTTGTTAGCCTTAAAGTCTTTGGTAGCTGACGTGAACTTCAAGCCTCAAGTAAGTTTTTTTTTATGCATATGGCTGTAAGTATTTTGTGTTTAATTAAAAAAAATTAATTTGAAGTTAAAAAAATTTAATATAAAATGAAAAAATGAATACAAAAGCTCTAATTGTTTCTAACGATTAGTTGGGGAGAATATCCCAAATAATGAATTTTTAATATTAAGTATAAAAAAATGAATATGAAATGAAAAATATTCAATAAGATTTGTTAAAAGTTCAATTTGTGTTGAAAATAATTTAATTTGTTTTGAATAAAATTGAAATTACTTTGAAAAAAATTGAGGTTCATTTGAAAAAGTTTGAATTTGAATCGAAAAAGCGTTAATTTGAGAAAAACCTATATATATATATATATATATATATATATATATATATATATATATATATATATATATATATATATATATATATATATATATATATATATATATATATATATATATATATATATATATATATATATATATATATATATATATATATATATATATATATATATATATATATATATATATATATATATATATATATATATATATATATATATATATATATATATATATATATATATATATATATATATATATATATATATATATATATATATATATATATATATATATATATATATATATATATATATATATATATATATATATATATATATATATATATATATATATATATATATATATATATATATATATATATATATATATATATATATATATATATATATATATATATATATATATATATATATATATATATATATATATATATATATATATATATATATATATATATATATATATATATATATATATATATATATATATATATATATATATATATATATATATATATATATATATATATATATATATATATATATATATATATATATATATATATATATATATATATATATATATATATATATATATATATATATATATATATATATATATATATATATATATATATATATATATATATATATATATATATATATATATATATATATATATATATATATATATATATATATATATATATATATATATATATATATATATATATATATATATATATATATATATATATATATATATATATATATATATATATATATATATATATATATATATATATATATATATATATATATATATATATATATATATATATATATATATATATATATATATATATATATATATATATATATATATATATATATATATATATATATATATATATATATATATATATATATATATATATATATATATATATATATATATATATATATATATATATATATATATATATATATATATATATATATATATATATATATATATATATATATATATATATATATATATATATATATATATATATATATATATATATATATATATATATATATATATATATATATATATATATATATATATATATATATATATATATATATATACATATATATATATATATATATATATATATATACATATATATATATATATATATATATATATACATATATATATATATATATACATATATATATATATATATATATATATATATATATATATATATATATATATATATATATATATATATATATATATATATATATATATATATATATATATATATATATATATATATATATATATATATATATATATATATATATATATATATATATATATATATATATATATATATATATAATATATATACGGTGACCATCCGTTCACTATTATAGTGGACAGTACACTATTTGAGCCTCTTGTACACTATTTTTTTCATGTACACTATTTGTACATTTTTTTGTCAATTGCCCCATTTTTTAAAACATATTTTCTTTCATGTGTTCACTTTTGTTCACTTTTCTGTTCTATTTACTATTCTTGGTCATTAATAAATATTCTTGGAAACTCTACGTTTCATTCTCATTTATTATGAAAAATAATCTGGCCACTATGTATGTTATAAGAAAAGAAGAGAACTTGTCAGTTCTTCAGCTGTTCATACACATGCATACATATGTACATATACACACATACGTATATTTTTTTTTTCGTCCAGTTTGAATAACTGTTTAATTTTTCTGTGGAGGGAAACAAAACTAATAACAGCGAAATATTTGTGGTGACAATATTCCTTATAAAAATATTTTAAAATTAGTGAATTTTGCATTTTCTTTGGCTGCATCAAATGCACCAACAGAAAGGATTTTTTCTATGTCTAATAATATATGGACTTCCAAGAAATCTCAAATGAAATTGGAAACACTAGAATCTCTCTTAATTATAAAATGCAATTTTGAAATGGATTGCACTGAATTTAAATCATTTCTAAGGAATAGAGCTGATGTTTTGCAGAAAATACATTCTGTAGAGAAACATCAAAACTAAAGTATGTATATTTTTACATTCGTTTGTATGTGTGTATGCATTTTTAGTTTAGTTTCCTTTTTATGTATGTATGTACATACATACATATATGTGTACACTATTTCTTTATGGGTTTAATGGTCACCGTATATATATATATATATATATATATATATATATATATATATATATATATATATATATATATATATATATATATATATATATATATATATATATATATATATATATATATATATATATATATATATATATATATATATATATATATATATATATATATATATATATATATATATATATATATATATATATATATATATATTTTATTTTGTGGTTTGTATGTGAGGTACCACGCCCCTTTGTACAATCCCGCCTATATTTGCAGCAGCACTTAAAAAATACACACCAAACCGACTTACCACATTTTGTACAAATATTGTTATCAGGAGCAGAAATAATAGATTTTTAATTTGTGGTTTGTATGGGAGGTACCACGCCCCTTTGTCCAATTGGACCGAATTGTGAATCTAAACCACCCGGGGCGCCACCCAAACGCATACAAAAAAATGTATGCGAATCGGTCCAGCCGTCACAACACACGTACAGTAGAATTATATATATAAAGATATATATATGTACGTTCATATGTATATCCCTTGCAATTTGCAATTCATACTTTCAAATTCCGGAAACACTATGCCGGGATTTAAAAAAAGAGTGAAAGCTCTTAAATAATATCTGCCAGCTGTTAAATTTTGCAGCCTATATCGTTTTTCAGCACTAGCTATGTAGCACTAGCAAAGAGTTATTCACACTTTTTCTAGTTTTAACTATTAGATTTAGCTAGCACTGAAAAGATATAGGTAGTGCTACTTAGCTACTTAGCACTTTGTAGTATAAGCTATGTACATTTTTATTCACACTGCCCATTGTTGTGTAGTAAGAGTTGTACTTGGTGTAGTTTATGCTTTGGCAAATCTTTATGTTTTGCAATCTTTTTAATTGTGAATTTCACGTGGACAAAGTAACGGTTATAAAATTCTTTTACCAAATGCAATTTGTGTTTTAGTGAGAAGTATAATTTAGCGACTTTCAAAAGTAAGTGTTAACAAAAATGTTGTAAAACTGCAACACTATGCATTTTTAGATGCGGTTTTTTAAGTTCTAAAGAAATTTAAGAATTTTTAAATAAAATATGTGATGGAGAAACATCTGAGGATGATATATACTACGTTTATACGCACGTCTTATTTGCAAATATAACTATTTGCAAATAACTAATTCACTGTTTATACGGGAAATTGCATACAGAACTTATGTTATTATTAGTGATGCCATGTGACGAAAATATGATTGTTTGGTAAGTAAAACACAAAAAACGTTCATGAAGTGGCAACGTCTTACTTTTTATTTGCAAATAGTGTCGTTATTCACGACTTGTCTAAGTGAGTTAATAAGTTACAATAAAAAAGTTATACGGCAACATTCTTCTTTTTATTTGCAAATAAGACGTGCGTATAAACGTAGTAATATACCACGTTTATACGCACGTCTTATTTGCAAATAGAACTATTTACAAATAACTAATTTACTGTTTATACGGGAAATTGCATACAGAACTTATGTTATTATTAGTGATGCCATGTGACGAAAATATGATTGTTTGGTAAGTAAAACACAAAAAACGTTCATGAAGTGGCAACGTCTTACTTTTTATTTGCAAATAGTGTCGTTATTCACGACTTGTTTAAGTGAGTTAATAAGTTACAATAAAAAAGTTATACGGCAACATTCTTCTTTTTTATTTGCAAATAAGACGTGCGTATAAACGTAGTAAAGGTGAATTCACCGGTACGTTCTGAACGTTCCGAACGATTTTTTTTATATGTAGTTTGACGTCTCTATTTTTGAGAGAGTGAGAGAAAGAGAGTAAATTTAATGCGGAACAATTTTTGCTTGAATTGGTTTAATTTTAATTATCGTCCCGAACGAATTGAACTGTGCTGCCAGATATATAAATTTTTTATGCAAAATTGAAATGAGCTGCCACATCATATTATATGTACATATGTATGTATTATAATATACAAGTTTAATTGTAAATTTTTTATATTTATTTAACTCAATAGCTATTAGAGCATGCACTCGACTTAAATTCATTTATATATTTTTTATTTTATAAAAATTTTTTTAATTTAGAACACAGCAAATTGCAATCATCTGCTACTGTGCTGCCTGCTTGTAAAAGTAACACACAGCATTTGCAGAGTTGTTGCATATGGTAGCTTTGTTTCTACAGAATATTTGTTCGACGCGGGTGAATCTTCTGTGAGCAAACTCTCAGTAAACTAAAATTGTCTCTCAACGAAAATTTCGTGCAGAACGAACCGGTGAATTCACCTTAATAGATGAGTCAGAAGGAGAAGATGAGTTTTTTTTTTGTTAACAGAGAGGCACTAGACAATAACATTCAAGATTTAGAGACCAATATTGAGACTGATATAAAAGATTTTGATGATGTGCCACTGGTTCTGAACATTGATAAAACTAAGTTTCTTGGCAATAGTACTTACCCTATAGAGTTGAGTCAAAAAAAAAACAGTCCTTCATATTTTTTCACACCAGAAATTATTCAAAAATTTTTAAAAGAATCTAATATTTATTTTGTGCAAACGTAACGAAACCTTTGAATTTGACCGAATCTGAGCTCAAAAAGTTCTTATCTATAATGATATATATGTATGTCCGTTATACAATATCCAAATACTCCCTCGTATTGGGCAAACACTGTGGGATTTAAACCAGTAAAAAATTTAATGACGGTTAATAGATTCGATAGATTAGATTCTTCATTTCAATAATAACGACAACTATTTACCCAGAGGTCACCCAGAACATGACAGGCTGCACAAAATGAGACCTAAATGGCAAGTTTGCTGCTGTACCAATGGAGCAGAGGTTGTCAATAGTTGAACAAATATGTATGTGCGAAAAAAGTAAAACATTTTATGAAGCAGTATTTGTCAAACAAACCTAATAAATGGGTGTTCAAGTTATATGTCATGTGCAGTGTAAAAGGATTTGCCAATAAATTCGAAATATATACAGGTGAAGATCATAAGCGTCTTCCAAATGAACCAGATTTTGGGCCAGTGGGAAATGTTGTCATCCGGCTAGTCAGAGATATACCAAGGCATCTAAACACATAATATACTTCGATAATTTCTACTGTGCCGCTTGTAGCTCATCTTGCACATCAAGGAATTTATAGCCTAGGTACAGTTCAGCCCAACAGATAAGTAAACTGAAAACTATCAGACAAAAACAAACTAATGAAACGATGTATTTCTCGTGGGTTCTATGACGAACAAATGACATCTTTTCAAGGTGTTGATCTGACAGCAGATACTTGGAAGGATAATAAAATTGTCACTATATGTTGGACAGAGCCTATATTGCAAATAGAAAGGTTTGACAAAGTCAAAAAAAGATTATTGCTACAACTTGTCCGAAAATTATAAGACTATAATGCTCATATGGGCGGAGTCGACCTTATGGACAGTTTTATCGGGAGATATCCCATTACAATGAGAAGCCGGAAGTGGTATACATATGTGCATATCTTACCATTTGTTAGACATGATAATTATTAATTCTTGGCTTATATATAAAGATTTCAAAAATAAAACTGAGAATTCACCCACATTAAATTTATGCAAGTACAGATTAAAATTAGCTGAAGTACTAGGAATTATAGACGACACAATTCCAGTTTGTAAAAAACGTGGAAGGCCTAGCAGCAATATCATATAAATTGGAATACAAGCCAAAAAGAAACGAGGACGAGTGCAACATGAACCACCTAAGGATATAAGGCAAGATAATATTGGTCACTTGCCTTGTGTGCGATGTCGCTGCAAAATGCCAGGCTGCAAGGGATACACACAAACAAAATGTGAAAAGTGTGAAATAGCTCTTGCTTTACTAAAGAAAAAAAAGTTTTAAAACCCTTCATTTATAAACCATATTCCTGTTTTTGTGCAAATGCATAGTGTTGCAGATTTGCAATATACGATTTTTTAATAAATTTTTCTATAAAAATTAGAAAATGTTCTTTTTATTTTTTTTTTATGCATTAGGAAGTAAAATTTTATGCTATTAATTTTTTCAGTATATTTGAAAAATTCGTGCATTTAAGAGTTAAGACTGATTTAGTTTCTCTATGTTTATGTGCGCAAATTTTCGTAATTTTATCGTTATGATTATAAAAACTAATAAAATAATATAATTTAGAAAAACAATACCAACAAAAAAAATAATTTTCAACTCTTTTTGCGACTGCTCGAGAAATTTTACTTTGCATCGAAACGGAAAATAAATCCTTTATTCGTTTTTAATGAAATTATCGATTAAGCTTTCACTTTCAGTTCATAATGGATTGTAGAAACTACCCGTTAGTTTTTTTTTTAAATATACAGTATTAAAAAAGTACACTTTTCATAAAATAACTTTATGCAAAATGCGACAAAAAGCTTGCCATTTAAAATAACTTCTTAAATTAAAATACCTTTCCTCAGAGTCACCTTTTTCTTCTTCTATATTTGCTTCTTCAATTTTACTGTAAATAAACCTCTTCGACTTCGCCCTCATCATCTTCCAGACATTCGGTCTGTTGATGCGATTGCAACTGCACCGTATGCAGCTGTTGTATGTGATGAGTTTCCACCACTTCTTCCACATCTTCAGCATCTTCCACAGCTATGGCGGCCTCCACTACCTGATCGACATTGCTAGTGCTATATTCTAATAACTCATCATCGTCCATATCGGCTGAAGTGGCCTGTGTTTGGGTGTGTATTGACATGAGATGGGGCACAGTCACCTGATGTTGTTGCTCTGGCTGGTGCTGATGATATTGAATTTCTCGCTGCTGTTCCCCTTGATTGCCATGGTGATGTATTATAACCTGTTGCTGTTGTTGATGTCGTTGATGTTGATGATGATGATGCTGGTGCTGGTTATGGTTATGGCGTTGCTGTTGCTGTTGTTCCGCGGGATCGTCCATTTCTTCCACTTCTTGTAGATGTTCTATTTCGGCCGCTGTATGTGTAGTAAAAACCAAAGGTGGGGGCGACTGTGAATGTATGTGCGTTGAAGCGCTGGTGGATGTTGCCTGTATGGTATTAGCTGGGGTAGTTGTTTGATGATGTTGCTGCCTTATAATATGACCTGCGTTGTGTAATGATTTACTTGATCGTTTCAATGTGACTGTAACTTCAGAGCCGAGTCCTGCCAAGGAAACTGGTGTAGCAGTGGTAGTTGTGGTATTTGAGCTAATCGCATTATTATTGCCGCTACTGTGATGTAGAGCTCCTCTTGTCTGTATAACTCTACGTGTGGTAGTATTAGCGGTTGTTGAGGGCTGAATTATAGTGGCATTAGTGGTGTTCACCTGAGTGTTATTGCTCGTTGAATTTGGTGATATGTAATTAATAAGCAGTACCCTTTCGCCGGCCGCATTATGCGTTGTATGGCCTCTTAGCATGCGCCTTGTTGCACGGGTTAAAGGTTGCGCTGATCTGATTTGAACATTTCCACCATGACTGCCACTAACCATATGTGCTAGATCGGATGTACTGACACTCAATACCTCGTTACCACTGATTACTGTGGTGGCATTTTGATTACTGTTGTTGGTGCTGTTTCCACTACTACTGTGGTGGTGGTTATTGTTGTTACTGCTGTTATTGTTGCTACGTGTTTCATTGGCTGTTGACGTTGTTGCTGATGTTGTTGCCTCTACGACCTCGACTCCATTGTCCACTGTACTACCCTCGGAGCCGCAGATCATATCATTTGATCATCATTACGTATTATTACTGCCTTTTAAAATGAAAACCTTCTTTACCAAAATGTTCTTATTGTTGCCCTATTTGGATGATTTTGTTTTTAAGCGAAATTATATGATTGGTTGGGTTATTTTGATTTTTTTTGTGATTTGAGGAGGTTAGTCATTTGGCCAGCGTTTTTGTTTTTTATTTGAAAACATTTTCGGTTAATTTCATAAACATTCATTTAATATATAGAAAGAGAAAGATAAAAAGAACAACATTTATTGATTAGTTTTAAATGATTTAGTTTTTAAGCAAAAAAAAAATAAAAAAAAAGAAAACACGAAACACTTATGTACATAATTTTCATAGCAATCGATAATTTGCCATCACTAAAATTAATTCCGAAATTGTAACTGTTAAAGCTGGTATTACAAATTTAAAGCAAAATCACATTTTATTTTAAAAATGGTTAATAAGAATACTTCTTGACGCTTAAGTTTTTTTTTTGGCTTTTATAGATTTTAAAAAAATCAATTCTTCATTTTTCATTATTTACCGAATGAAAATTTCATGCATTTAGGAAAATTTATAGACCAAATTAGGGACATTTAAATAGGCTTTGGCCCTAGTATTGTAAATCACGCCACCAAAGACGAATACACATGGAAAACAAAAACAAAACTTCAAACTTTTTAATTTTTTTGGTTTCTCATAAAAATCCCAAAACCTTTGAGGTAAAAAAAATTGTATACAATTTTAAAGAAAAATTTGTTGCACTTATAGCAACTATTTCTTTAAATAGTTATATTGAAAAAAAATAGCTTATTGTGTAAATAGGGGTGTTCGATGTGAATATCGGTCTCATATTGCAGCCAACTATTAGCAAATTTTCAAAAATTTAGATAAAAAATTAAAATTTTTTAAAATTGTTCCAAGAAAATTTTTTTTTAATTACATAAACAAATTTTCGGTAATATTAATATTAGATGTTTTGGCTTCATAAGACAATAATATTGATTTCAAATAGCTATAATAAAAATAGCTTTTAAAAAAATCTGCATGTTCATAGAGTCCAATACATATTATTTTTTTTACAACCAGAAAATTTACGTCATAAACTAGAATTATGGAATCCTTAATTTATAATTTTATCAGCTTTGATGTTTCCCATCCAGTATTTGGTTACAATTCAATTTTCCGTAAATACTCAGTTGAAATTATAATCTACATAATTTATTAATGAATTCGACGAACAGCCGCTATTTTAACCAACAAATGATAAAAAAAAATGTTCTATGCAAAATTTGAACTTCATTTGAAATTCTCTTATTTAAATTTAAATAATTTTTTATGCAAAAATATACAATCGACAATTATTTTGGGATTATTTGCTTTCTTCACAAAATTTTTACGTATTTTGAAATTCATTAGTCTTCTGGAT